>CM057005.1:95353538-95953538 GCA_029891345.1 Dryococelus australis
AACCATCACAACTGCGTGTACTGGGCCGAAGAAAATCCTCATATTATAGCACAGGAAGCAGTTAATATTCCTGGGTTGTCAGCTTGGTGCGGTATGTCTGCCAGATACTTGCGTGGTCATTCTCCTTTGACGAAGCGGTGTCGGTTGAAAGATACAGTACCATGTAGCAGGGAAACATTGGTGCCAGCTCCTCAACAATTGTACTCAGACGACGATTGCTTTCACCAGCCAGAAGGCGCACCGCCGCAATACTATCGAGAAGTACAGCCAATCCTGGATTAAACTTTTCTTGCGAGGTGGATAGGCCGACGGGGAAAGTGTTGAGTATCCACACAGATCTCCAAAGCCTGGTGCGTGAGACTCAAGTTGAATCCGAGGAATATCTGCCTGTCGTCGCTCGGGCACTTTCGGCTGCCGAACTCTCTACAGAACATGCCTCATGTCTTTAAATTTGCACGGCAGGCAATGGCAGCTCGTTGAAGCGCTTGTATTGAAGTAGTAGGTTACATTTTAGAACAGTTTTCGTTAAGGGGTTACAGCTAACCCGTTCGGTCCCGAATTAATCTCGAGCTCAAATGTTGCGATCACCTAATTCTATGACGCGTGCTGTACTTGTGTCAAATGGGCTTCTCGTAACTAATGGAAACTTGCTGCGAGTTCGTTGGCGTCAGCATTAACCAATCACAGATGGGGGGTGCAGAAACTTCAACAAATTATATTTCTCACAAGGATAATGTTCAAAACACTGGGTCCTGATCTTCATTCCAATTCCTTGCTTGTACGGGGTCAACCAAACATATGCGTCATGTGAAACACGTCCTGGGTAATGGACACGAGGACTCAAAGAACTAAATTGAACTGCGATGGCTTCGTTCTCATTCTCCATCTCTTCGACGTGTACTTTGGTTTTCTATTCCTGGCATGTGATTGTTCAGTATAACAAATCTGGTCGGTCTCTCATAACTAGAGACCTGAAAAGTTCGCGAGTTCAATGAACTCCAGGCTAGACTCTACAGTATTATGTACGAATATGCCGAATCAACTGCTCATTGATCGACTGCTGTCTCAGCGGACGGCGACAATTGGACACCGTTCGCCAGCAGGTAGTCAAATACTGTGTGGACCAATGGCTATAGTTATATAAACGCATGTGTTTTGAATTCTAGCTTGTCTCAAAATGATTCGGCGAATTCTTGAGGTGTCTACTTATAACGTTCGTACAAATTTAAGTACTTAATTTTTAGGTATGTCTGGTATATGCTTTTTCGTCTTATATCTCATTGCTGAGAGGTTGTGCAGAAACCTCGAGAGGTTTCGACAAAGCCACTAGATTCCGAGCACACAGTTGATAATCGACTCGAGAACGGAATACGCTCGTACCGAAGTGACATCCGAGTCGTGCCGGTTCTGCACACTCGCCTGTTCCGTGACGAGGTGAGGTTTTTTCCAGCTAAGGTTTGTTTCTATAATCCATTCACGGTTACTTCAGCCTTATCTGAATGCCTGCTAAAGTTCTACTTCCAGGATATTCCTCCGCCTCGTGCAAACTAAGCTTAAATAAGACTGGAGAATTACACCAGAGGGACAACGCACCACATTCGTGCGCGCTAAGTGTATAGACTATTCATGGTAAAGCGAGCACTTTTTAAGGCCCTTCCAATAGATATTAACAATTAATAAATAACATTTATGACAGCTGTAGACGTTAACTTTTGTGAGTGGTGGAATGTATGCACTGTGTTTATTGGTCACGAGGCAATTTTTATATTAAAAAGTGGCGGAAAGATAGAAAGTGACCAAAACAAAAAATTTTTGCAGGGCCTTAAATAGTGCTCACTTTAAATAGTCTATAACAGTACTTTGTATAAGAACTATTTCTCACTAGGCGCTACCAACATAACTATTTTCTCCCTGTTTTCATTTAAATTATGAATAAATAAAGCCTTATAATTTATACATAAAATATCATTAACATTTCAATTTAACAGAGGAAAAAGGTAAGTTTTATGAACACCAGTATAAAACACTTGTGATACAGGGAATATTCAGGAAATTACCAAACATGTCATAAATGGGGAAATTTTTCAAAGGTTTGATTCAAAAAGGCCGGAGAAACCGTGAGTGGGCTATACTCAGGTTGGGTGGCTCAGTGCTGAAGTCTGTATGCCACGATGAAATATTTCTTGGATGATTCCAAGCAAGCCTGCATGGACGCTTGTTGGATGGTTCTATGGAAGATTTGACCAACTGCTGGTCGTTCTCATGGACGTTTTCATAATTGTTCGTGTGCAATGTTCGATGGAAGGTTTCCTACAAGGTTGAAATTTTAGCCAATCAAAGAGAGGTTGGTAGAGTAATCTTGTTTATTTTGTGTTATATTGTGAAAGAGCGTAAAACTCTTAAACACGGATAAATAGTAAATAAATAACCAATAAAAATTGGGCTAGGCTGTGTTGGGGACACGGCCATTTGTTTTGCGTGAATACGTCTACGTTGACGCACTCGGACGCCTTGATGTTTATTTTACGTTCCCGGCACCGCTTCACTCGATCATATGGGGTTTTATGGGTATCACTGGATTGCTTTTGAGATGCTCTTTCCAACCGTATACGATGTCTGTATTTCGACTTGGCTGTTTAACGAGTATAGGCCGACATTGTGTTAAGTTTTCTTAATTTTTTAAACTAAAGAAATATAATTTCACCATAATCACGCTACACAAATGTGTTTATACACGCAATCGATTGATCCTGACGAGAGCAGTCAATTTAAGCTTAAACGAGCGTCGTATCTACTGCTAGTAAAAAGTTATACTACGCGGAAGCTATGAGACTCGGCGAAACGAACTCAAATTTCTCCCTAACCCCCCCCCCCCCCCCTTTTCGCTGCTTAGCAGTCCTCACTCAACGTATCATATTATTTTATCTTTGGCGATCGAGTGGTCTAATTGGATTTTGAATGTAGATGATAGATTCGGAGCTGCAATGCCAAACTGTATCTCCCGATTTTGTTATCATCGGATTTTCTGGATTGCCTCCCAGTATGGTTGCAAATTTAAAGACGTATTCAAAGTCGAAATGTTTACGTAATCTATTCTGTGAATATTATGGTAATCACTCGTGTTTATTCAACATAAAAGTAGCAGTTACAAAAACAAAACGCTGTGCATAAACATGTAACTCTGAAGTTGTGAGAGAAAATTGTTTCTGAATCACAGTTGCAGAAGTAAATCGTAGAAAATTAACTCGTCTTTCCTTGCGCGGCAACAAGAATCGTTGTACAGGTTATCCCAAAGAACCCTCCATAGCTGCTTGCATGCAGGCTCGGGTAACAGGTCTCGTGGACGTTTCTGCCCGAGCCTGCACGGAAAATGTTATCGTGTCGTGCAGGCTTTACGTACAAAATGCGAAAACTCGCGATACCAGTGCACCCTGTCTGCTTTAGTTGCCGAACTAAAAGCACTGAACTTTCCAACCTGAGTAGGATAAGCTTCGTCCGTGCTTTCCTCGATGTCGTCCCACTTCTGTGCTGTCGCCTGTTCTATGACGAGTCCGTGCTTTCCTCGATGTCGTCCCACTTCTGTGCTGTCGCCTGTTCTATGACGAGTCCGTGCTTTCCTCGATGTCGTCCCACTTCTGTGCTGTCGCCTGTTCTATGACGAGTCCGTGCTTTCCTCGATGTCGTCCCACTTCTGTGCTGTCGCCTGTTCTATGACGAGTCCGTGCTTTCCTCGATGTCGTCCCACTTCTGTGCTGTCGCCTGTTCTATGACGAGTCCGTGCTTTCCTCGATGTCGTCCCACTTCTGTGCTGTCGCCTGTTCTATGACGAGTCTCGTCGGAGGACGCATTGTTCTTGGCGCTCCAAGGCGACCGACACGGAACGGGGAGCTATCGATCCGCGCGCTCTCTGGCACTCCCGTCTCTTTGACAAGTCAAGCAGCCTATAATGACATCAAAGAACCTCCCCTCCCCCCCACCAACCCCTTCAATCATTGCCACGAAGGCCAGGCGAGTCTATTTGGCGGACGGCGACGGGGGAGGGGAGCGAGCAGCTAGAAATGTGTTCGCGTCGCCACAGGAACGGACACTCCCCGCAGCTCGAGGTCACCAGGTGTTTCGTTCGCCGACGTGCCTGCACTCTGGCGGCTTCAAGACCAACGAGTTCTAACCGTCATCGCGTTCCTCGTATTACTGCGTGGCGTCACGAAGGGAGCCTGCTATGAAACTTATAGGAGCCAAGTAATTTGCCTAATCTTTCATTCGAACGATAACGATAAAAAGTGTACCTTACTAATATCGCCAAGTCAAAATTAACTGATTTGAACCAGTTTAATATTTCTGAACATGTTCTAAAAAAAGCTAATATGAGCACAAATGAGTTCGGATGTAAAGTGGCTATACTGTAACTAAAAAATAATTAACTGGCAGACAAGACTAACCAAATATAGTCCGTTAACGGTTATTTCCTACTTTTCTGAAGCCCTGTTGAAGTTCTGTTTCAGCACACCTATTCTCTCCCTATTTTTAGTCATATTAGTTAGAAATGAAATATTATAATTTATATGTTTTACGTAGTTAATAGCTCAAATCAACAAAAAAATAACATTCTCTTGTGCTAACAGAAGTAGTAAACCCCTTTGATACATGATATATTTAGGAAACAACCAAAAACATTATATACGAAGTGATTTTTCAAAGATTTGATTTTAAAAGTGCAAAGAAACCGCGAATAGACCACACAATGTAAGACTCTAAGTAAGCGAATCGAATTCAGAATGTCTGTTTAATTTATATAGCTCACATTACTCTCTGAACCCTGCAAATAAGCGAAATGCAGTTGTAAACATGAACAACCAACGCATATTGGGCCATATACCGGTAATTCGGATGACTAGAATATTATATATTTGCAGAACCTTCACAGTTATTGAATCAAACTTTTGAGAAATCATGCCATGTATATATTGTCGTGTATCAAAAACGTTTTATACTTCTGTTAACATAAATGTATATAACTCTTTATTAAATTGAACTTTTACTTACACTTCATGTGCAAATTTTTCCAATTAATTTATAATTAACATTAATTAAAACATGTATATATAATTAGATATGATTAGAGAGTACATGCTTAAGTTGTCAATTAATTTAATATAATGTCTAAATTCAGCTTTATTATAGGAGTTAAACAAAGTACAGTATAATATTTTTTTTTGTTTTAATAGTATACTGACATATAGATCATGTGTAAGTATATTTAATTTGTTTCTAGACTATATTCAGTATTATAATTTCTTCGTTATTCCACAGTTTATATTGAGATTATTGGCATTTTAAAATACATTGCAATTCACCACATCAGTTTTAACTATTTTCATCTCCAAAGTTAATATTCCAGCAAGGGAATAGTACATGACGAAAACAATATCGATTGTTTAGCCGAACTCGCAGGTTGTGGCTAGCCTTGAAAATTATTGAATGAATTTGTCTGACTAATTGTATGGCTTAACATAGCCAACAGAGGCCAGCAACAAGGTCTCTTTATTTGAAAACGTTAATTTCAACATTTAAATTTTTAACTGATTCTTTATTCAATGAATACTTGATATAATTAATGACAAGTACTGACTATATGGCCGAACAGCAGCCAAATGTTTTGGAGAACTAGAACTCATTTTCATTTTACATTTGAACTTCTCAAAACACTTAGCCTACTAGAAATTACTGGCCGTATGGCCGAACAAAGGCCAAAATCTGAGAAAACTGCACATCAATTTCAAATTAACTCAGAAGGCCATAAAAGTGTATCATTTCATTGTTTTTTCAGGAAAAGGCACATTAAAAATTTTTGGCATGCAACTTTGACGTTAAATAATATGTTATATTTTGCCGAAATGCCAAATTCACAAGTATTCTCATGATAGTAGCAAATTTCGCCATCATGGCGCCTACTTGAATTATTAGGGCAACAAGTGTGCGTGACCAAATCCAGCTATAATGGCATAAGTTTAAATGTTATATTTACAACGTCGTGTTTTATTTTTGCTACTTAACTCAGTGCAGGTGCGATGATCGACCCCGACTGAGACCGTGTACACTGTTTTATACTCATAATTTCAATTCCCCTGAGAGGGGTTACACAGAAATGATGGCCAATCAGGGCCATATAACACAAAAGAATGAAGAATCGGCCAATAGAAAAACACATGGCCTTATTGGGACAAACTGTTCATTTGGGTATAATAGGAGGATCTTGATTTGGCGACGAATCACAGCAATTATGTCCATACATGGCGATCCACGTCACCATCACATCGACACACTTCCGGCGACCAGCCGAGCTTGCAGGAAGTAACTTCGTGGTCAGACATGTTTTCTCCAAAGTTGGTACTCCCGCGCATGCGCGGCAGGTGTAAAAGACACACCAGCGCCCAGCTGGAGCAATTAGCCGCACCCCTAAAGGTGGCGCCGCCGTCAACTACGTGTGGCGGTGTAATGGACAACCACAGCAGATGCGAGTTGACCACAGCGTGCGCCGTGCGTGCTGATGAAAAGTTGCAGGATTCGACCTGCTCTGGGCCGGCGCGACAATTTTGCATGGCGAATCACGCTGTGTTGTAGCCAACCAGAACGTCCAGATATCGGAGAAACAGATATGCTGACAGCAATTTTAGACTAGATCGCTATATTACCGTGTAGGGGTAGGTGATTATTTTCCGTCATAACGTGTTGAATGTAGAAGTATTGGGACGCCGTCACAAATTATAAACATCCTGCATAATATTCTAAACATGAGATCTTAAGACAATGTTGACAAAAATTTGCATTTCATAGGAATTTAATGTTGCAATTAGTAGTAATTATACCAAGTATATTTTTGTCCTGAACTCATTAGAGTCAGTTAAAGAAAATGTGCATAGTAAAATTTGCAAAACTGTACTGCAATCGATTTTCAAGGTAGCAGCAACCAAGCGTTAGCAGATTCCGTTGAAAGGAAAAATGCCTTGTCAGTAGGATGTATAGAATACTCTTACGTAGGGACCGCAACTGTCCATAACGGACAGTTCTATTGTATTTAGATTTTACCAATATCCTACACGATAATAGTTATGCTTGATGGAAGATTAGGACTTTATGTTTTTGTCAGTGTAAGGTGGCACTAACGTATAGAGTGTTAAAATATAATGATATCACGTGATTGATTCATGAATTTTGATTACCAGTTACACAGTAGTGTTAATTTATTAGAGGCGAATAACATCTTTAGGATTTACCGTATTATATAAGTGCTACTTTAAAAAATGCTTTCAAGTCATTTTTTCTCGACGAACTTCCAGCCGTAGTTTTTTACACATGTTCCCATCTAACCAGAGGCAGGAAATTTTGACCGTAATATAAATATTTGTGTAGGTAAGTGGAGACAAATACATTGAAATCTACCACTATGCCCTGTAATTTGTGGTGATAATATTTACTTATGCGATTATAATGTTTTTTACCGATTCAGGTCCAGTGTACACAACTGTGTGCATTACGCACGTGTAGGAAATTTTCGGTCTGTACTGCACACTGCGAAGCTCAACGACTAATGATCATACCTATAGACTGTTCGCGATAAAGTGGGCATATTTGAAATCAACCTTACAAAAAAATCACTGCTCCTATCTGCATGTATTCTAACGGGCGCCACTGATTTCCACGCGCCGAGTAAAGTTAGTAACGATGGAGCGGAAAGTAGTTCCATATCTTAATGTAAATAAAAAGTGTTAGGTAACCATATGTGATAACTTAAATTATTTCTATCGGTTTATGTTATTTTAATGCGCCGAAGTTAGAAATTAGCAGATTTTTAAAATGCTTAGTTTTCTAATAATTTCGTAGTTTCACTGACCGACGCACGAAGAAAGAGATGAGACCCATGGCAATGATAATTTTACATAAGGCGGAGAGTAACACACAACGTGCATATAAATTGATCTTAAGCAGGGCTTTCAAAAGTGCTCATTTTACCGTGAACAGCCTATATGGGTATATGATTCGCAAACAGTCTTACTGACCAAGGTCATAATTGGTTCATATAACTGTAGCCAAACATATAACCTACAGCTGATTGGCTGTGACAATGATACAAGTGTTTTGTCGACTAGAGCTTAGCCGGCTGCAATAGAGGGTGGTTTGTTTCAGAAAGTTTTAATCCTTCGCCAACTGAATATCGACGATTTTCCTTACAACGTGTCTCCCAACACATCCACTCCTTGCATACCGAAGGACTTCTGCACCCAAAGGAGTAGAAACATTATCCGACCAACCAAATAACTTTCGTAACGCTATTCAAACAGACGCGTTTCTCTCCACGAATCGTTTCACGGATGCTTTACAAGTTCGCCGTTTGAGAACGTCTTCTCGAAGGAGGTCTCGTGCTAACACTGCCGTGGTGTTGATAATTTGGTCCTTCGTTCTTCTCTCCGCTACTTCGTTCCCTCTTCTTCCGCTCGTGCTCAAGGGCTCTAATCAGTTTCCAGAACTGATATACAGACCTGTTGAGTGTGTAACTCCCTGAGGAGGTCGCCGGAAGCTCGAACTGCATTCAACGTGTGTGTTTTCGACCAGCATAGAGCAAATTACAGGGTGTAAATTCAAGCTATTGAGTCTTCAGTCTGACTACGGTAGCTGCCCTTTGCGGGGCGTTTCATGTAATCTGCTAAGAAAATTTAATTGGAAACCAAATATTCAGAAAATGAGAAATTAATGACATATAATGGAGACAAATCTAAGGGGAACTTCGTCTCGACATCAAACTGCTCTGTCAGATGCAATTTAAGTATAATATTGCAGTTTTGCAGTGTTATTTATTTTCCTTTAGTTTTGCTCTTCCAGTAAGGTTATCGATGAAATTGTTACCAAATAAATTATTTTGAAGACTCGACATTTATAACAAGTATTTTTAAGACACACGGCTATAACAACATGGTTAACTATTACATACTTTGTTTTGTTAATATTCGTATTTCAGCAACGCTAATCCAACTATTTATTATTTTATGTGGCATGAGGAAATGTGGATAGATGTATTTCTATATTATATTCATAAATTTTGGGTAATAACGCATACCAAGATTGTTTTCATTTTCCAGCATTTAACCTTAAAAAATTAATTACGAAGGGCTACAAATAAACATATAATGGAGGTAATATGTCTATCCTAAGAAAAATATTCTTACTGTTTGTTCAAGATTTATTAAAAAAATTTTAAACCCTGAGTATAATTTAAACCAAGCAATGTTTGACGCTCTTCCAAAAATGTTGTAAGCGAACAAAGAAAAAATTTTTTTATGTTACAACGTCCTACTAAGACAAATATTCAAGCTAGATGTCGAAAAACTGGAGTATTTTCTAGACTTAGTTTAAGCTATGTTTCTATGAGCCGATCAAATATCCTGCAGTATAACTTACATAGGGCTTCAGAAAATTTTGAAATAAACTTTGCTGTACTATAGCCAATTTCTTGGCTTCAAATAGTAGTCTTTCATCATTTCGTATTCTTAAAAGATATTCTGCTATTGGGTTACACCCACAGCGTGAACGTAGCTGTGAACACGGAAATTGTAAACTACTAGCTGACACTGTGTTTATTGACACTCTGTAGACTATGCTCGCGTATAGCTCGAGCAAAGCTAATGTGAAATTTTCTTTGTTCTTCAGAACAAAACTTGCATGGATGTGCAGTCTTTGTTGGGCTAGTGTTTATAACATGACCTCCACAAGAACACCACAGCGCAGTAACATGATTGATTGTAAATCCTTTTATACGATAAAGGACATTTGATTTGGTCAATATCTGCTCGGCTCTCCATTGGTTGATGACCGGCCAATAATGAACGCTGTAAAGTACAGGGTATTGTCCGGTGTAGTATGGACCAATACGACGATGGCGAGTTCTAACACAGACACCAACAGAACCGGTGTTCTTGCAATAGTGGATATAGGTGACTCACTTATAATTTGTCTTAAGTGCCAGTAAATGTGTACAGACCTCAATGGAGTAATATTCAGTTTATTTTCGACGAATTGTGATGTACGGTATACATGACGCCCCGTTCTAAGTCGAGACGGCATAATTCTTTCAGCCTCAGGTCTAGGGGAAATCCCGTACACTATCGGATAGTTGGCAACCCTATTTCCTGTTGACCGGACACTTCTGTAGAACCTGCTAACTGAATTGTGTACAAGGTTACTCCTAACTACAGGAAAGAACTCTGCGAGGTCGTTACTAATCCGCTATAGGTCTGGTCTTTTCACGGTTAATCGAGCGCTTTGGAACTCAACCTATCGAAAATGTCACTACCCCTACATGCATGTATTATAACTGGCACACTGACTGGTATGCGCCCAGTAAAGTTCGTAACGACGGAGAGAAACTACTTCCATGTCTTATGCATGGTTCACATGTACGCCGATCACGCCGAACAGACGGAGCGGAAAACTAGAATGGTCAATTAGAAGACGTCCTCGGTTTCTGCACGACTCACGCGGAAATCAAGGATGGCTTCTGATTGGCTGTTCTAGTTTTCTTCTCTGCCTGTTCAGCGTGATCGGTGTACCTACATGAGAACCAGGCTTTAACGTTGAATTTAAAGTGTTCGGTAAAACATTCGTGAGTGATGAAATTATTTATTTTGCTGTCATTTTTAATCACCTAATTGCAAAAATTAGGAAATCTGTATAATATTCACTTTTATAATAACTGCACAGTTTCCCTTAAAGTGTTCAGGCTCATGGGAATTTTAACATTATATCTGGTGGAAGAATACACAATGTGAAACCAAATAGATCATTAGCAGCGCTTTCAAAAATGTTCATTTTATCGTGAACAACATTTAGTAAACACCATATGAGTGATAATCATTGCAATGGGCGTAGGACAATAAATAAACGATTACTAGTATATGCGTATGCAATAGCAGATATATGTAAGTTGTCACATAAGGACCTACAATGTTACCTAAGATCACAAACGCTTAAAATAAGCTAACAGGTGTTAACAGATATGTGAATAATAAATAAATCCATACAATAAAAAAAGTCAGTAATATATGCGCACATTTAAATGACACAAGATAGAAAACCAAAGAATACAATCAATTCTCCATGACAGCTTCTCTTGGCTTATTGTCGGGGATTCTAATTTAATAACCATATGTCCTGTAGCAACATTTATATGCTACTTCGTGCGTCCGTATTAGTTCAGCACGACTCATGTCACACAACAAATACTCATTGATGAATGCTCTTTTCGAAATTTACGTTTCAAAGTTCATATTTGAAAATGTTCGAAGCTACTGCAGATGAAAAAAAATTATCCTGAATAGTCTTTCTTTGAAGTATGATTTTAAAGACTGTGAAACAATAGGGTGCAGTATAATTCTTTTTAACTAACCCTTTTATTCCAGCATTATTTTATTGTTTCTAGCGTTGCAGATAACAAATGCTTTGATGCGTGCTGTACTTGCTGTAAGATGACTTGTTTCATTATCACAATCAATAAGCTGTAGTCTTTTGTGCTCGGTGACCCGAGGTTGAACCAATAGTAAGGTAAATAAGTAGCACGGATCACGAATCAGTTACCTCCAGAGAAGATCATTGGCCACTGAACCTCGCAGAGTACAGTACAGGTCAAATATAAACTTCCTGTGCACCATTTTGACAACTGCCCACAACGAGCCTAAAAGGTTTAAGAAAATAGGCGCTGTAATATTATTATCAAAACTTGGACAGACATAAATGTGTTTACAATTTATACGATAAGAATTATTACGTGTAAATTAGATAAGGAAAATTGAGTTGTTGTAACACTCTCGAGTGACCTGTAGGCCCTACTCGAGAAGCTGCGACAGCAATGAATCGCGGTTGTGGAGGGGGGCAGAAATTTTAATTGATTTTAAATATCACTTCAATAAAAACATTATATAAAAAAAATGTATTTAATCTCAAACGGTTTTTCTCATTAAATAAAATCACATGGAACCTTTATTTTCAAGGGCCCACCTCCCATAGCCATTACTCTAGGACGCATATGGTATATATCTTCCATCTCATTTTAAATGAGGAAATTACTTTTACTTAGAGCTATGAACAAACAAATCTCTACAGTCTAGGAACATCCTACTATTACGCAAATACTCATTATAATTTGCAAATAAATCAAAGGGATCATGTGCGCTTTTCTTGCGCACTCAGTTTAATAATATTTTGCTTATGAACTATTATTAATTATATGTGGAATATTACAATTCATATATAAAATATATAGTAACACTCAGTTTCAACCAAAAAATTAGGTAATGTTATGTTAACGCAAGTACAAAACGCTTGTGACACAGGAAATATCTAGGAAACAACCAAACGCATCATAAATGGGGTGATTTTTAAAGGTTTGATTCAAAAAGTGAGAAAAATACGGCGAATAGACTATAAATATGACTTTTTCTACACGAAACTAATATTTCTCTGTTGTACTTGCATGTTCAGGTAAAATGTTGATTGATGTTTATTACTGATTTCTGCGCATGGAAGTAGTATTTAGAATTGTTTTGTTAATAATGTTTTTTTTTTTTTTTTTTTTTTTTTTTTCATAATTTCATTGGAATTAGATGTCTTGTGTCGAGTTGTCGGAATTATCCCTTAGAGAAAATATGACAGAATTTGGCAAACCTAGCGGAAAACCAGCAATTGAGTCCTGCACCCCAAGTTTTGGCCGAGAGGGAATTTGTGTTAGAATGCGGCTGCCAATGTGAACCTGCTCTTTTCCAATACATCTGTCAAAACAAACGTGGAACATTTGAGGTTAGAAAGCCGTTTGTGCAATGCACTGTATTGGAACGTTTTTACATTTCATCGGACGTAGTCTTAATGCTAATAAATAATACTCAAATTAGTTAACACTTTGTAGACTACGCTCGAGTGTAGCTCGAGCAAAGCTAATTTGAAAATGCCTTTGTTGTTCAAGACAAAACTCGCATGGATGTGCAGTCTTTGTTCGGCTAGTGTTTAACATGACCTCCACAAGAACACCACAGCGCAGTAACAATGAAATTGCTAACGATAGAATTTCTTATTTTTTATAGCCACTCAAAAAGATATGATTGATTGTAAATCCATTTATACGATGAAGGACATTTGATTGGAACAATATCATTTCGGCTCTCCATTGGTTGATGACCGGCCAATAATGAACGCTGTAATGCACAGGGTAGTGTCCGGTGTGGTATGGACCAATAGGACGATGGTGAGTTCTAACACAGACACCAACAGAACCGGTGTTCTTGCAGTAGTGGATATAGGTGACTCACTTCTAATTTGTCTTGAGTGCCAGTAAATGTGTGCAGACCTGAATGTGTTAAAATGCTTTTTTTTTTAAGGGCGTGTCTGTTGACATTTCAAACGCAAAGAAACACGTGCATCACTGTCACCACGTGACTTTGATACTTGTGTTACGGCAATGGCCAAGTGAAGGCGCGGAAGACAAAAGTCGGCCAGTTATATCTTTGGTCCGTGTGAAGTTTATTACTACTCAGAGTGCAAATATAACGAAATATGTCCAAATATTTTATATTCTGTCATAAAACAGGGTTTGGCAAAACGTTGGCTTACCCAATTAATTAATTTTTTAATAGGGCAACTGAATCGAAGAAAAAAAAATAGGGGAAATGATTTAGTATCACTTTTGTACGGGAGTCACATAGCCCCGACAAGCACGACAACCCCGACACGACACTCAAAAATAAACAGCCAATGAAATACAAGATAGATCTGACGTAAGCCCGACTAATTCTGTGGTCCGACCAACAATTGTGGATTAGAAATGTTTTATATCCTTGACGTGTCGTGCAGCACGACATACAGAATGTACAACCTTGTAAAATTAAATTGTATGACAAGCTTCCCCTACAATGGTAAATACGCGGCATAAATTTAAAAAAAAAAATTTTAAATTACGGTATTTAACTCTTAAAAATAATAATTTTACCTTTGCATGCATCAGTGATAACATTGTGTCACCATCATGTATTCCAAATTTCCCGTCTGCCCACCGCCTTTAAAACTGGTGTAGTTAAACAGCGCCTTCTAAATGGTTCCGAAAAATTATTCTCTTCGTGTCGCGTCAGTAAATTATCGGGCTGTAAATTCTAGCAGTAACATTGAAAATATAAATATTGTGTCGTGGTTGCGGTTCTTGTCGTATAGTGCTGTGTTTGTCGGGACTAAGTGACTCCCGCATTAGACCTATCCTTCGGAGATTCGTTATGGGAAAATAGATGAGTACAAAGTTTATTTTGATGCCAGCTGTATTTATTTCTCACTAAAATTCGTAACGTTTCTACATTGAAATAACCTTGATTATGAACGCTAAAAGTCAAATACAGTTGCATTTTTTTTTCTATTTGTTCCTGTAAACACCATTGGAGGATACGAATCACGGTTACGAAATAAAGTTAATACTTCAAATTTTGGCTGGTGCAAGTATACATCACAATTCCAGCCAAACACGAACATTTTCACACAAATAAATATAGTTGTTTTTTCTTAATTTAACGCTTGCTTAAAAGTGGCCTCTTTGGAACGCCGACGCACCCTATGCGATCATTTTTTCAGATGTCAAATTCCGCCATGAGAAATCTCGTTTTGTTCTCGACCTGAGCAGAATAAACCTCGGTCCGTCGCTGGAGCAGCCAAGCCAGCTGGCTGGCGCCCGGTGCTGGTTCGGAAGGGACAGCGGACAGAACGCCAAGGGGCAAAGGGACATTATCTCCAGGCCCTAGCTGCCTCCGACGCAAGGGCTCGCTCTGGCGCCATAGAGCGCCGGTGCTAAACAGCTGAATCACACCACGAAAGCTCCCTGGCTCGCCTTCCCCACCCCTACCCTTCACCGAGATCTGGCATTTTCACAATATCTGGTTAGCGGTTGATCGAGGGTGGAATTTATTTATTTATATAGCATCCATCATCTTCACTCACATACAACCGGAGAAAACATTTGACAAATGAACTACGGAAAGACAATTCTAACAGTTTAAAACACAACAAGAAATAAAAGAAAAGTACTTAAAATGTATTATTAAAATTATTAGACATATTTAATATGATGCGCAATACGTCTATTAAATATATTTTTAATTTGCGTTACAGAGTGAGGTGGCGCACTGGTAACTCACTGAGCCTCTATTCAGGAGTTCACGGGTTCGATTCCCGGTCCGGCCATCCTGATATCGGCCTTCCATGGATTATCGAAATTACTCCAGGCGATGGCCGATTCCTTTCGCAATCCCTCTTCCCCGCGCATCTTGCACCGTCCCTAAAGACCTCGCTGTCGACGAGAAGTTAAGCTCAACTACCTAGCTAACTTCAATTTGTTTTAGAATTTAGTATTCTGTTATATTTTATCTATGCTTTGTAATTATGTAGAAAAATTATTTATCAGCTTAATTCCAATTTCATAGGGGCTTTTTTTTTCGAATCAAGTAGTTCTGTAAACAAAGTAATGGAATTCAAATTGACTTCTTGTATAGTGGGTATGTATAGTATTATTGAAAAGATATTTTTATTTTCTGATGTACGTGCAAATAATTTAATGTTAATAATCTTACTCGTATGAGAAAAGATTAACAATAAATTTCATATTTACAACCATTAAATATTCTTATAATTTGTTTCGCTATATAAATACTTTCATTTAACTACACGAGTAACCCCGTAAAATAATACACATTTTATCACCCGTCGACCATTACAGCGCCCTTCAAATTAGTTGACGGCTAAGGGGAAGAGTGACATTCCAAGAATTCAGACAACAGCACAAACAATTAGTGTACCAGTGACTTAGGACGTCAGTTCCAAGTAATTTCAGTCTGACTGTAAATATTATTACTTCTATTATCACGCACAATTACAGGCTGTCCACGGTAATGAACGCACTTTTGGAATCAACCAACAAAAAAAAAATCACTGCCCCACAGCTACGCGTTTGCTATAGAAGACCCTGGAACGCAGGTTCCCAGTTTAAGTTGGCAGCGAATTAAGCATAGTAAAAATAATTCCAATACTCAACTTAGTGTTGAGAGTGCAACATATAAATTAATGGCCACTGAAGATTTTTTTCTTTTATACTTTCTTTTTCGTTTTGCCGAAACCAACAGATGTACAAAAATATTTCCAAGACAATTTTTTTTGAACACTTTTATATTTGTACTAAATATGTATGTACTGTTCAACATAAAAGGTATCACGTACAAGGACTATTTCCGCGGGGGGCCGCGGTGACTGAACGGTTAGACTGCCCGCCTCCCACCAATGCGATCCGGGTTCAACCCCGGCCGGGCCACTCCCGGATTTTCGAATGTGGGAACCGTGCTGGACTATGCCACTGGTAGGCGGGTTTTCTCGGGGATCTCCCGTTCCCCCCACCCTTGCATTCCTGCGTTGCTCCATACTCTTCTCAATCACCCTCATCGGCTCTGGCGACCTAGATGTTAAAAGCCACCTAAATATCTCCACTCCGAAATGTATGGTGATATCAGTGGCAGGAAGTCACTTGCTGGTTTCGAAGACGAGAGAACCTACTTTTAAGGCGCATAGATTTTAAAGATAGGCGCTTCAAAAAAAAAATGTGTTCTTTACAAATAATTTAGGAGAAGTATCCTAGAGCAAAGACGTTTACATAACATGCACAGCCTCTTTGCAAGGAATTTTTAAAAATTATATTTTACAAAAAATGCATACTGCCTACCTATATTGAAAATATACGCTCGTAGGAATTCTCTTTTAATAAATTCGCGACGAATACAACGGTTTGTAACGCCTATCTTGAAACGCCCGTCTGCCTGCATCGGTTTGGTCCTTTTTTGACCGAGAAGCGCGGGAGCTGTAAGGGTCACAATGGCACGCACTACAATCGCCGCTACGGGCGGGGCTCTGAACTGGCGTGTAGTGTTCTCGTAGTGCTGCGTGTACCTGTGGGACTTTCAGCGGCGACCCTATCAATTTGTTGAAGAAAAGTGTGTAACAAAGTTCAGTACAAACTCCTATCGTAGTTTGACTCGTGCCCGGCTAGTATGTTTGAAGATACAGCTGTCTGAAAAAGCCACGTTTAACTATATGGAAGAGCTTCAAAATTAAATTTTTTCATGACTCCTGAGGGGCGTATCGGAGCTCGTGAAGGATGGAGGTCTTAATAAAAATAAATGAACTAGATTTATTTCTAACTATTTACAGCATCATACTATCTATCTCCGTTCTAACTCTATTTATTTCTTACTGAGCGCTATATTTAATGTATATTTCAACTCTAATTAACGCCCTTCTCATTGTCGCTGTTTCGCTATAGTAATTTAACATATATTCATCATTAACACACGTCCAGTCTGTCTGTTGCCATCATTCGCAATGTCCGTGACTCAGGCGTCTAGTGCAAGAGTCCAGCCTGCCAGTCACACCCTTCACTGCTTGATGCTCGCAGTCGCAGACTTCCCTTCCACTAGTCACTTCTCCCGCCACTGAAACTTAGCCACTTATCCATTCAACAACAACTCAACTTCCGGTCCGGAAACTTGTCGCGATATTTATACTCTGCTGCCCTTGACCTGGAAAGTTCGGCGCACCCCGAGATACGCTTGGAAAAACTAGGGCAGCAAAACACTAGAACATTCTTCTGATAAACACAGAAACTCAATACAACCGAGGCCAGCAGCGCGCACCGCAAAAGGGTTATCGTGTCAGCTCGTTTTTTGGTAATAGATATGCAGTTCTTGGTTTGGCGTGGGCCTGTAATTCAAAACATTTCGTTGACTTGCCGCCGCCGCTATTATATAACTGCTCTCATTCTCTTAGACTCGGTCGCGCGGGATGCGAAGCAGCTATCGCGTAACAATATTTACAGCGTGCGTGGTAAATTTAACCCGTTCAGTCACTGTGTCGACAGTGGTGGGCACTTTGTAAATGAATGAAAGTTATGATCGGAACTGTACGCAACAAGACACCAGTACATAATCTTCCTTGTTGCTTATCTGATTTGTGGAATTTTCTACACCTCTTTGATATGAATGGTTAATGCCAATATAATCGAGCATGCAGCACATTGTTCATTGACTTTAAAAAAAATTGCTGGACGCAGGTACAGTGCATGCCAACATATTACGTTATTGCAACACTTCAACTAGAATATTAATGTGTGGCCGAACGAGTTAAAGTATCATCCCTTCCTCGTCTGGAGTATGATGTCTTTTCGTGGGTAATAGCAATGGGATCGCGTTTAATAGTTCCATTTAAAAAAAAAACAGGATTTCAACCCTTAAAGTTAATGCAGCTGCCAGCCTGTAGCAGGCAGTGCCACTAAAACAAGCTCGCTAAAGTAAGGAGGTGATGAAGAGAGGGCGGAGCTAGGAGGTGAAAGCGAGACTCTTAGAGTGCGCCCGCTAGCGACTAACAGAGACGCGGCACTAGACCTCGTCCCGGGAGAGTTACAAGTCTGTAATGAGCTCCGGAGCACTGCAATTAAGTCCAAAAGGGGGTTGGCTCCTTTGTCAAACTATCGCCATTATACTTGGCACGTAGAGCTACGCTCTCGCACCCAACACTTGGCAACAATGGCCCAAGGTGCAACTCGCTACAGACTTGTGCTTGTGGAACACCTTCTTAAGGAAGTTTAATATCTGAAAATTAACACATTGATGTCTGCATATATTTAATGGCACTTAAGATCAGTTAGAAGTGAGTCACCTATATCCACTACTGCAAGAACACCGGTTCTGTTGGTGTCTGTGTTAGAACTCACCGTCGTCCTGTTTGTCCATACCACACCGGACACTACCCTGTACTTTACAGCGTTCATTATTGGCCGGTCATCAACCAATGGAGAGCCAAGCTGATATTGACCCAATGAAATGTCCTTTACAGTATGAAAGGATTTGCAGTCAATCATGTCCTTTTGAGTGGCTTTACAGATATAAATACTACCATTAGCTATACCATTTTACTGCGCTTTGGTGTACTTGCAGAGGTCATGTCAAGCATTAGCCGAGCGAAGGCGAGTTTTTTTTCTCAACATAAAAGAGATATTCTAATTAACTTGCTCGAGCTACACTCGATCATAATCTAAAAAAAGTGTTAATAATTTTCCATTTGTACCAAACATTGTCCAGCTTGTGTGCAAATTCGCGTTATTATTTGGGGACACGTTAAGTTTCACACACACGTACCATTGCAATAGGTTTGTCATTGGACCATACTTTATTTGACACGCCCTGGGTAACTCTGAGCCAATACACAAACACTTCACGATTTTGTAGTCCAACAACGTGGAGTCAAGTCAGAAAGGGGATGATTTCACATCTTATGCAGCAGCCAATTACAAAACAACGCCGGCTCGATTACATACAGCACGATTATATACGATTATATCCTGACGCCAAATAATAACCCGAATTTTGCAGGTCTATAGCGATATTTTCCTCTAATAAGAATTTTTCACATTATTTATAATTTTTAATAATTTGATGTAAAATCCAAATTAGTTATGTTTTGCTACAGTCAAAATAACAAAATATACTAACAAAGTTGCACAATTGAAAAACCTTTACAACGTAAACTAATAGACTACCATGGGCTGCCGCTTGACACACATGTAATCACCAATAATAGTTCATGTATTAAAAAAAAAAAGTTAAAATCATTCATTTTTTAATATTTAACATTGTTTTTCATTTAAACGGTCTGTTATTTGGCGATTACACACGTATCACGTGGTAGCACACAGCATTAGTTTACTGTGTTATTTTTTTCATTTGTACAACTTAAATAGTATTTATTACTATAGGCTGTTCACGGTAAAATCAGCACTTTTGAAAGCCCTGCTTAACATCTACTTGTGTGTGCGTTGTGTATTCTTCCGCGCCTTATGTAAAATTAACATTGCCATGGGCCTCATCACTTTATTCGTGCGTCAGTCAAACGAAACAGTGAAATTATTGTAAACGTAAACATTTTACAGATCTTTTCATTTTCATACGTCGATGCATTAAAAAAAAAAAAAAACAGAATTTGAAGAAATAATTTACATTATCACAAATGGTGACCTAATACTTTATATTCGACATTAAGATATGGAACTATTTTCTACCCATCGTTACCAACTACACTGGGCGTATGTCACTCAGTGTCACGGGGGCAGTAACTTTTTTCTAAGGGTTATTTCAAAAGTGATCACTTTATCGTGAATAGCCTTTATGCCTCCAGTAAAATAGGAAAAGTTTTGATTCGACATCAAGTATTCAAAAATTATATAGTGTAAAAAAAATTTTATTCGAGGAAAATTTCTTCACGTACAATCGGTGGCGATGCGTGCTATAATTTAATGGGCAAGCTACTGTGTGCAGAGTACAGTACAGTTGATCTCGCCAATAAAGGGGGAGGGAGGTCCGGAGGTTCTCCCCCGGGAAAATTTGTATTTCAAAGTGCAAAATGGTGCCATTTAAAACGTTTTTCGTATATAATATAAAATTTACCGCTTGTAAAAATACCATTTTTTTTTAACATAAAATTTTTCTGAGTGAAAAATATTTCAAAGATACTTTCATCAGAGCCGGAACCTAGTCTACTCAAAATCAATATTATTTTAATACCCGTCGACAGTGAGGTATTTACATACGGAGAACTTTTGTTTGTACAGAAGTGTAGACAGGTATCGTTTGTATAAAGATGGGAAGTAATCAACGCGAACGAGCAGGAGGAAGGAAAAAACGAAGTAGGTAGAGTGCGCATCGAAAGAGAAGATTCTTCTCGCACAGCGTGAGGGGAGGAAGCACAGAAGGGGACGTGTCCAGTGATAGCCTACAAGAGGGTGGGAACACGAGAGGGAGGGTAGCCGAAGTCATAACAGCCGAGCTGAAAGCATATTTACAATTATCCTTGCGCCCGTGTAAGTTACCGTTTGTATAGTGCAGATGTCTTTCACCAGAAATAAACCGATGATTACATTTCAACCAGCTGCAGCACAGTTGCGAAGATATAGGGACGTGTGAGCAGATCATGCGGTGTGTGTGTGTGCGAAGATCTACCACGGGTGTATAACAGGTGTTTACGATAGCCTAATGTCCTTGGATTGCTAATCAGTGTAATTCGACGCACCGACACTGAACATTGTCACCCAGAGAGATAGTTCGCTCCGCAAAGATTGTCTCGCAACCCGATGCAGACGTAATACGCCTGGATTAGACAACACACACATCCCACAGGCCACATCAGTAAATAGCTACAGGAAAATGTGTCATGAAAAGCTGCCGCGTGCTTTCGGAACATGTGGTATTGATACATGCAAACATGTAGGGCCTACATAGTTTGATTGTACTTATAGAGCAAATATTTACATCAGCCTTGAAATGTGCATGTAAACTAATGCGTAAACGCGTTTTTCCAGTACCGTTCACCTTCTGAATCGATGTTGTAGGAGTACAAATCATAATCGCACAAATGCTCTGCCACCCCAACAATCGGAAGACACTTATCAATCACATGGGAGTTATTTATTGTCCACCTCACTACCGGAATGGCCATCAAAACAGTTTGTTTAGGCTGTTACATCCAGCTAACCACGAGTGTTTCTGATAAATTTTTTTTTTTTTTGGGAAATGACTTCCAAAATTACCTTTCTTGCATGTTGTCGTGATAGTAAGTTCATATGTCGGCCTACCCTCCTTTATGATGTCTCACATTTCCTGAAAAGTGAAAGCATTGTTGGGAAACTGCTTCACTCGTAATCCACACACACTACACTTACATCCACATGTTTCTGTTGCACATTCTCACAACCAAACCAAATTAACTAAAAACAATACGACTCGTGTAGTGCGGGCGAACTTGCCCACGCATCGATCTAGTTACTGTAAACTACACGAAGCCAACTGCTTGCGGCCAGGCCAGCTTCGGCTATGTTTGCTTCAGTTCGGCGAAGAAAGCACTACCATCGTAGCTTCTAACACAGGTTGACGCAGCCATAAGCCCCCGCCCCTCCCCGGCGGTCTTCCTACCCTGCCGTCCCTCCGGCGACTGGAAACACCATTCCGACCGCCTACCTGCTGAAAGCATTACTTACAGCGCTTCCAAACATCTTGGTTTTGCTAGCCACCGAGTTGTTTTCTTATAATGCGCATTATTGTTTCCTGAGTATAATGTGTACCGCAGGAGTGAAAAGTTACCTTAAAGTAAATATAAGTTAGAATTTAATATTTATTTTAAATATGACATTGTCAGGAAACTATCTGGGCAAGCTCTGCTTGCCCTAACGAGATGCCACTGCATACAATGCGTACGAGTTGAACAATATTTGATACAAATATAAAATCTTATTAATTAGTTGGTATTCGCTAACCTTAAAGGAAGTGTCCCAGACTCTTCGATGTACCTTCATCCCTTCATGACTTAATTTTTAGAGTCGATATGTAAGAACTAATCCCATCAAGGCACAGGGAACATGTTAACAGCGATTTCTAAATCCGACTTCCTTTTCTCACATGATTCCTTACACATATGTAACCGTGATCGAAGATCGCCTCATTATTCAATAATTCCAGTCCCACGCGGGAAGATACAAATATAACTGAAACCGTACAGATTTTTGAAAAATCGGAGTGGTCCTCCATGCCATAAAAGCTTTGAGTTCTATTGGCATGCCAAAATTACAATTGTAGTGTTTTTGAGACAAAGAAATAATGGAAAAAGATCTACCGAAATTAGATAATTTACGTTGCAATAAGATAGCACGAGTTTCTTCAAGGAATTTTCAAAATCATGGCGTGGGACATTTTCTGCAATTTTTATAAATTGAAATAAGGACTTTTTTTGGCACATTTGCAATTTTTAGCAGTCTATATGTGACTTTAGTTAAGGGCTGTTCACGATAAAGTGAGCACTTTTGAAACTAACCTTAGAAAAAAGTCACTGCCCCTACCTGCATATATTTTGACGGCCGCGCTGAGTGACATACGCCCAGTAAAGTTGGTAACGTTGGAGGGAAAGTAACTCTATAGCTTAACGTCAAATTAAAAGTGTTAGGCAGCCATTTGTGATGTCTTAATTAATTTCACTTTCCGTATTTTAATGCATCGAAGAGTAAAAATGAGCACAATTGTAAAATATTTACTTTTCTTACAGTTTGACTGTTTCACTTGACCGACTTATGAATAAAGTGCGAGGCCCCTGGCAATCTTAATTTTACATAAGGTGGAAGAATACATAAAGTGCGTAAGAGTATATTTTTTTTAGCAGGGCTTTCAGAAGTGCTCAGTTTATCGTGAACAGCCTATATAAATTTTGTCTAAGCATGACTGTAATTTAATTTAGAGATGACCGTTAGGTCACCCTTGTTAAATTTACTGTAAAAATTTTCTATTATGTTATTTTAAACACTAAAATTGAGATTTCGACACGCCATGATGCAAAAAATACGCGGTCTACAATTTTTTAAACCGGTGAAGAGTATTAGAAAATATTGGCTACAAGTTGAAAGGTATTTCGTACAATTGCTAAATAACGATTTTTTTTGGCGGCTAGCGTTATTAAAATTATAAGTGAAATGTGGAAATTCCACGGGTAGGTACATGTTACTGTAGCATTCGCATTATTTTTTTATGTTGCCAACAATACAGCACTAAGTCAAAATTTTTCTGTATATCTAAAACTAACATATTATAGCTGTATTTATGCTAGTTCATGAATATGTACCACATCGACATTGATTTTGTTAATTTTACAACATGCCATTCTTGAACCACTGTATTTCTTATAATAAATTAATGCAGTGGTTTCCAACGCAATGTGGGCTCACCTTTTTGGAGAACGTGCTAAAGAATTTTCTTTTGTAGAGGGATTTGCAGCAAGAACTCGAAATTCCTCTGGATGTATTAACAAAGTGTTAGATTAAAAAAAAAAAAAATGTATGTAGTATTTTATAGTTTATATCAAACCTACAAGTTTGCTGTTAGAGGTAACTCAAAGGTGAACACTTATTTGTCTCTTTATCGCCCTGTATTGAAATCATATAAATTACAAACCTTTCAGTTAGTCTTTTGACTCGGAGGAGCTCTTATTATTTTTATTGGTCGCATTCTGTTACTGATTATTATTATATATCATTTAGTTACTTAATTACATTAAAGCCACTCTAGATAGTTTCTAAGGAACATCGTAACCTTGTTCACGACACCGTAGGCTGGAGACTAGACGTATGTCGGAGGACAGCACACCCCCGTCTCTGGACGTCTTGCTGGTGCAGTATCCCGAAGACAAAGATCTCGTTTGGCGTGTTTCCAGCCGTAATAACTGGCCCGTGTTTAGTAACAACCGGCCCTGTCTGAAGCGGTTTGTTTTTAAGCGCTTCAAGGCTTCGTTCCACTTCCTCGCAGTATGTCTGTGCTCTCGCAACCAGGCTAGCATGCATGTTGCTGCACACTACGAAAGTCCCTAAGCTGACATGGGGACCGCGGTGGTGTAGTGGCCAGACTACTCACCGAGGCGAACTGGGCTCGATGCCCGGCCGGGTCGCTCCCGGATTTCTGCACTTGGGAACCGCACCGGACGATGCCGCTTGTCGGCGGATTTTCTCGGGGATCTCCCGTTTTTTCCCCGCCCTTACATTCCGGTGCCGCCTCATACTCGCCTTACTGATCACTGTACTCTATATTCTAAAAAAAATTTCTCGTACTTTCACTTTGTCAAGAAAATAATTCGTAAAACTACAAAGAATTTTTCTTGTAAAATCTGCAAAATATTTATTTGTAATATTACAAATGGTAGCTTTGTATTACAACTTACATATCGAGAAGTAAACAGAAAATTATTGTATTGTTTTAAAATAAATGCGATGAATTAATTACAGATAATAAATAAAAATATATATTTGAAAATATAATTTACCAAAAAAAAATACTTTATACATTGCCACCAAGGCGACTGGAATCCACACACCTTGCTTGTATTACTACCCTGCGCCCTTTGCCCAAAACCAACTTGACTTATGAACTTAACATTTATTTTCATACTGAAAATAATTGCGTGTACTTACAAGAAGAAGATGAAGTTATTTGGTTAAGAAGAATAGGTAAATTAATTTCATTTCAAGAGTTCTGTTGTTGAGTTAATAGATTTGGACGGTTCTTAGCAACGAGGCATTGAGATCTTATTTAAGCGTTGTGTCTAGCCCCAGGAAACATTAACAGTAACAGTTAATGAATAATACGGTCACGCTTTGTTGAAATTGTCGTTTCGTTATGACTATTTCAATTTCAAACTTGCCATACATTTCTTTTTGCACGTAACTACACTTTACATCACCCATAGTTTTTGCACAAACAGCTATATACGGTTTTACGTTGCTGAGTGTCCGCCATTTTGCAGAAGCTTGTAGATATGGGTCAGTATAGAACTAACATTTATTGCAGAATATTACAAACAAAGCCCTTGCAGTTTTACAAACGAGTAGTTTAACAAGATAAATATTTTTAATGTTAAAGCATTTGTAAAATTGCATACAATTTCTCAGTAAAAATTACAAATTTTTTCACACCGTAGGTTAACAAATTTTTTTAAGAATATGTGGAGTTTGTATTTTTTTTTGTTTGTTTTTAATATGAAAAAATTAAATATACTAAATTTATTACTACGCTGAAAGCATTTCCAGTGGAGGTGTTTCTATAAACACCAAGATAGGGACTTAAACTATAAACTGGCAGACAAATCATGGGACACTTGCGCAGGATCGGAGAGGAAAAGGGACAGAGGGGAGATGAATAAAGGAATAAGTAGAAGCAAAGATAAAGAGAAACAAGCAGTTGGAATCGTGTGCGTGGGAAGTAAATATGGAGTTGGCGGCTGTGGTATCGAGTGGAACCATTCATTCACTTAGAACCGCGAATCCCTTCTCACTTCCCACCCCCTTGAAGACGTCGTCCCAATTCGCCCCAGCGAGGATTGATGACTGTTCCTTCCGAGTTCCGCGTTTAACGGCGCGTCCATCTTGGTGGCGGTTGGTAGGGTGGGGGGCGGGGGCGAAGGGGTGGAGGAGACACGGTGCCGGAGCGCCGTAACGGAAGTGTTACTTAGCTCGGATGATCATTTGAATTACATTGTAGCGCTGATTATGTTCTTGGAATTTTTGCGTTAAGGCCATTGGTGCATGAAATCTGTATATTTGTATATTTGTGTCATACCTTGTTTCACGGCGGATTTGTCTAAATTCTTGGAACAATAAGTAAATAAAAACTTTTAGCGCCTTCCTAAATTGTTATATATATGCACTGCCGACATTATTATCGGAGCACTGGTGGAAGAAAATAAAGAATTTTGGTTTTCTTGCCTGCGATCAGTGCTCCGAGAATAATGGCGGCAGTGAATATCTAATAATGTAAGAAGGTGCTAAAAGTTTTTATTTTCTTCTTTTTCCGAGAATTTAGAAAAAAATCCGCTGTGAAACAAGTTATGACACAAATTATAAAGGCTGTTCACGATAAAGTGAGCACTTTTAAAATCAACCTTAGGAAAAGTCACTATCCCTACCTGCATATATTTTAACAGGCAGACTGAGTGACATGCGCCCAGTAAAGTTGGTAACGATGGATGGGAATTAGTTCCGTATCTTAAAGTCGAATCAAAAGTGCTAGGAAACTATTTCTGGGAATTTAAATTAATTATTTCACTTTATATATTGTTTAAAATTGCATCGCATACTTGTGAAATATTTACTTTTATAATAAAAGTTCGTAGTTTTCCTTGACCGACGCATGAATAAAGTGATGAGGCCCATGACAATGCTAACGTTGCATAAGGTGGGATAATACACAACGTGCACACAAGTAGATCTTAAACAGGGATTTCAAAAATGCTCACTTTGCCGTAAACAGCCTATACATTCTATACTCTCAAATACATTAAGCGCATTTTAATTGCTATTACCGAGCCCTCCAACATAGAAAAAAATGTATGGTTTTTCCACACTGCTACATCTCGTGTTGTACTGGCCGGAAACATGAGAAACGATTATAGGCTCCTGCACTGAACTTCGCTTCAGACTTTCCGCCAATAAGATGATAGGGTCGCCGCTTATAAAGTTCCGTAGGTACACTGTTATGAAGTAGCCTTTTGTTAACTCCATACAAGAAAGTGTTATTGGCGTAGCTGAATGACGAGATATGACATGGTAGAGCACTTCTCCGAATGAGGGGGTTTATTAGCCATGGACTGAAAGGAGACGCTCGGCGTTTATTTCAAAAGGCTAAGCGAATGGTACCAACTCAAGAGATCGATGTGTTCTATTGTATGGTTTCATTGACATAATATCAATTGCAGTTCTGTAAAAATACACAAGGTTGCAGTAATATTCTTAATGTATTTGAGAGTATAGAATGTATAGGCTGTTTACGGCAAAGTGAGCATTTTTGAAATCCCTGTTTAAGATCTACTTGTGTGCACGTCGTGTATTATCCCACCTTATGCAACGTTAGCATTGTCATGGGCCTCATCACTTTATTCATGCGTCGGTCAAGGAAAACTACGAACTTTTATTATAAAAGTAAATGCGCATTCTTAGTGTGGAATTCGTATTCGTGGACGTGTTAAAGGGATCATTCGGTGGGAGGGGGGGAGGGTATGCAGCCAGGTACCAGAACTGGTGGCGCAGATAGTCCTCCTCTTCTTACAGCAGCTGGAATGTTGTCGTTAAGTGTAAGCATTCTCATCATAGTGTTTTTGGTAATGTGTCTATGTATCCACGTAAGAAGATGAAGATGAAACTTGGTGATCAGATCTGGTTGTATCGGAAATTAATTGCTACTACTGGTGACATGCGTATTCTTGGTCATGTGGAATTGTTTTTCAATCCGTGATTATGTGTTATGTAATTTTTTATAAATAAATGTTTAGTAGGTAAGAAATGTACTGCGGCGTTTGTTTTTTTCATTGTTTTTTAATGTTCCTTTCATTTATATTTAAAAAGGGGGAGGGGTTGTATTAAAGAGGGAATATTTGATCATTGCGAATTTCCCCTCAACAGCTGAATTTATGCGCATTTGAATAACGCTATTTTTATGTAAACTTCAATTTTAGCTTAAATGTTTTGTAAAGTCCCAGGAATGGCTTGCTGCAATATGTTTAAAACCCGGCCCTTAGTCCACTTGCATAAGTTAATTATTTAATTTTTTTAAATTTTATCTAAATCTTAAATTTTTAAACAAAATTTGTTTATCATGACATTTTGATGACACGAACAACTGTTTCATGCTCCAACCTGACTTACTAAACTACTTCAATTATAAGATTTAGTTCTGTAGTATAAGGGTGACATTTATGGATGAATGTATATAGTCCCACACTGCAATGATACTTATTAAATGTCTAATTATTTTCTAAAGCTTGCCCGGATTCGTAATACATAACGTAACACAAATGCACGAGACATAAATTTATGTACCATGAGATACTGTTGGGAACCCAAACTCACCTATTTCAATATTCAGCTCACAGCTGAAAAACGCGGACATAAGACATCACTCAGAATAAAACCATACTGGCACAAATTGATCAGAAATAATAACAAGAGCAGAGAGGTATTGAGTAATATTTAGTGTTGAGTAAGAATGAACTTGTAAGGGCGTTAGAGGGTAAACTTGGAAAACCATTACAAATTGTTATTTTCCAAAAATCAAATAAGTTCCCGATAGCTAGATATCATTCAAATACATTCTGTGTTTTTTGGTGAACACTAGCATTGTTTGCTAAAAATCATGTTAATTGAATTATGTTCATATTGGAAGCATGGCAAAAGGTAAAGAAAAAAAACTGTCTCACGATTTTTGTGTTAAAAATTATTCAAATTATTTAAAATTAAGTGCGCAATTAATAAAAATAGCTCAGACTCTGCTCAACTCTTTTTGTCACTTACATGGCAGAAAACATATTGCTGACGTAGACTGATGAACTCCGTAGGAAAAATCGTCCGACGAATGCAGACGAAAAATCAAACATAATCTCTTGGGGATCTCTTCTTTACTTGCATTCTTCCCCATACCGGCTAACGGGTCTCAGATACCTTGTGAAGTCTTTGGCACTGAGCAACTTACTCGCGCGTCGAATCACTTAAAAACTAAATCAAAATACATGCCGTTGCGAGCGGACTTAAAAAACATCGCATGAACCCGGCCACGTGCGATCAGAGTAAAACCAGGAGGCCGGGGATTGCGTCGAGTATTGAAAAAAAAAAAGGGACAGCAGCAGAAACCCCCCCATCCATCAAACCAGGGGAAGAGGCCAGCTATGTCCGAACTACAAACAACGAGCCGATATAGGCCGATACAAGGCGCAGTGCGTAGCCTTTCCACGTCCTGCCATCTTCAGGGATGGGTCGGAGAATGGACACCTCCTCCGGCATCAAGTTTACGATGGCGACTGTCCATAGCAGATAATAATCAAACAGGCGTGTGATAACTCAATTGTAACTTAAATTAATATCAGTTCTGGTGGCTCCCCCGACATATAATACTACAGTGTCTTGTAGCGTCTGTGCCTCATGCCATAATTAACACCCCCCCCCCCCCCTTGGAATCACAATACCTCGACGACCACGACACGACTTCCCCGACGCGACGAAATTTGAGTGGCAGCCAATGAAAAGCAAGGTCACTGTGACGTCAGTCCGACCAAATCGCGGCCCCGACACCCCCGGAAAAGTAGATTCTGTTTCTACTTTCCGTCCTTTCGGACTCGTCGGGGCGCGCAAAAATGTAAACACAACTTTAGAAAACAAAATTCCGTGCGTATTTCCCTGCTGTAGTAAATAATAAACTAACCTGCCGCCAAAATAACGCACCAATTTGTTTCTAAATACTTTTTATCTCTCGTATATATTAAAATATTCTCAAAAGCCAAAAAATAATGATTAACTTTATCACGAGTTTTAAAATGTAGATATTGGTTATTGTAAGGATAACTTGCCGTTTTAAAATTTTCCAACAGCCAACTAACATACCTGTCACGAAGATTTCGTCGGGGTATTGTGAACACCGAAAAAAATTTAATATGAAATTCCGTCGAGCTCTGACGTCATATCCGTCTGTCGTGTCGTGTTCGTCGGGATATTCTGACTCCAGATTTATGCCGTACCCTCTCATTTATCAATCAGCTACGTCCCTATACCTATCTTGTGTGAGTGTGACCATAAGTCCTACACTCTAAATTCGAATCAGTGGGGAACCACTGATTCGCAGTGAAATTCAACTGCTCGAATCAGTGAAAATGACTCCAATTAGAATTAGTGGAAGATCACTGATTGTTTCAGTGAAAAAAATTTCACTGATTGAATTAGTGACTCGAAATTATTTCACTGATTGAATAGGTGACGGCCGACTATGGTGACGAATTAGATATCATTTTTACTGAATGTAGCCAAATAATTACGTGAAATAAACGTATTTACGATTGTTTACTATTTATATCGCGTAATTAATAAAAAAGTAAATAAGAAATTCCAGAGGCGGGCGGGTTAGAATCTATACACTTTTCGAACCTAGTACGTTAAATTACAGTCTGTGCTACCATGCCATCTTGAAATAATGGGAGGAAAATATATGTTTTTTAAGTTTCCCCGTGAAATTTTAAGATTTAAATTGTATAGTCTTACTATTCGTTTTTTGTTTAATTGGTACCGTCAGGATTGTTAAAATGAATAGTATATATGAGTGCACTCTCTTCATCACATTATATGCAGTTTAAACCTTCAACCAGAGCGCTGTGACGATTACATGAAAACGAAATGAAAGACTTAAGAACGGAAAGAAAGGTCGTGTGTTCCTATTACTTCATAAAATGGTGTTTTTGAAAGACGAAGCACATTTTAGAAAGTATTTTCTATTGGTTTTATTAGTTTATTCGTTTGCAATTTCACGAGACGCCATTTTTAGACGCTGTTTAACTGATCCATCTGTCACAAATAAACCACTGAGTAAACAGTGAACGAGTGACATGAATCAGTGGAAAATATCACTGAATCGATAAGTGAAGGATAATCCGACGTTTTTTTTTTTCACTGGTTCATCAGTTAAATTCACTGAAGTGACTGTTGAATCAGTCAGATACGTTTGACTGAGTGAAACAGTGAAATTCTAACTTATTCAGATCCAGAGTGTATTCATAACAATACACAGCTGGAGCCCGTACAGACCCTCGTCCTGTAAACAAACCGCGGCACGCCTTCCGCCACATCCCGCGGCCTGTATTCAATGCCGGAGACTATTGAAACTATCTAATAATTACATGAAAATTCCCACCAGGAGAGGCGACATCGAGCCTCCCTGGTCCTGCGTCGAAAAAAAAACTCCAATGTGGCTTGGCTTCTTGACCGTAACTCTCCAACAACGTGAGAATTAATATAACAACTATTAACAACAGTGTAGTGCGAGCCAGTGTTAGTGTCAACAGCCATTGGTTGCCATAGCAACGTAACGAAATACGGCCAGCCTTCTTTCAAAACGATAAAATTCGCGTGTTGTGTTCCTCACAAAAAAAAAAATATACTGAATGTTCAAAATCAACAGAAATTGCTTATTTAACATTGAAAACGAAATTATTGCTTCAAATAAAAATCACGTTAAAAACATTGCGATGTGTCAAAACAAAATAAATATTAACCTATAGTAAAATTGTTGTCCAAAATCTTTGTTCAGACGAATCAAAATAATAATAAATCATTAAACCTCCAGGCGTTCGGTTCCTTCCTTTATTTTGAAATGTAGTTTTCCGCCATTGTCATCCTTTCCTTCATTTTATGTCAAAACCAACACTAAATAAAAAGGCATATATATATATATATATATATATATATATATTATATATATATATATATATATATATATATATATATATACTGTTCGCGCTTTCCACGTTTTTTTTTTAAATCAAATTTTTGAAAAATCACCCCATATATATATATATAAACGTGATTGGTGGTTTCCTACACTCTAAATTCGAATCAGTGGAAAACAACTGATTCGCAGGGAAAATGGCTCCACTTAGAATAAGTGAAAAAAAAAAACTGATTGTTTCAGTGGAAAAATTACGCTGATTGAATTAGTGATCTGAAAAATGTCACCAATTCTAAGTGGAGCCATTTTCACTGCAGATCAGTGGTTTTCCACTGATTAGAATTTAGAGTGTAAATATCTCGGGTATCATACACGTTTCAAAGCTCTGTTAACATAAAACCACATTATTTTTTTATTACATTGATCTTTTACGTCTATTCTACCTATAGGCTATATTATACTATTTCATTTATTATTAATGTAGATAAATACAGAGAGAAAATAACTGTGTTATTAGTGCCTATAGGCTATTCACGATAAAGTGAGGACTTTTAAAGCCCTGTTCAATTTTTCTTTTTATTTAATTTCAATCTTTCTGCCACTTTTTATATAAAAATTGCAATATGCGTAATAAACATTATATATATATATATATCATCACTCTAAACAATTTACGTCTGAGGCTGCAATAAAATATTTTTATTAGGGGTTAATGCCATTTGGTAGGGCCTTAAAAAGTGCTCACTTTACCGTGAACAGCCTATAGTAAGAAAAAGCTCCTATGTAACTTTTTACTACACCGAGAGAGCACGAATGCGGTGCGCTGTCTCTTCGGCGTAATTTTCCAGACTGAGGCGGAAGAATATGCTGTGAGAAGAACTTTAGCAGGGTTTCAGAGATGCAGGAAGAAACCGTGGATGAACTATACGGAAAATGTCGAAAAGTTATCTCCTGCTCTTGAACTCCCGAGTGCGCGGGGGCGAGTAAAATCCCGGTGGAACTATCCAGTCCGCTCGGCGGGTTCGAGTGTGCCACAACTTCAAATCACGTCAGCCACAGACAACCATCCCCCTCTTAAACCCCTTTCCACAGCCCCCCCCCCCCCCGGCACCCCCCAGTCGACCAACGTCTTCCGCGCAATTAATAGCGAGGCAGAACTGCCGAACGCCGCGACGGCAAACTTCCGCTTTGCTCTCACCAGCTCTGGTTTGCGGAGGCTGGATAAAGGGGGTTTAGTTACTAAGGGGAAGAAAGTACCGACAAAAATTTCCCCTCCCAACTTCCCCTTCACAAACTCTTCCGAGGAGACCCAAGTTTCGAGTTCAGGAACGGCGCTTGTTTGCTATTTCCTCGCGCAAGTCCCTCCCCCAAATACTCGAGTATATAGTCTATCCGCTGTATCTTCATTATTTTTTTTTAATCAAACCATTGAAAAATCTCCCCATGTATGACGTGTTTAGTTATTTTCAACATACGCCATATATCGCGAGCATTTTCTTTTTACTTGTGTTCATAAAAGTTAGTTTTTTTTTCTCTCTCTGTTAAATTGAAATGTTATTCACATTTTATCTATAAATTATAATGCTTCATTTATAAATAATTAGAATAAAAACAGTGAGAAAACACGTGTGTTGGTAGCGCGCAGTAGTAACTAGTTCTTATACAAAATACTGTTACAAACAGTGCGCACGAATTCGGTGCGTTGTCCTCTGGTGTAATTTTCCAGACTTAGCTCAGCTTAGTTTGCACGAGGCGGAGGAATATCCTGGAAGTAGAACTTTAGCAGGGCTTCAGAAAAGTATGAAGTAACCGTGAATGGACTATATCCACCACCGACGTTTATTTTCCTTTGCGCCGAAAGTTTCGCTTTCCGCGGGTCTGCCTCGCCGACCTTGATTTCGACGTGAATGTCTCTTCGAAATCAGACTGACACTTGGCGTACATGGGGCCGCGGTGGCTGAACGGTTAGCCTGCTCGCCTCCCACCGAGGAGAACCGTTATCAATCTCTGGACCGGTCACTCCCGGATTTTCGCATGTGGGAATCGGGCTGGACGATGCCGCTGTTTGCCGGCGGGTTTTCTCGACGATCTCCCGTTTCCGCACTTCCATTACAGCGCAGTTCTATATTCACTTCGATCACCCTCATCGGCTCCCAATACCACGCTGCTAAGAGCCGCCCAAATCTCTTCACTCACTTTGGTGCACTTAGGAGTGAGACGGCGTTGTACCGCTTGCCAGGTGATCCATTCTGACACTATAACAGCACTGAGAAGAATTTTTGCTCAATTAAACAAAGTTTCTTTGGCGCAGCCAAATTAAAGGCTGTTCACAATATCGTGAGCACTTCAGAAATGAACCTCGGAAAAAAATCACTGCTCCTGCCTGCATATATTTTAACGGGCGCACTGAGTGACATGCGCCCAGTAAAGTTGGCAACAATGGAGAGAAAGTAGTTTCATAGCTGAACTTCGAATAACAGGCGTTAGGTAACCATTTGTGATAACTTAAATCATCCCTTTCGCTTTCTGATTTTTTTTTTTTTTTTTTTAATCATTGAAGTGTATGAATGAGCAGATTTGTAAAATATTTTCTTTTCTAATAATGTCATAGTTTCGCTTGATCGACGCATGAATAAAGTGATGTGGCCCAGTACAATGTTAATCTTACATGAGAAGGAAGAATACACAACGTACATACATGTAGCTAGTTCTTAAGTAGGACTTCCAAAAGTACTCATTTTACAGCGAATAGGCTATAGTTATTTGTACGCTTTGTGTTCGGTGGTAAAGGCTGTTCACGTTAAAGTGGGCACTTTATAAATGAACCTTAGAAAAAATTGCTGCCCCTCCATGCATATATTTTGATGGGCGCACAGAGTGATATTCGCCCAGTAAAGTTGGCAATGATGGAAGTAAAGTAGTTCCATATCTTAACGTCGAATGAAAAGTGATAGATAACCATTTGTGATAACTTAAAATTATCTCTTGCTTTCCGTTATTTTAATGCATCGGAGTGTAAAAATGAGCAGATCTGTCAAGTATTCACTTTCTTAATAATTCCACACTTTCATTTTACCGACGTATGAATAAAGTTACGAGGCATATAGCAATGTTAATTTTACATAAGGAGGAAGAATATACAACGTGTCTACAAGTAGATCTTAATCAGGGCCTTAAAAAGTGCTCACTTTACCGAGAACAGCCAATGGCAATATAGCATAACCTAGCATAGTAGTTTTTTTTTTCATCATAGGAAGGCGCATATTTTTTTCGCGAAAATTTTTTTTTTCGAGACCAGTTGTACTCAAAAAACACTAAAGTTCAGATGCACTTTCGTTTTTGGATGATTTTAGTTGTCACGTGTCTTAGGTATTTGCCCGCGAATCACGGACGTTCAGTGTCGGAAAAACTTTATTCTGATCGATACAGTTAAGTAATAAATGTCTTCTCACATACGCGCGTGGCCATTAACGAAAGACAAGTTTCCAGAGTTCATGTAAGTTATTGAAACCTAGTCTGTGCGTAAATCTTTTCGCAAAAAAAAAAAAAAAAAAAAAAAAAAAAAAAAAAAAAAAAAACACTTAGCGCCACACGTATATAGAATACATAGTTGGGCTTTGAGCTTTTGAGCATACAGAACTGGACAAAAAAATGACCATTCTTTGCTTTATGTATACACTAGCTCCATAATTCTGCAGTCATGTAGATGTTGCACGCGAGTTTGTAAATGGCCGACAGTGTACTTACTTAGTGGTCGCTGAGACCTTTTCCTCATTTGCGAATGGCACACGGCACTGTCATCAAGTAACAATAACTTTTCCCACCGATTCAAATAATCAAGAAAGCACAGAATCAGTACAAGTACAGTAAGCACTCAATAATTCATTCACATCTGCCCCATGTGTAGAGACCTGAAAATTCCGCAGATTCATTTCGAGACAAGTTGGAGTTCACAACCTTGTACGTCCGATTACTTCTGCAATTGGTCGATGCATGGTTCGACACCTCCTGGAGATAAATGAGCCAATAACTAACACGAGATAAGTTGTAGGCCCAATCACCTCCTTGTACTGCCACAACAAGCGACGAACGAACAGTTGATATCTGCATGAGTGTACATAGGACTGTGAAGTTAAGCCTACAGGTCATTGAACTCGCGAATTTTTCAGGTCTCTACCCATATGGTAAACAAATTTAGGGACGACAGCGATTTTATATCTACGCAATTAACTCAGTCATGTACTACATAGGCCTGCACCTTCTCAGGAAAAAAAATTGAATTATGAATTTTAAATGCATGTTATGGTTCAAAAAACTGGTGTCAACCAAGATCATTTTATCAATCCTTCTCAAAATAAATCACTTATTAATGACTCGAAAACTATACCGATTTCAATAAAATGTAGAGTTTAACCTGTTTTCCTTAAGCAAAATAAATATATAGTTTTAAATTTGATGTTTTATATTTCATTAGTAAAACGTTTATGGTCAAAATTTGTTACTCTAATTTCATAAACTATTCAATCATCACTACGTAACTAGAAAACTATTCTTTATTATAACTACTCGAAAGTTTAGCTTTTGGATGGTTGTAACATAAACTCAAACTTTTCGTTTGTTACTAAAACTGTCTACAGTTACTCGACGAACTTTCCTTCTGCTCGTTCGACTTTTTGTAAGTGCCAAACGGGCTCTCCGAGCACTCGACTAAATTATTCGCAAGTTTTAAGTTCTTACGCGAAGCACGCTAATTAGTTACGTCAATAACTTCTTCCTCCCTATGATCTTCCCACAGAACTTCGGGAATGATAGTTTAACGGGAAGGATAGTTTACGGGAAGGATAGTTTAATGTCTTTACCTTGCACGTTGCACCTGCTACCAGCGGTTAAGGGATGCTCTCTCGAATTAAACTCCACTTGCACTAAAACTGCAGGGTCACATATCTTCAGACGGAGCCGCACCCTTCTCGTAAAAGAAAAAAAAACATTGTAAGCTATGAGATTGTTTTCCCCTTTTTGTAGCCTACTTTGCTTAACCATGATCGTAAACTAAGATGATGTTATTTTGATAGCCCACGCAGTAAAAACAGAGGGGGAGAGAGCGATAAAGTTATGTAATAATTAGGGACGAAAAATTCGCGTTATTATTTAAGGACAGGCTGAACTGGAAGTTACTGTACGTTTGACCAACTTCAGTCACTGGCTGGAGATATGTCTGGCACTCCTCGGGGGACTCTTGAGCCAGTAATATTTAGTTCAGCGATGGAGTGGCCAATCTCTTTTAAGAAAATCAAGAAGGTAGGTGACATTTGTTAAAGTTCAGTGGCCAATGAAACCACGGACTGTGCTCACTGGTTTATAAGGCAGTGCAGTCTATCCTGTCGCTGAAAAATAACGCGAATTTTTCACGTCTCTAGCTATGCGTTGTGGTGGATCCACAGTCAGAATACCGTAGGCGCTGCATGAGCATAGACTGTAACTGGAGAACATTGCACACGATCAGAAACCTTGTGCGAAATTGATTAATAGTTGAATGCTTATGCGTAGGGCCCGTGATTTTTCGCGAAAAAAAAATCGGAGCCCACAGTAGACTTCAATACTATATATACACACCTCGGTTGTTGCCATTCCTCCATTGGCTGTTGGTATCGTTTCAGCGTCTGACCGAGCCACTCAGGATTCTGTAACTCCGACACTGAACCTTAGTTAAGCTAGCAGTTAACATGAACCAGAACATGTTCAGCCAATTAAAAAAAGGTGGGCGTCTCCACGGTGCTTTGAAATGTATCTTGTCTCGAAATCTTTTTTTGCGAAATATCACTGCCCCAACTTACGCATCACAGAAATATCACTGCCCCAACTTACGCATCACAGAAATATCACTGCCCCAACTTACGCATCACAGAAATATCACTGCCCCAACTTACGCATCACAGAAATATCACTGCTCCAACTTACGCATCACAGAAATATCACTGCCCCAACTTATGCATCACAGAAATATCACTGCCCCAACTTACGCATCACAGAAATATCATTGCCCCAACTTACGCATTACAGAAATATCATTGCCCCAACTTACGCATCACAGAAATATCACTGCCCCAACTTACGCATCACAGAAATATCACTGCCCCAACTTATGCATCACAGAAATTTTGCGACAAGTCTGGCGTCAGTTGGCAATGTTGGTAAATTATGTTCCGATTTTTTGGCTATCTTCACATGCATAAAACGGTTTAAATTAACATATTTAGCGTAACGCCATGTTGAAAAAGGACATTTATTTAAGAGAGTTGGCTTGTTTCTTCGGATTTTTTTAAAAATATTTCTACTGGTTCAGTGTTGCCTGTTCTTTCTTTCAGATTAAATCTCGTGTTAAATTTATTCGTTTCTGCGCCATAACTATGTTTCTCCATTTTCACGGGTAAATAAACAGCTTCGTGGGACATTTTGTACCCTCCCCTGATTGGCTTCTGTCATGCGTCTTCATAAGAAGTAAAACACAACCATTTCCTTCACGCACTATGATAGGACCTCGCATATACATGACCTGTTATGCTCACGATAGGTTCGAAACTATAACGGTCAATCGTTATCACGCGATCTATGTTCAACATTACTGCTACGTTCAATCGTGAATCCAGCATTACGAGAAAAAATTATTATTTTTTTATTCTTTTTGTGCGTCAAGCCGTTGCGGTAAGCCTGCTACCTTTATTTTTGGAGGAAAATAAGAGAAAAGGTATTCTCAGGAGAGCGAATATTCTTCAAACATTTATCTCGCAGATTCCATGCACCAGAGGCAATAAATAACTTTCCTCCCAGCCGGGACAAAGGAAACACGAAAGTGGCCCTTAATTACAGAGCAAAGTTTACAAGACGAAGGAAAGTAAATCGACGAGCCTTTCTTCTCGACAACGAGAAGTTAAAGACGTTGAATAACAACGAAGTAAATAAAATATATTTGTTCGTTTTCTTTTAAGCAACGGATGAAGCAAAATGACATGTAGGGATCGTTTATAATATCTTGGAATTCCAAACTAAGTGGGAAATTGAAACCGTGAATATATTCTTTAAAGAGGTGATTTAATGTTTACATTACATTATAAATGTCAGCCCTCCGCTGAGGGGAAAATAACAACTTGGAAGTATTTTTTATTTGGATAAATATTGCTCTACTTATAAAGAAAACGGAGTGGTAGAGAGATTCGGGACAATCTTAACAACGAAGGGAGCTGCGGTGAGGAAGTGGCAAGACTGCTCGCCTCCCACCTAGGCGAACCGGTGTGGGAATCGTGCCGGACGAAGCCGCTGCTCAGCGGGTTTTCTCGGGGACCTCCTGTATCCCCTGCTCTTTCATTCCTGCGCCGACCCACACTCGCCTCACTTCACCCTCATCGGCTCTCAAGACCTAGGTATAAAGAGCCGCCCAAATCTCTTCACTCGCGTAACAGTGAGGTTCTGAGAACCGACGAGGGTGAAAAGAGGTGGAAATGGAGCAGCGCTGGAATGTAAAAGCGGGGTAAGCGGGATATATCCGAGAAAACCCACAGTCAAGCGACTACACCACCGCGGTACCTTGAAAGTAAACGTGTCATTAAATCAACAAAAATAACTACATCAGAAAAAAAATTAAAATAAAATTTTATTAAGACCGCCACGCCTCTTAAACGGGGTAATAAGATTTTGAACTTAAAAAAAAAACTGACACATTCTTAAAGAGTTCCAGATTTGTATACCCACAAGAACATACTCTATAAATTCACATTGTTTGTTTACATATAAGAATGTCTGGACAAGGATAAAACGTTTTAGTTGTTGCGATAACATTGCAGTTTCTGGAAATTCTACTTTTTCCTAGAGTTTTCATGGGCCTGTAGAGGAGCATATTATTTTACATTACAATTTTTCCAAGCATTTTTATAGCTGTCGCTATCGTTCGATAAATGCATCTAAATAGGACTTCAAAGTACATTTCGTTTGATATGAATTATCTGGGTGTGAATTGTAATTTTTAAGGTTCTGAAATATATATATATATATATATATATATATATATATATAATATTTATGCTATTTTCTCCTAAGACATTTAAGTGAAATATTCTGGTAAGTTGTGTTTTAAGAAAATATTGGTTGTACAATAGGCCTACGACATTTTTCTTTGCATTATAGCTGTCACATTTATCAGAATGACTTTTGAAGAAAATAACTACTATAATTAATATTTCAGTGACAACAATGTCAAACAATATAACGGAACCGGTCAAATTATTGTTGCCAGTGTTATATGACATGTGCAGGTAAAAATATGAGTACTTATTGTTCTTTGTCACGGGATAACCACACCCCCCCCCCCCCCCAAGTATTTTGAAATACAAAAATTCTAATAACTTTATGCACATTTCATGTTTTAGTTTTAAAAAGTTGGATGTAACAATCGCCCTACTGTATACGTGTCTCAAGAATTGTTCTTGTTCTAGCTATTACACGCAATATCTTCCCCTAGGAAGTAGGGGAGGGATAAAACTTTATGGGAGTTATAATAAAATGAACAGTCAAGATACAAGAAACGAAGGACATTTCAGATAGACGAAGGAAGATGCACGGGGCATAGAAAAACTTAATAATGTCAATATCGAAGTTATAATTTTTTCTAAACGAAAATATCTTTCTCAACTGAAAAATTGGTCGAGCGATTACATCTCGAAAACTCAAGTGAATTATCTGTTATTCCAACTTTAGGACGACGCCCGCACTTGTATACTTGTTTATTAGAAACTGCTAGTTCTTCTAAACAGATGGAAAAATCCTCAGACACAAAGCCGCGCCAATGTTTTTACGTCCAAAAAACATCCACTCTTCACTTGAACGCTCCGAGAATTGGTTTGCCAATTTAGTATACGCTGTTCACTGTAACGTGAGCACTTTTGAGGCCGTAGTTACTGTATTATATCAGCCATTTTTTATCCTTCCGCCACTTTTTAAAATAAATATTGCTATGTAAGTAATAGACACAGTGTGTAGCTTCCACCCACTCTGAAGTTAATGTCTAAGGCTGAAATAAAATATATTTATTGACTCCTATTCCAAATGAGAGGGTTTTCAAAAGTGCTAGCTTTACCGTGAATAGCCTATACAGCAGTGTATAAGTATATAGGTGGTTCAAGGTTAATCGAACCTTTGGAAAATGTCACTTTCCCTATAGGCGGAACACGGTAAAATGAGCACTTTTGATAGCTCTGATTATGATCTACTTGTATGGCCGTTGTGTATTCTTCCGCCTTATGTAAAATTAACATTGCCATGGGCCTTATCACTTTATTCGTGCGTCGGTCGAGTGAAACTGTGAAATTATTAGAAAAGTAGATAATTTCCAAATCTGCTCATTTTTACACTTCCCTGCACAAAAAAAAAACACACACACAAAGGGAAAGAAATAATTTAAGTTATTACAAATGTTTGCCGAACACTTTTTATTCGACGTTAATATGTGGAACTGCTTTCCTTCCAACGTTGCCAACTTTACTGGAAGCATGTCACGCAGTTCGCCCGTTAAAGTATTTGTAGGTGGGAGCAGTGACTATTTTCTAATGTTGATTTCAAAAGTGCTCACTTTATCGTAAACAGCCTTTAATTGCATATATCCAACACAGCAGAAAGTAGTTCCATGTTTTAACTTCCAAAGAAGAAGTGTTAGGTAAACCTTGATGGATATCAGAATGATTTCTTTTACTTCATATTTTTTTTAATGCATTTGAGTGTAGCAATTAAGAAATTTTGTAAAATGTTTACTTTTATAATAATTTCGCAGTTTCAACTGCCGATGCGTGACTAAAGTCATTAGGCCCATGGCAACGTTAATTTTACATAACACGGAAGAATACACAACGGACATGCAAGTAGATCATAAGCAGGGGTATCAAAAGTGCCCATTTTAACGCGAACATCCTATACAGCCTGATATGTGGTAAAATGTCCGTACTGTGTATGGATTGAAAACTTTCAGTGTAGCCTATGGTTCAAGTAGTTTACGAGGATACTATTTTACAGTGTAGAGCTATAGGCTGTCCGCGATAAAGTGAGCACTTTTTAAGGCCCTTCCAACAGGTATTAACCGCTAATAATTATATGTTATTGCAGTCTCGGGCATTAAATTTTAATGGTGGTTAAATGTATACATTGTGTTTATTGTTCACATTGCATTGTTTACATTGAGAAGCAGCAGTAAGATGGAAATCGGATCAAAGGGAAAAAATTCGCAAGGGCCTTAAATAAAGCTCGCTTTACCACGAGCGGCGTGTAACGAGATAGCTGTACGTATAGCGTGAGGGAAGTATCGTGCGCTGCAGGCAGCATTGAACTGGACGGCTTTGTTTCCCTCACGTCGTGTGGCGCAGTTTGTTTTGGCGTCGGGGACTGAGAACGCAAGATGTGCCGATGTTTCGCAGCGGATCACATCGTCCTGGCACATCGACAGTGCACAGCGATAGCTCGCCCAGTCCATTTCCGTCCCTTCTGCATACCTCCAGCGTCGATACATTACAATCGCGAGCGACCACGTCAAAGGGAACTCGTCCACGCGGGCTCCCCATTGTTGGCGCAGCAGCATTGTTGCCAAAGGCCAGACCACCCGGGGGGATATATATATATATATATATATATATATATATATATATATATATATATATATATATATATATATATATATATATAGCGAGCATTCACTTCGTGGAAATCATGGCGTCGTTTGGAAACGTCGCTGAATCGTGACGAACGGAGATTTTTATATTCATCTGCAATCTGGTGGCTTATGGCAAGTTACTTTTTTTTTTTTTTTTTTTTTTTTTTGTTAATAAAAAGGTTCTGTGATACCTCGTCGATACTGCCAATACCATATTGGTTCACAGGCTAGTTTTGAGACTTACAGCCAGCTCCATGAAGTGTGTGGTCAGTGTTCCTACATTGTAAGAAATTGTTCGCAGATTTATTAAGTGGTATATTAACACACTATTAATGATTATTGTAATACTTAATAATAACAATAAATTTTAATAATTCAAAATATCTGATATCTGCGTCTGTATAGGCTGTTCGCGGTAGCGTGAGCAGTTTCGAAAGCCCTCTCACTTGGAATAATAGTAAAAAAAAATATATTTTTTATTTTAGCAATAGACGTTAACTTCCGAGTGCGGTGGAATATACACACTGTGTTTATAACGTACGTGTTTGAAAAGGAAAAAGTAGCTTGGACATATAAAGTGCTCACTTTACCGTGAACAGCCTACAGTAAGACTGATATGTGATGGATTTCCTGCAAAAAAAAAAAACCTTACATAAGAGATTTTACAAAAAAAATATACACTCTTTCTGCAAATCGTAATGCTTTGAGCTGTAGTTCTGACTACTCAAAAATTGTGGTTATTTAAGTTAGATTAAATCAGATGTTAAATATCGTGCCACCTAAATCCTACCTGATATTGGATTAATAGTGTTTTCAAGACAAAACTTGTAAAGCCCACAAATCTACTCCAGTAAGAGTAATTTTTTGAGTTGTTCCTTTTTTCCTTTGTGCATAAATATTTCATTGAATTTCGCACCTAGAATTTACTCATATAGGAGACAGAAAAGCATAGTAAATATTTATGAAATAGTGAAAAATCGAGGGATTGGTAGCTGTTTTCCTTTCCAAGTGATAGAATATACTGATTTAACTTTGTTACAGTTAATTTATTATATTCTCAGAATAATTTTTTACAACTTAGAAAATACTTCATACAATGACTACAAAAATAATGAACACAATGTGCATATGTGAATGACGAATGAGTGTTTAACTAAATGAGTGAGAGAGTAATTAAATTGTATCTTTCGTTTGTTTAGTATTAAGTTACATACTTATAAGTTTTAATATGTAATTGCATTCTTTGAATTTCTAGCAGGCGGAAGTGTATATGTAATGGGTCCATTGTAAGATAAGGCGGCAATGCCTTAACTGCGCCTTTAAGCCATTACTAAATAAATAATAATAAAAATTTACATTGTTACGGTTAATCTCTTATATTTTGATAATACTTTTTTACAGCACAGAACCTAATTCATACAATGAATCTAAAAAGAATTTAAGAAGAACACAAAAACTGCATGACGTGTTAAAAGGCAACATTTTTATGTTCCCACAAATTTTGTGTCAACCACGAAGTCAGTTATTTTTGTCTGGTACCAATAAAAACGGCAGCAAATACACAGGCCCTCTCATAGGCTTTGAAAATAATCAAGTAAATTATTCGTTGACTAGTTTGAAAACCTCTGGCCTTATTTTATAAAGAACAATGAATGTAGAATGCACTTTAGTTCTCATCCGTAAAGGAATTCAATCTGGGAAAAAATAATTTTTCCGAAAGCTACAGGAAAAATGAACGCAATCACTCAAAACGTGCCGGCACTCTCATATTTGATCGTTGAGTTACAAAAGAAAATTTCTAGCATTGCGTCTCGAATTTACTTTGTTGAAAAGTTCACTTTCTTTTTTTGTGTTCGAGGGTCGGGACAAATAATGGTTCCCTAAAAATAACTTTGTGAATCACTACCTGTTATTTTATGCTCTCTCGTATTTGTAACTGTTCTGATCTCGTCTGTCATTGCGTCAACTTCTTTGTTTTGCATCTCTCCTCGTACTGGCTTGTGTTTTCTTGTCTCCTTTATTTCCGGCATTTATTTGTTGCTTTCCGTTGTGTATTGTGTCGTGGTCGATGTTTATTTGAAACTGGCTCTGTCTTGTCGAACTCTGCGCCAAACACCACGATAGATGGAATTCGCTATCTTGTGCTCGGATATTTTCTTTAATGTATATCTTCTTACTACATTTATTAATTTTAATATTTCTTTAGCTGATTCTCATTCCTGGGTTTTCCTCGCCTAGATATGTCTTGTATCCATCTCTAAAAAGAGGTTTTAGTCCGTTTCATCTGTTTGGGCAAAATATGTTGACCTAGTGCAGTTGTTCTTCTTACTTCAGTTTATTAACTAACACAGACAATATATAAAGGTAAATTAAAATTTTTTAATGTAATTTTTTTCTTCTTCGACGATTTGTTAACCTATTATAAGACAGATTATGAGGGATGGCCAGACGTTGACAACAGAAATTATGTGTGTCCTCTTAGGGAACGTATTTAAGCAAAATGACATCATCATGTTTGGCATCTGCAGTCGATCCTTGAATCTCGTGTGATGACAGTAATCGAGAGTCGTCTGTTTGGAGAGTCGTATAAGCGGTACGAGCTGTCCGTCGATAGATCGTTAATCACTCCGCTGCCAACATGAAGCACCGGAATGGCTTCTGCGGGCTCTCGCTGTTTTGTGTGCTGATGCGAGTGTCGCCGTTGAAATGTGATAAAAACCCGGAAATATTCTAATTGCATTAAAGTGGACCAACTTTTAAATCCGAAGATTGGCTGCGTGCAGTGTTCACTATAAAGTGAGCACTTTCGAAGTCAAAATACACTCTAAATTCGAATCAACGGAAAACCAGTGATTCGTAGTGAAAATTCAACTACCCGAATAAGTGAAAATGGCTCCACTTAGAATCGGCGAAAAACCACTGATTGTTTCAGTGAAATCATTTCACTGATTGAATAAGTGACGGCCGAGTGTAGTGGCAAATTAAATTTTGTATTTATTGAATGTAGCCAAATAATTAAGTGAAATAAACATATTTACGATAGTTTACTATTTATGTTGCGCAATTTACCGTAATTTAAAAAAAAAAAGTGAAAAAATGTCCCGAGCGGGCTGGGATTGAACTTAACACGCCTTTCGACTCTATATCATTACCTTACCATCTGTCCTACCACAAGTTAATAGCTTAGAGGAAAATATAATTTTTTTGTATTGCCACGAAACCGTAAAGATTTAAATTATATACTCTTACTTTTCGTTTTTGTTTAATTGGTACCGTTAGGAATGTTAGAACGAATATTATATATGAGTGCACTCTCTTCGCCACATTATTTGCAGTTTGAACATTCAAACAGAGCGCTGTAATGATTACATGGAAACGAAATGAAAGACGTAATAATGGAATGAAAGTAGGCTGAATGTTCATATTACCTCGTAAAATGGTGTTTCGAAATTCAAAACACATTTTAGAATGTATTTTGTATTGGTTTTATTAGCTTATTCGTTGTTATTTCACTCGATACATGTTGTTTAACGGTCATTTATAAACGTTGTTTATCGGCCATTTTTACACGCTGATTAACTGATCCATCATTCAAAAATAAACCACTGAAAAATAGTGAAAAAAATGACTGATGAATCAGTGGAAAATATCACTGAAACAATATGCGAAGGAAATCTGGCATTTTCCCACTGATTAATCAGTTAAATTCACTGAAGTGGTTGTTGAATCAGTCAGGTACTGTTAACTGATTGAAGCAGTGAAATTCTCACTGATTCAGATTCAGAGTGCATATTAACCCTTTCAGTCAGAGTGTCCTCTGTATGGGACGTTGCATATGAAGTGACTTGATTGGTCTGCACTGTACACAGCAGAACATACCGTCCAATAAGAAAGGGGGACATTCTTCGCAGTTGAGATTACGTTTAGTGGCAGCCTCGTAAACCACTGCTGCCAATAACATGGAGCACAGATAGATTTCCGTTTCCCGATGTAAGACAAAGCGTCGTACGTGGATATCAGTACAGTCCCCGAACAAAATATTGATGCGTTTCAACGCCTGAAAATTGTATATTAATTTTTGACTGAAAGGGTTATGCAGTTCGATTTCTGTTCCCTGGATTTATGTTTCTGGATAATCGGGCAACGCGAGACTTCTTCAGCTGCCTGTAAACGTTATTTCCCAGTCCTGAGCGTGCTCGTGATTGCGTGCACAGTGCAGGGTCTCAAGCCACGTTGTATGCCTTCGAGCCATGACCTGGTTAAATTCTTCGTCGATCGCGAACACGGGGAAACTTACCTTGCCAGACCGTCCCGTCACTGTCAGGGTGAATTATTAAAAAACTTCGAGAGGATTGATCAGTAATCCGGGGGTTAGGGGCAGAAGGAAACTGGGTCGCTTGTAGACGGCTAAGGTCAGTCAACAGCCATTATTCTTCTGTCCTAAGACCTTCGTGGTTGAGATCATCGAGGTGGTTGTTGTTAAGATCAAAAATTACCGGATCTTCGACTAGCCATGGCTGTAAGTGCCGTTTTTACATTAAAAGCGGTGTTTAATATAAGCGCAGAAGTCATTAGAAAGTAGTACATACTACCAGGGTTGTCAGAAGAGTATAGTTTTAATAATAATTTAAGGGAATTTCCATTTTAAAAGCTTCAGAACGTGCATTTAAAAACCCCTTAACCAAAGAAGACTATCATAGGATTTACTCGGGCTATATGTAATAAAATATTTTAAAGAATGTTATTAAATATTGTCAATAAGTTATTTTATTCACATCGATTTCAGCCATGACAGTTAACTGAAATAAATTATTAAAAATACATTTTAACACTAGTAATAAGGTTTTTTTTTTATACAGCCATATTTATTATTATGATGGCTCTATTTTACGAAGGTTTTCTTGTCAAGTGTGTTTTATAATGCAACAAGAATGTAAATGCTCTTATATTTGAATTAAAAATAGAGTTTTACTAACTGATTTTTGAAACACTTAAGTAAGTAAATTCTAGGTAAATAATTTTTAACTTTACAAAATATATATGCCTTTTTCTTTCATATGCAACATAACTAATACTTTTAATGAGTGCTGAATTTTGTAGGGACCGTGGCGGTGTAGTGGCTAGACTGCTCGCCTCCCACCTAGGCGAACCGGGCTCGATTCCCGGCGGGGTCGCTCCCGGATTCTCGCATGAGGGAATCGTGCCAGTCGGTTCCGCTGGTCTGCGGGTTTTCTCGGGGATCTCCCGTTTACCCCCGCTCTTGCAATCCCCGCTCCATACCTACCTCTATTCACTCTCATCGGCTCTCAAGACCCCGGTGATAAGAGCCGTCTAAATCTCTCCAATCCACTCTCCACTCCACTGAACTCTGTACTGTTTGGTCCACTGGTTCGTTGTTTTCACTCATTCAATTCATACTTTAATTTATACAATTTATATATATAATATAAATAAAATTCTAATGTTTGAAATTATAATTTTTTTAATAACTGCTGTACTTAAATTTTCAAAGAACTTGTTTCGTTATCACAACCAATAAGTAGGAGACCTGCAAAATTCGCGTTATTATTTGGCGTCAGGCTAAACTTCTCAGTGCTGTATGTACTCGAGCCGGCGTCGGTTCTCCATTGGCTGCTGCATAGATGTGAAGTCACTCCTTTTCTTGACTGTACTGCACGTGATTGGACTACACAATTGTGAAGTGTTCATATATTAGCGCACAGTCACCAGGGCGTGTCAAATAAAGTATGGTCCATTGAGAAACTTATTGCAACGGTACATGTGTGTGAGGTTTAACGTGTCCTCAAATAATAACGCGAATTTTTCAGGTCTCTACCAATAAGTAGAGCCACGAGTATTTCGCGAATTCCTTCGGAGGCTTGGTAGACTGCAGACACTTGTTCTTTTCTCCTACTGTTGTGATTGGACGACACTTCTTTAGACACGCCCCGTTTAACTGTTGACCAGTAGTAATCAGGAATCAGTATTGTGAGTGAGTGGTTAATAGTTCTGTACAGAAGCCTCGCTTGATGACAGCCACCAATAAGCAGACGATAATGGCTCGAGTGTGTAGAGGGCTGTCCAGCCTAGCTTGCTGACAAATCAATACGCGAAATACTCGGGGCTATACTAATTACTTAATTTATGCGCTAGTAAGTGGCAGTAGTGACACGTTAAACTTCAAACACATGTGCATTTGCAACAAATTTATCATTGGACAATACTATATTTGACACGTCCTGGGTAGCTCTGCGCCAATAAATGAACACTTGACAATTATGTGGTCCAATCATCTGCAGTCTAGTCAGAAGGAGAGTGACTTCACGTCTATACAGCAGCCAATAGAGAAACGACGCCGGATCGAGTATATACAGCATTGTGAAGTCTAGCCTGATGCCAAATAAGAGAAATTGTTAGGAACTGCTGAGTTCGAAATCTGTTATTCATTCAGTAATTTATGGTTTCTGGGGATTCAGGGTGTTGAATTCGAACGACATTGAGCAGCGCTCATAGCGTTCACTTTCAGAATTGCGTTACTAAATGTTTAGATGTATCCGTGTTAACCTGGGCAATGAAAAGGAGATTATAGGCTGTTCACGGTAAACTGAGCACTTCGGAAAGCCCTGCTTAAGATCTATTTGTATGCACGTTGTGTATTCTTCCGCATTGTGTAAAATTAACATTGGAATGGGCGTAATCACTTTGTTCAAGTGTCGGCTAAGTAAAACTGCGAAATTGTTTGAAAAATAAATATCTTACAAATCTGCTAATTTTACTCTTAGTTAGGTACATAAAAAAAAAAAAAAAAAAACAAAATGAAAGAAATAATTTAAGTTATCACGTGTGTTCGCCTAAAACTTTTAATTCGGAATTACGACATGGAACTACTTTTCCTCCGTCGTTACCAACTTGACTGGAAGCATGTCACTCAATACGCCCGTTAAAACATAAGCAGGTTGGAGCAGTGATATTTTCCCAAGGTTGATTTCAATAAGTGCTCACTTTATCGAGAACAGCCTTTCAATAATTTCAAGTCTTGACTTACAGGTTTACAGTTAAGTTGGCAGCGAATTGAAAACATTGTAGTAAAACTCGTTGACACATTGCAAGCGTAATATTTACATTTGTGACCACTGACGTCACACTGCAATTTTGCAACTGTTTGTAACGGTGCAAAGAACGTTTCTTGTAAAATTACTCGTTTGTAAAACTACAAGAGCCGGAATAAATCTTTGTACTATACTGACCCGTGTCCACGAGCTCGAGTAAAATGGCGGGATACTCAACAATGCAAAACCGTGTACTGTCGTTTGTGCGGCAGAAAGAAATGCATTGCAAGTTTTAATAACGTAAAAAAAACTCAAAACAACTAAAATAACCACAATAAGACAACGACAATTTTAAAAACACTTGAAGCTATTAAGTTAATAGTTCATATCTACACAGAACTCTCAGAACTAAATTAATGCGTTCTCCTTAACGGATTAACTTCATTAATATTTTGTAGGTATTTACTGCTGTATTTAATACAGAAATAAATATATAACTGGAAAGTTGGTAGCTAAAGATGTGATCTGATAACGCGAGGATAGCCGGTCGCAGCCCCCATGCTCGTAACGTGTGTGTTTATTTTGTGAATAATATATTTAAATAATTTTTGCCTTATTCTCGAAATAATAATAATATTATGAATAATAATTTAATGTTCACTTCTCAATAATTAAGTCGTCGTACAAGCCTATCGTCTGTAGTAATACGATCCTTTCATTTGTAATATTAAAAATATATATTTTGCAGATTTAACAATAAAACTGTTTTCAAGTTCTACAAAGGATTATCTTGACAACTAAGTTTCCAAAGATTTTGCTTATTGAAAGTACAAAAAAATTGTGCAGTGTGGTGTTTGAAGTTTTACACACCTAAAGAGTACAAAACTGCGCATAAAGAAACACATTTACTTTCTTTACAACTGCACGTTTCTCTTGAAAGGTGCATTAACATTTTGGATTTCAATTGTGTTGCAAAACTTAGAATAAAATTATGGCCGAACCACTGGAAGAAATTCCACGAAGTTTCTTCATCGTATTCTAATGACATTAACAACTGATTTTAACTTTAGCAAAGGATGGTAGTTATGCAAAAATTGTAAATTTCTCTGGCGTTTAAATCCCTGTATCTTCCGTAGTTTTTTAATAGGATATCCACGATAAAGTAAGCAGTTATTTAGGCCCTTCTAAATTTTTCTTTTTATCTAATTTTTATCTTTAGGCCACTTTTTAATATCAACATTGTCATGTTACCGATAAATACGGTAAACACTTTCATTACGCTTAAAAGTTAAAATCTCAGGCTGCAATAAAACATATTTATTGGTGGTTAACGCCTATTGGGAGCACCTTAAAAGTGCTCACTTTACCGTGAATAGCCTACGAATTAATTTTCCATGGTTTTTGATACTTTTATCACAGTACTATTTGCTGTAATAAAACAGGATTTTGAAGTACGCTAGAAATATCGAAAACCATTTTTCGGCATTCGAACATCCGTAAGGGTATTGCTCGGTTGAGAATTTGGTATAGGGAAATACATCTTAATTAAATTCTTTTTTTTTTTAACACAATTTTGTATATATATATATATATATATATATATATATATATATATATATATATATAAACTTTAAACAAACACCCAAGTACGTGACAAATGATACACCCAAGCTCTGTATGGAGGAGAATATTACAGTTTGTTTTTCAGTAAATGTTTTATTTAATTATTCAGTTTTCTGAACTTGCAAAATAAACAGGCTATACATCAATGTTACAAAAGGCTTTGACAGCAAAAAAAAAGCAGGTATTTTTCTGCTCAGAAATGTCCGTGGTGGTAGGCCTATATATATATATATATAACAGAAACGCAAAAAAATTATTTCATTAACATGTATTTCCCTATAGAAAATTCTCAATCAGCAGTCAGGCAACAGCCATAAGCCTTGGGTTCCCCTCGTTTGCAGCAGACATTCTTCGTTTTTGCGTAACAATTTCGGATTCATAGCAATTACTGTCAAAGTACGATTGTAGAAAATTTATATTTCACAAGTTGTTTAATATTGGTGTGCGTGATTTTATTTGTGTTTTATCCGCTTTTTGTTAAGAGTTGAGAACATAATTATGTTTTATTAATACGTTCTGGACATTTTATAACATGCAGATAACACAGAAATAGAATTAGGCACACAAATATTAAATAACTCGTAAAATGTAAATTTTCTATAACCGTACAACGTTAAAATTTTCCGTATATTTACAAAAAAATTTACGAAAATTCAAAGTAAATATACGGAAACGCAATCCGTAATGACGTAAAACGGAGATCAGAGCGTAAATACAAAAACACGGAAAATCTCCGTATTTTCTATAACTTCGGGTTTCGGGCACGAACAACGCCGAGTCTACAATATACATTCTTCTCCACTGTAACCAGAAAATTATCGTTTCTGCGGCGTTTAAGGTTATCCATGTCACTATGACCTGTTCTTTCAAACATTAAAAAATAGCAACAGGCGTCTGTAATACTTAGCAACACTTAAAATGCACTATCTTCAATAGAAACTAAAATAAAAAAGTTCCTTATGTGACTAATATAGAAATTCAAAGGTTACACCAGATTCGCCATGTGGAAGTTGTAGGTAAGTGGTTAGAGTTGTGAGTTTGCAACTTTTTGACTCAGATTCGAATCTTGCTTAATTATAACATATTTTAAATTTTTTTAAATATATTTTTATACACAGTAGAACACCCACATAATGAAAATTGAAATAATTATGTATTAAAAATGTAGACGTACACAAAACCAACTAGGGAATTAACTAAGAGGTTCCGTGAATTTTACGGAAAGTCCGTTTTTGAAAAATCAATGTGACTGTAATTTTACGGAGAGTTTATGGACACCTCTGGATAAATTTTTACGAGCACTTTTCCGTAAAATGAAGGGAATTTTTTTTAACAGAGTACGCACATTGTCAGTAATTACTATGAATCCGAAATTATGGTCTGAAAAGGAAGCGTTTATGCACAAAAGAAGAGAATGCAAGCCTTCAGACTAGCGGGCGACTCGACTAGACCCCCCCCCCCCCCCCGTGCTGTACAGACGTCGCTGTAGCGGGCGTCAAAGTGCTGCAACAGTCGAGGTTAATGCTGGCACTTTCCCGAGGTCGACCTCTGGCCAGCGGCGTTGGTTGGTGCGAAAGGGAAGAGGGGGGTTGGTTGGTGGGAGGGGTGGTCGCCCCCCCCCCCCCCACCGAGGCACTCCATTGCCTTCTGCTAACCGAGTTTACGTCGCTCGAAGGACGCGAGAGGCAGAAGCAAGGTCGGCAGCGGCTGCTACTTCTATCGCACACGCACCGAAGCAGGAGGGGAGACCGGAGTAGAGTGCGCGCCCAAGCTGCTGCGCGGTAGCCACTCCCGTGTCCCGGCATTGGATTGCTCTTCTGCCAACACGGCTATAGGCTGTTCACAGTTTCTTCAGCCTTTTTGAATCAAACTTTTGAAAAATCTCCCCATTTATGACGTGCTTAGTTATTTTCAACATATGTCATGTATCACAAGCGTTTTATACGCGTGTTCGTAAAAGTTACTTTTATTTCTGTTAAATTAAAATGTTGTTCATATTTATATATAAAATATGTTTCATTTATAAATAATTTGAATTAAAAAACAGGGAGAATTATAAGTACCTATGTGGGTAGCGCCTAGTGAAAAATAGTCCTTATACAAAATACTGTTACACTTAGTGAGTACGAATGTGGTACGTTGTCCTTCTGGTGTAATTCTCCAGGCTTAGTTAAGCTAAGTTTGCACGAGGCGGAAGAATATCCTGCAAGTAGAACTTTAGCAGGACTTCAGAAAAGGCTGAAGGAATGGATTGTATAAGCTGTTCACGGTAAAATGAGAACTTTTGAAAGCCCTGCTTAAAATCTACTTGTATGCACGTTGTGTATTCGTCCGCCTTATGTAAAATTAATATTGTCAAGGGCCTCGCCACTTTATTCATACGTCGGTCAAGTAAAACTGTGTAATTATTAATAAATAAATATTTTACAAATCTGCCAACTTTACACTTCGATGCATTAAGAATAACCAGAAAGTGGAGGAAATAATTTGAGTTATCACAAATGGCTAACACTTTTTGTTCGACGTTAAGATATTGAAACTACTTTACATCTATCGTTACCAACTTTGCTGGGCGAATGTCACTCAGTTCGCCCATTGAAACATACGCAGTCAGGGGCAGTGACTTTTTTCTAAGGTTCATTTCAAAAGTGATCACTTTATCGTGAACAGCCTTTATCGTGAACGACTTGGATTGGATTTGGACGAGCGAGTGAAGTGAAGTGAAGAGATGTGGGCGACCCTTGACAGCGAGGTTTAGAGAGCCGATGAGGGCGAAGCAAGGTGAACATCCGTCACGATCGTGAACATTCTGTATACGTATTTGTTAACGTTTATAGCCACTTTTGCCCTTTTCTAGTATGTCAGGGTATTAGCCAGTTTTTATACAAATATGAACATTTTTAGGGTTTATTTTTACCATTTATAATTTCACTTCCGGTTATTAATAGATTTTGTCTCCTTTCGAGTGAAATATATGTTGTAAATGGTATTAAAATTTGGTGACCTAAGCGACGTATTAAGGGACCAAGTTATATTATTACTAAAACTTTTTAGGTATAAATCTTGATTCATTTAACAGCAGTCTTCTTTAACATGCTTCAATCTGGTCACCCTTTCAAACATCGACAGTTTGTACCATGTTTTTAAATTCCCTGAACACAACCTTAAATATATTATCTATAGCTATTTTCGGACACCGAGTGTCTTTATGGAGCGAGTCGGGGAGAAACTTCCATCTTGCTGAGACTTTTCTTACAGCGGGGGAAAAATTCGTTTACTTTGTAGGTACTCTGGCCGGATATCAAAGCCGATATCTTGTCGAGACAAGTAGATTGTTCTCCCTCAGCGAAACCTGTTGCGCAGATATCTATTGCTAAGGAAGGCATCTTATTATCGCGATCTTGGATGCGACCTTCCAAGCCTCGAGTGCCAAGAAACTGTAGTGTAGGATGTTGTAATTTGTAATTTTAAAGGGATTTTTTTTTTTCGTCCCCAGGTTTCATGCGCGAAGGCTTAGCAAGGGACGGCTTACAGACTAACGTACATAACCTAACTTAAATTAAAACCCATGACTTACCCGGGTTTCGAACCCGGGACCCCCGCGCCACGGATGTCGGCAGTATGGAATGTTCACGTTTTAATGAGCGCTTCTGAAAACCTTGCTAAGGGTTTACTTTTTTCTCCCCATTTATGCTTAGCAAGGGACGGCTTACAGACTAACGTATATAACCTAATTTAAATTAAAACCCATGACTTACCCGGGATTCGAACCAGGGACCCCCGCGCCACGGATGTCGGCAGTATGGAATGTTCACGTTTTAATGAGCGCTTCTGAAAACCTTGCTAAGGGTTTACTTTTTTCTCCCCATTTTGTATTCTTTCGCCTTACACAGAGAGAAATATTGACTTAAGGCGGATTCCCACCGGCCATTTTGGATTTGTCAATTTTTTCGCCAATGCATCTATTTCAGAAGGTGTATTGAATTTTACCGCACGACGTATCCTAAATAACCTTTTCCCAAACTTTATCGAACTGCTACAGCTTCGCTACTTTTATCAATTTTCAATTGGTAACTGTCGAGGCGAAACGCGAGATTACTTCTTGCGAACGATTACAAAGGCGGCGATGTCACCAGCATTCAATAAATACTGACCTCGGACAATGCACTAGGCGATGCTCTATGTTCTGTCGTTCCAAAAAAAAAATCATTATATATGCTGTTCAAGGTCAAATGAGCACTTTTGAAAGCCCTGCTTAAGATCTACTTGTATGCACGTTGTGTATTCTTCCGCCTTATGTAGAATTAACTCTGGCATTGGCCTAATCACTTTCTTCTTGCGTTGGTCAAGTGAAACTGTGAAATTATTAGAGAAGTAAATATTTTTAAAATCTGCTAATTTTTACACTTCGAGACATTAAAAAAACAGAAAGCTATAGAAATAATTTAAATTATCACAAATGGTTACCTAAAACTTTTTATTCGACGTTAAGATATGGAACTACTTCCCCCCCCCCCCCCCCCCCCATTGTTACCGTCTCTCCTGGGCGAATGTCACTCAGTGCACCCGTTAAAATATATGCATGTAGGGGCAGTGACTTTTTTATGAGGTTCATTTCAAAAGGACTCGCTTTATCGCGAACAGCCTATACAAAACTGCATTTCCAAAGTATGGCAAAAAATTCTATAAATCCAAGATAGCGACTGGGAATCTGCCTTAACCCGTTCGATCACGCATTATTTTGGATCCGAAGTGTTGCAGTCGTGCGGTATTTTGGTGCGCGCTGTACTGCAGTCTAGTGTAGGTTTTTTACAGCCAGGGAACAGCGCGTTGCTTGTCCCAAGACATTGGTGCCAGTCATTCATAAACAAGACGTGTGGTAACTTTCACAATTCAGTTTACTCTTCGGAAAGACGCTGAAGGCTATGTACAGTACTGGCCATAAATACTCTTCACCTGCAACATGCCAATGATTGTTGACATAGTGAATGAACGGGTTTACGTACGGTGAATGAGAGATTCTAATTGGTACAGTCCGTTCAATGTAACGTGAGCACTTTTTAGGCCCTAGTTACTTTTTTTCCTATCAGCCATTTGCTTTCCTTCCATCACTTTTTTAAAATGAATAAATATTGCCATGCGAGTAATAAAAACAGTGCATTTATTTCACCGGATTCAAAAGTCTAAGGCTACAATAAAATATATTTATTCACTATTATTACTAATGAGAGGGCTTCAAAAAGTACTCACTTTGCCGTGAATCGCTTCTATAGGCTGTTCACGATGAAGTGAGCACTTTTGGAAGCCCTGCCTAAGATGTACTTACATGCACGTTGTGTATTCTTCCGCCTTATGTAAAATTATCATTGCCATGGGCCTCATCACTTTATTCATGTGTCAGTGAAGTGAAATTGCGAAGTTATTTGAAAAACAAACGTTTTATAAATCTGCTAATTTTTACACACTGAGGCATTCAAAAGAACGGAAAGAGTGAGAAATAATTTTAAGTCATGACAAATGATTACCTAACGCTTTTCATTAAACGTTAACCCTTTGAGGATGGCACAAATTTACTCCCACAGAGTACAAGGTTGACATAACCTGCCTATATTCTTCAATACTGCAATATCAATTGTGTTGGTCTCTGTATATCCATCAATCATCTTCCTATTGGTCCTGGCCATACCGGACACGTCTACTGTACTCTGCGTCGTTTCTTATTGGCTGGCCGTCGGCCAATAGAGTCGAGCTTTGACTGTGCACCAATTAATGTGTCGCTACAGAGGTAATAAATTTTACAATCCATCGTGCCCAGTTGATAAATTATTAGCAAAAACAGTTTTTATCTTACAAATTTAAATGTTGGAAAATTTGTAATTTTTTTATTTAGATTCCAATAAAGTGTAGTGAAACAATAAGACTATAAAAGTATGAGCGTTTTTCTCAATAGCGAAGAGGTTTCCATATAAACGTAGCCCTGAGTATACAGGATGTAAACGATAAATGTTTACAACTGTACATAACAGTGCACAGGGCTCCGAGACGAGAAATTTGATGCACAGGACACTTGTGGTCCAGAGGGTCGGGAAATTACCGTAAATCGCTTGACAAATGTGTACTAAGACACGTGGAGCGCGCTGCTGTGGGCCCGGCTTTAATCGACCTGCTGCTCAGCTGAAGCCGGTTTGTACAGAGGTCAAATTGGGCAGGAAAAGTTTAGTAATAGCTTTTGTTTGAAACACATGTTGCACTGTCACAATCTTACATACAAGTTAAAGAAATCAGGAAAGAATGTATGCAAATGCAACATGTGTTTCAAACAAAAGTAATTACTAAACGTTTCCTGCCTGATTTGACCTCTGTAAAAACCGGCTTCAGCTGACCAGCAGGTCGATTAAGGCCGGGTCCAAAGCGGCGCGCTGCGCGTGTCTTAGTACACATTTGTCAAGCGCGTTTACGGATATTTCCCGACCCCATGGACCACAAATGTCCTACATCAAATTGCTCGTCTCGGAGCCCTGTACACTGCTTTGTGCAGTTGTAAACACTTATCGTTTACATCCTGTATACGAGCATACGTCTCAAAGGGTTAAGATATGGAACTAAATTACTTCCATCGTTACCAACTTCACAGGGCGTATGTCACTCAGTACACCCGGTAAAATATACGCAGGTAAGGGAAGTGACTTTTTTTTTTTAAATTGATTTCAAACGTGCAATACTTTATCGTGAACAATCTTTATCAAAGTGACTTTGGATCCTCCCTGATTGTAATTTTCCGTGCATTAACTCGCGAGGTAAAGAAAAAAAAATTATTTGAACGTTCGTCCTTAGAGCTAGACGCCGACATAGGTAATGATGGGCTGTGTCTTGGCTCCTACCCCCTCCCCTCGCTCCAGGAGTCGTTGCCATGGCAACCGAGCTCTCCTCCAGCCGCCTGCAATCTGCGCTGAGTGACTCTCTCTGGAGGGAGAGAGGTAGCTCGCCCGCTGAGTGCCCGTGAGCGTCACAGCCATTTACCGCGTCGCTCACCCAACCCACCCTCCTCCAGCCCCTTCTAGACCGACACCAACCCCTCGCTCCGTCTCCGCAAACCCTCCACCGCCGACGCCATCTCGGATAATTAAATTGTTAATACTTGCGCGGCCTGGAGCAGGGAGGAGATTTTCGCTCCTTCGCGTCTTCCCGCACTTGACGTCGCGGCGCACGAAAATGTCCCGACGTTTCTTCGGCTCGTGCACGACTGAATTGAGGCGGTGCAATCCTTGCCATCGCCTGTTAATTACTTATATCTCGTTATAACTTATTCTTAAAATTTAACATCGAAATTTAAAAAAAAACTTACTATCACGCACGGAACTATAGGCTGTTCACGGTCAAATGAGTACTTTTAAAAGCCCTGCTTTTTCCCCCTTTGAGGCCGAGAAGCGCGGAAGTTATAAGGGCGACACTGCCACGCATATCAAGCGCGCCATCGCCGCTAAGCGCAAGACTTTTTCATCGGCGACTCTGTTATTTTATTGGTGGAAAGTCTGTAGGAAGGTTCAATGCAGGGCCCTGGAGTAGTTTTCTATGTACCTGATGCGTATGTTTTGAGATACAGCGCGTTGAAAAAGCAGTTTATTTATTTTTTTGCCTTTTTAGAGCACTCTGAAATGGTGTTTCTAAAGAGCGTGACATTTTGAAAGCACTCAACAGCACTCATCTGAAGTGTGTTCCTTTCGTAGATCAGCGCATCGGATGCACGTTTAATAGTCTTGTGGGAAAACGTGTGCGTCAAACACACTGCAACGCGACTCAAGCACCAGGTAGGCGGGGACCTTAAGATTTACGTGTATATGCTGTTCACTGTAACGTGAGCACTTTTGAAAGCTCTCTCATTTGAAATAACTTCCAATAAATATATTTTCTTTTATCCTTAGACATTAACTTCGGAGTGCGGATGAATATACACATTGTGTTTATTACTTACTTGGTGATATTGAATTTAAAATGTGGTTAAAGAATTAAAAAAATGGCTGAAATGAAAAAGTAACTAGGGCCTCAAAAGTGTTCACTTTACCGTGAACAGCCTATAAGCACGCTGTGTTTTATTCCATTGTATGTAAAATTTACGTTACCATGGGCCTCGTCACTTTACTCATGCGTGGTTCAAGGGGAAACTTCGAAATTATTCTACAAGTAAATGGTTTACAATTCCGCGAAGGTTCTTAAAATTATCGACATTACAAAAGAAGCAGAAGAAATAATGTCAGTATTCACGAACTTTCAATTCAACGTGACATTACACAACTCTCGACGCAAATACTTTGCCTCCGATGTTACCAACTTCACTGGGCGCATCCCAGTTAGTGTTCCCCGTAACATATGCGCAGATAGGGGCAGTAAAAATTTCCTAAGGTTGGTTTTAAAAGTGCTCGCTTTACCGTGAAACCAGAGTGGACTTATATTAAGCTGCATTTTTCCCACGTGAGAACTAAATTAATAAATATATATATATATATAATGAGGTAATCTTTATCATGGGTACAGGTGCAACATAAACAACAAATTGTGTAAAAAATATCCGTTAAGATATAGATAGAGACGTGCAAAATTCGCGTTATTATTTGGGGTCAGGCTAAACTCCACAGTGCTGTACATATTCGAGCCGGCGTAGTTTCTCGATTGGCTGCTGCATACATGAGAAGTCACAACCTTTCCGACTGAACTGCGCGTGATTGGACTGCACAGTTATGAAAGTGCTCATTTACTGGCGGGGAAGTTACACAGGGCGTGTCAAATGAAGTATTGTCCAATGACAAATCTTTATTGCAAATGGTACATGTGTTTGAAGTTTAACGTGTCCTCTAATAATGACGCGAATTATGCACGTCTCTAGATATAGCCCACGCCTGAAAGCCCTCGTTTTCTAATATTTCGTCTGAAAAGTAGGCATAGGTGAAATAAAAGATAAATGCGAAACAACATAATTTTAAGGACAAGGTTCATCTGCCATATTGAATTCCTGGTTCTTCCAACATGTTTATATTTTTATACATTAAAATTCACAATGTAAATATGTAGCAAAATGGTTGTTAACTTTGACTCTGCAGTAGTACAGAAATGAAAACTGAACTACAACCCTGTAATGTTGCAGTAATATTAATCCCAACGAAGTTTTGCAGAATCGATATTGTGACATAATGAGTTCGTGGTTTACTGTTTATGTCTCTGCTGCAAGGTATGATCAATAGCTACATTTGGATTTTTTTTTCTTTAAACACATTAATAACCATACAAAACGTAGAATCCAGTATGACACGTGGAGCTACGGTTTAAAGGGAATCCCTAGTTGAAATCCATTCAATTTCTCAAGGTCACGTCTGATCGTGAGTTGATACGTGCCCTCCCAGCTTAGCGATATGCATTCTCGAAAATGATGGCCATGTCCTAAATGAAAAATTCGGTATTTTGTAATCCGTCATTTCGTAAGTTGCAATTAGGACGTTGTCGATAGTCACTAGTTTAGTTCTCGCGGAAAACGCATTTTTACATTAAGAGCGAAAGTAATTTTTATCAAAATGTAATGCTTAAAATGGACGCGATATATCTACAACCATCACTGGAATGCTGATAATATGTCAATAAATAAGAAAATAATTATTTATTCATTTACTTTAAAAAAATTTTGTTGGGAAATATATAAACAAACAACAACACCTACATTTTAAAACATGTGTAAGAGTATTTTATAAGCACTTATTTGTTTAAAATAACTTTTTAATTACGAGTTCGCGTATGTATTTTGAAGATCAAAACTATCACGACGCTGTTTTGTAATTTTGTATTTTTGATAACATCCGCTAGATACAAAAAACGAAATACCAAATTACAAATACGTCACCATTTTTGTATACAAAATCGGGTCACGTTCTCATTTTGTCAACAAAATCAGCCATTTTCGAACATGGCCTATATATGTAACAGTTGGAATATATTATTATGAAAGCCAATATTAAACTATATAGGTGTCACTTTCTACTCAAGGAAACCACGCAAGAAAAAAAATTACCACTTATATAATTTTTTTCCAGGAAATAAGTAAGAAGTGGTTGCTGCGAATAATAGTTTTTTTTAACCCTTCCTGTGAAAAAAGTCGTATTCTTAGAAGATTATTTTCTAAGATACGCTTATACCATAAATGTATGTGATATTTTCAGATTAAGTTCAGGTTAGGGTAACACGTACGCTGTCCATCTATTAGCCTCCTGAAATAAAAAATGGTGGAGTTAAAAAAATAATAATGATATGTTAAATACGCACAAGAGCTGGGATGTAGCTAAGTAACCGACGTTTAAGTTTTTAAGAAGTTTTTTCTTTGGCCAATAACAGCCCAGAATCTGCAGTTTTTGGTGTCTGTAAATGAGAACAGGATTTTGAAATATCACTTGCAACAAATGTTTGTTATCTCACACTTTATTATCTAATATTACTATTTAATCTGGTTTCAACACTGTAAGCTCTTTGCCATCTCTCTTCCTCTCTCTCTCTCTCTCTCTCTCTCTCTTTACATCATCATTTCCCCAAATGTACATAATATACACGCACAGGCATACCTAAAGCTTGATTAACAATGAAGAAATTATGAATTAAGATTTATGCAGTAACTGCATTTCTCGCACACAGAACTACGTATTTTGAATTTACGATTAACAACTAAAGTGATAAGTCCAGCCAATGAAAACTTGCCCTGTTTACTTTGGTTAGTAACTATACCTAACCTCGAAAATCACAAAGGTGTTTAAGCAGGCTTTCTTTAAAGCATGTATTTTCTGGTAGAGAAGCTTATTATTGTGAACTTAATTCTCAACTTTAATCGTAAACATGCACATATACATAGCTTTTCAAAACTTTTGACGCTTACGTTACAGTAAATAACAGTTTTCCGCCAACAACACAGACTGCTCTGTTATGATTGGTCAGCGCCACACAATTTTTACTTAAGACGTAATATGTAATTATTTCTTTTAACTCTTAACGCACACGACCTGCTAACTTCCATTGTGAACCAACATGTTAAAAACAACACACACTGAGTTCTTCTGTACTCGTCATGATTCTTAAATTAACGCTTAACATTTCACTTGTGAACCCATATTTATCTGCGTAGTTAAAGTTTCTTCTCTCACTCCCTTTCTCTCTTTCTCTCTCTCCTCGCACACACAGACTCCCAGTCCTATCACGCAGAGGAGAGGGTGAGGGGGAGGGTCCATTTTGTCAGGGTCTCACTTCACAGACTGCCTGAAATTTAGGACATACACAGCATTTCATAACAAACAACAGAGAAGCATTCGTTAAATAGACGAGTTAATGTACTCACGACAAATTGTTGTATTCTGTTAATAACGTCAACATTCAAAATACTCGCGACTTGCAAACTTTTAGTTTTGCATTAATTATTTTTTCATGGTTGGGAGGGCGTCTCAAAAATGGAAATGACCCAGGGAGTGCTGGAAGAGCCTGCTGTTTTCCCTCTCTTTCTAGCCGTGTCCTGTCTGCACCCATTGCCTTGTCGAGCAAACGAGGCGGACGTTGCCACTTTTCTCCGTTAACTCACAGCCCTCATCTAAACCCCCTGCAAACCTTTTTCACTCCCCCTCTAGGGCGATACTCCCGCCAGTTCAGCATTACACCGCCAGATGGTGTTGACCACGCATCCCTCAAGCGCCCGCACGACCGCCGGTCCGCGCGCCCCACCAATTTCCCTCGGATGGACCGTAATCTCATTTCTCCCCAGCCGTCGATCCGTCGCTACGCTTCTTTTCAGCTCAGCTCGGTACAAATAAGATCATCGTAACCCCCTCCCCTTCCCCTTCCCCTCCTTCCCACCATCGCTTCCGGCTGAATTCCGTTTCCGACCGGTTACCGTGTGTCCTGAGAGTAGCTGCGCCGAGGAACCGTTCACTGATTCACTGGAAGCGTAGGCCAATCCCATTTTACGTCGTCACTCGTTTTCATATTTTCTCGCGTATTAACCGAAATTTAATCCTATTTACACGAGATTTTTTTTCTCTAATTATCGCGATTTTAATCCCCCAGCCTTCTGAGCACGGCATTTACTAGTACCACTCTAGAAACAAATTTTTTGATTTGAGTACATCTTTAAAGTCAGACCGACACATGGGGTGTATGCAGTTCACGGTAAAGTGAGCACGTTTGAGGTCCTAGTTACTTTTTTCTTTCAGCCGGGTTTTAACCTTTAACCACCATTTAAAATAAATATTTCCATGTAAGTAATAACAGCAATGTGTATATTCCACCGCACATGGGAGTTAACGTCGCAGTCTAAAATAAAATATATTTTTGAATATTATTCGAAATGAGAGGGCTTTCAAAAATGCCGGCTTTACCGTGAATAGCTTACACCAGCACTGAAACGGCTATGTAAGGATTGCAAAGTGATCCATTCCGACACTTATAACTTGACGACTAATACCTAGAGACCTGAAAAATTCGCGAGTTCAATGACCTGTAGGCTTGACTTCACAGTCCTATGTACACTCATGCGGATATCAACTGTTCGTTCGTCGCTTGTTGTGGCAGTACAAGGAGGTGATTGGGCCTACAACTTATCTCGTGTTAGTTATTGGCTCATTTATCTCCAGGAGGTGTCGAACCATGCATCGACCAATTGCAGAAGTAATACGGACGTACAAGGTTGTGAACTCGAACTTGTCTCGATACGAACACGCGGAATTTTTCATGCCTCTACTAATAACACGACTGAAATGAATGTGGCCTCGTTCGGCCAAGTGTACGATGACGAGGGCGAGAATGTCATGTCGTTAGCACCGCGCCTGCGCGAGGTGTTGGTTGGGGGCCCGCGGCGACCACCGGCCATGTTGGGCGTGGGTGAAGATTTCCAGGCAGTGTATCTCGAGACACCGGTGTGCTAGCGCGCTGATTTTTGGCGCCTAATGAAAGATGTCGTCTAGGTCTGTCGGTTTAAGTCATTATAGCCATGTAAAGGCTGTTCACGGTAAAGCGAGCATTTTCGAAATCAACCTCAGAAAAAAGTCACAGCCCTGCCTCTATATACTTTACAGGCACACCAAGTGACACGCTCCTGGTAAAGTTAGTAACGGTGGTTCGATAGAAGTTCCATATCTTAACGTTGAGTAAAGTGTGCTAGGTAACCATTTGTGATAACTTCCAGTTATTTATTCCTCTTTCGGTTTTTTTAATGCATCGAAATGCAAAAATGAGCAGGTTTGCAAAGTATTTACTTTCTTAATAATTTCACAGTTTCATTTGACTGACGCATGAATAAAGTTATGAAGCCCACAGCAATGTTAATTTTGCATAAGGCGGAGGAATACACAACGTGTATACAAGTAGATCTTAAGCAGGGCTTTCAAAAGTGCTCATTTTACCTTGAACAGCCTGTAACAAATTCACATGGTGTTATTTGTTCCAAAAAGAATATCAATTTTCACATGTGTTGGGAAGAGTATACGTTGCGCTGACAAAATATAAACAGATAAAGGATGCTAGAAAACTGTGTAAGTTAAAACTTGAACAAATTCAATATTTACGTGAGAGAACTTGTTATGGAGGATAAAATAAATTTTCTTGTCGTCCGAAACAAACAAAAATATAAACCGCAATAGAACGCGAATAGGCCAACAAAGTACGGCGCGCGAACAGGAATGTGTTGATTGAGTAGCAGTGTTCTCTCATGAACGTGGGGTGAGTTTTATGTCCGCGGGCGAGAACTAGCGGCACGGTCGCGTAAACTACAACAGCGCTATTGTGTGCGTGATCGCTGTGCGGCTGTGTACAAACAAGTTTGCGGAACAAGCGAAAAGCAGGAGGTAGTGAATTAGGTCGGGTTTGCGTGTTTGCCAACCGGGTTGGAAAAAAAAAGGGTGGGGGGGGGGGGTGATTGTTTCCCTCTCAAATTGCTCGCCCTCCCATAGTTGCCAACATTTTTTTTTTAAAGCGAAAGTCTCTAAATCGACATGTAAAATTCACAAGGGGAAAAAAAATACCAGACTGTTATCATAGCCTCTTTAAACTTATACAAAATACGTAATAATATTTGTCTTCGCAGCTTGGATTATTATTTATTATTACAGGTCCGAGTGAACGTGGCTCGTAGGTGCAATTTTTTTGCGTCGAAGTTGCTAGACTCCGTTTCGAACAACTTACGTAAAGTACAGTACTAACAGATCACTCACTCCATTCACATTGTTATGGAATGGACAACCGTGGCAAGCCATGTCTATAGTGCCATTCTAAAGTACGCGCCGTTGCCGAATCACGGCCGGACGAATACTGAGGCCGCGGCGGTGCGACGTAGGCGAGTTAGACGACGGGAAGGATGTCTGTCCTCACCTCGACGACAACCGGGGGAAGACGTTCCAGAGAGACAGGAGGATGCCGACCGCCGTAATCCGTCTACAAACCAACCTTCGGCGTCATGCAAAGTGGGAAACATCTGTCCAGTAATTAACCCCAATGGTGGCTTCATGCTAAGTTTCATTAGGCTGTACTAAAATAACCTAAATGCATAAAGTGCTATCTCCTCCGATATGTTTCCAGTTAATGTAATGTGTGTGAAACCATGGAAGGAGCAAGCCTTGCGTCAATTATAGAGTAGCTCTAACCCGTTGTGCACCAAATCAGGTGCAATTAGCAAACACACACTATTGTAAACAATATTGGCAGGATCTCAAAACTAGCAATTAAAAGACAGCGCATAAAATTTCAGTTAAACACATTAAATTTTATAAAATATTCTTCAAATCGTAATACTGACAATAATTGCTTTAAAAAAAACACAGTGCAGCATTTAATAATACGTGTTATCCAACATGAACAAATAAAAAAATTACGACGGGTGCTCCTAAAATGTCTCAGGTACAAAAAGGACGATTCTCAACAATGAATCAATTACAATTACAATCGCTTTGATACTACACGGAACAAGTATTCCTTAACTATATTACAATTCAATAACACCCAAGATTGTGTCTAAATCAAGTAAACATAGATTTATAGTTGACCACAATATCGAGAAAAATGTTAAGGCGCGTTCACTCCTGAACGAATGGCAGCTTTAAAAGTGTAATGCTAGCCTTAAACAACGATCTCAAGCGCTGCAAATGCTTTTAAACAGGCAGATGTTAAATGGGCTTCTACAAAAAGCCCTAACAAAGTAACTAAAATACAAATTCCACTCAAATGTTAACATTTTAGAGTGAACCCTGCTGTTCACTTTTAATTTGCGAGTCGCACGAACGAACGCCACCGGCTTACACGCCGCGTCAAAAGGCCGACAAACAATTGCTCAACTCAGGTGCACAAGCACCTAGTATGGGACTAGAATTGACATTGACTAAGCTCGCTAAAATTGCCAAAATGCAATATAAAAAATCGTCCAAAGGGACGGTGAAAAATTACAGCAAATATCAAGTGCTCAAGCCTCAAACACCGCAAAATTCTACAACTGACACTAAAATTCATGTGCACTAATATTCCAACTAATGCACAACACATTGTAATCCTTAAAAGACAACACGATCGTTATAGCAAGCGGAAAAGGCGGCGGGGTGCAGCCCTGCCAAAGCGCCTAATCCGCATGACACGTTAAAATTTAACTTAAAAAGCCGTAGCTGATACAACCTTGCTAGGGGCTCCTGACCAAAATGAAAATATACTAGCAGGACGAACAAAGCCCTAGAAAGTAACTTAAGTACACCAAACAAAATATTAAAAGACTTATGCCCAGTCGAGCAGGGAGCTGACGACGCAGAGCGAATAGGAACTAGGCTCGTGGCAAATGGGGCTAAATGTTAAACGAGCCATTTTATTTCTCAAAAAAACTAACAAACGCACGTTCTAAACACATTAAAACGTATCTACAAAGCTCCCAAAAGGATTAGCCTACCCAAAATATTGAAAACAGTCTACTAGAAATGACTACAGTGCAAAATCTCTAAGGGCAGCACTAAGCACTGCGCCCTCAGCTCACTACTACTGTTTACGCCTTAGGCCGTGTTTGTAATATACCTCAAGAAATGTTTGTACAATACTGACCCGTTTCCACGAGCTTCAGCGAAATGGCGGACACTCAACAACGTAAAACCGTATATAGATGTTTGTGCAAAAACTATGGGTGGTGTAAAGTGTAGTTGAGTGCGTAAAGAACTGTATTGCAAGTTTGAATAGCGCAAAACACTTCAATCAACTCAAATATTCATAACAAAACGACAATTTCAATAAAACGTGACTTTATTGTACATTAACGGTTAATGTTTCCTAGCTACAAAGAGCTCTTAAATCGACTCTCAGTACCTCGTGGTTAAGAGCCGTACAAATCTCTTAACTCAACAATATAACTGTTAAGACGAAATTAATCTATCTATTCTCCTTAACCAAATAACTTAATTAATATTTTGTAGTTACTTGAAGAAATGTTTTCAACAAAAATAAATTTTCAGCTAGTAATACAAATTAGTCTTGTGGTAAAGGGTGCTGGCTAAAATACTAGGGGTTCTGGGTTCTTGTCCCAGTGCTGGCAAAGTGTAAAGTCTTTTTTTCGTAAATTATATTTAGCAATTTTTTTTATTATTCTCTGTTATCAATTTATTACATTTGTTTCTAGAAGAAAAAATAATAATTCTATGTACACTTCTCAACAATGTCAGTTGTAATACAAAGCTATCATTTGTAATATTACGAATGAATGATTTGCAGATTTTACAAGAAAACTCTTTGTAGTTTTACAAAGAATTTTCTTGGCAACTGGGCTTCCAAGGAATCCTCATATAAAAGTACAAAAAATGTTTTGAGTGTACTCATAATCTGCATAAATGGATGCTGCGGATGTGATTACACTATAGGGTTTCCCGAAACTTTGCTCATGAACGGGCCAATTCGTGTCGTTGTTCCCGCAAGAGTTAGTCCTTACGACTGCATATGTATAGGCTGTTCACGGTAAAGTGAGCACTTTTGACGCCCTAGTTACTTTTTCCTTTCGGCCATATTTTATCCTTTAACCGACTTTTTAAAAATGTATTGCCATGTAAGTAATAAACACATTGTCTATATTCCACCGCACTCGGAAGTTAACGTATATGACTAAAATAAAATACATCTATTGATTCTTATTCCAAATGAGAGGGCTTTCAAAAGTGCTCTCTTTACCGTGAACAGCCTATATGAAGAGATAATCACATGTAATAACACTTGAATAATGCATCTCAAGATATTCCCAAGCTCTCTCTAGGTGCACATAACATATCCCAGCGAAATAAACAGTCCTGAAAGACACAAGAGTGCGATTATCTGTTAATAGAAGAAAAAAAAATGTTCAAGCCTTCCCTTTAAATCACCAGATCTGCCACCAGATTTTACGGAAAATCACTGACTTTTCAACCTTTCGCAAATGCGAAATTTGGCCACCACACAATCATTTCCAAATCACCAGAGCTGGTGAGAAAATCTGCAAGTTGACAACTCTGCGCCTTACACGCAAAAAAAAAATTATGGTGCGTTCAGAATTCCACGTTTTTTGGCGATCACGCCACACAAAGAGGATGTTCCCCGTATCCTGTGCGAGTTCACGCAAAGTTGCAGTTCTACAAAAAGAAGTGAAAAAATAAATAAACTCGACTGTAAACTGGAGCGAGGTATAGTTTGCGAGTCACGTTTGGCACTTTCTAGGCAGCTGTTGCACACTCTGGTGCTTTTCAGAACGCGCTCCGTGAAAATAAAATGAAACCAGTTTGAACAAGAGCATTATTCTCGGCGCGACTGCGTTCAAATGTCGCGCATGGTCGCGTTCCGATGCCTGCACTAATGCAACTCCGAGGAAACTCGCGCGATTTTACTCCGTTATCAATTACACTATTAAGTGCACGAATCAACGGAACAACAACCGCGCACCTGTTTCGCCATTGGTTGGAAACGAAGATGGAGACTGCACGGCATGTTGTGCCGTAGCACAAATAATGTTGACAGGGATGGTTCAAAGCTGTGTATTTTCAGTAAAAGGCACATCAAAACTTTGCAAGCCACCCTTTAAGGATCATACATTACATTAAATTATGAAAAAGCATTACAATCGAAATTCCCTCTTATTTGCAAAAAAAAAACCTTGATGAATTGATCACAAAACAATTAAATTGATATTTAACTTGCAAAAAATATAAATGTAAAATTACTATGTACCAAACTTTAAATCACGATTAAAGCAAATATTATAAAAACCTTGACTAGATTTCACTTCATAACCAACTAGAAATGAGGGCAGCAATTTAAGGCCAGTAAAGCCTCCCTTTATTAAAAATGCATATATTAAAATTGCTATTAAAAATATTTATATTTCAGCGGAGGCAGTAAAACTACCCATCACAGCTCCGCTCGAATAAGACCGTTGCCAACTAACCACATATTAAAACGTGCATTAGACAGCTTAACGCGAGATTACTGGACACCAAAATTAAATAGAAATGACAAACCCTCGAGCGACGGACAAGGCAACACTAGACACATTAAAACAAGGAGACTCAGTAACTGATATAGAATTTTGACGGGCAAACGAACTCAGAAAAAACTCGCATTACTGCTCACCCAAGACGATCACAACATTAAAAAAAAAATTGGGTGTGGCTGTGTTGGGGACACGGCCGTTTGTTTAGTGTGAATACGTCTACGTTGACGCGCTCGGACGCCTTGGTGTTTATTTTACGTTCCAGGCACCGCTTCACTCGATCATACGGGGTTTCATGGGTATCACTGGATTACTTCTGAGGTACTGTTTCCAACCGTATACGACTTCTGTATTTCGACTTGGCTTTTTGACGAGTACAGGCCGAAATTGTGTTCAGTTTTCTTAATTTTGTACTCAATTTCACCATAACAACGCTACACTAAATCGATTGATCTTGACGAGATATATCGATTGAAACCCAAATGAGCGTCGTAGCTTCTAGTCAAAAGTTATATACTACGCGGAAGTAATGAGACGAGGCAAAACTAACACAAAATTGCGCTTCCGCCCCCCTCCCCTTTTCCCCAGGAGCGATGCTTCGCAGTCCTCGCTCAACGTAACATATTATTTGACCTTTTGACAATCGAATGGTGTAATTAAATTTTGAATGTAGACGATATATTCGGGGCTGCAATGCCAAACTGTATCCCCCGATTTTGTTATTATCGGATTTTACGGATTGCCTCCGACTATGGTTGCAGATTTAAAGAAGTATTTGCGTCAAAAGAACCCGATAAACACACAAAAGTTGCCCACGACTCGCCGTAAAGTACGCCCTAATGCTCGGTGGCTCAGGCAACAAGTCTGATTCACGTGAACCACATCGCGGCTTCTACGTCCAGAAGGACGACAAGTGCGGCAGTTAAACCTTTCAGACGCAATTTAATTTACGTTTTCAGGTGTTGCTCACAAATAAATTTATGATGCGTGCCGTACCTAAGTCGTTACAGTACCTGTTGCGTTGGCACAGCCAATGAGCTCTAGGCTATATATTCGGCCACGGGAATATACCTAAACCAATACGGCAGTTCGCGAATAATTTACCTACAGGTGATATCATTGGCTATTGGGCTTCGCAGTGTGCAGTACAGACCTAGAATTACACACGCGTGTGTAATGTACACGAATGAGTGCACTGGGTCCGAATGGGTTAATCCGTTTGGCGTTCTCTTGCAGGCGACACGATCAGGTGACGGCAGGGTGTAGAATAGTGGTGCACGGGCTTAAATAAACTATCAGGACAGTATAAAAAAAAAAGATATGACGCACGAGCGAAGAGGAAAACGAGTGGTGGCGGGGAACAGGGGAGGAAGGAGGAGGGTGTCCGAGGCGAGCACAGAGTATACCACAGCGTCGAATCGGAAGCAATGTTTTGCGCGACGGGCGCTAGCTTCGCAATGTAAAACAAAACTTCTCACGCCTTGAGGCTGAAGCGAAGCAATTGCCCGTGGAGCACTGCACCCGACTATACAACGTGAAGAACTCATTTAAAAAAAAAAGTAGTACTTACAGACACCATAAGAATTGTTAGAAAAGCGCGATTTATGCTGTATAAGAAAGAAGAATGTAGCTATTTTGCAACATTATAAAATATTTTACTAAAATATACTTTTAAATCTAAAAAAAATAATCTCTTAAAAAAGTCTCTATTTTTATCAAAATTTAAGCAAGTTTTCATTATGGATGCTTCAGAAAGCAGAATTTGCAAGAAAATCTTTGTCATGGAATATCGTCACAAGGTTTACTATGATTGGGTTTCAGAAAATTGTAATAATAATTTAGGAAATAATTTTTATAGTTAATTTATGTTCGTCCATTTGTCACAAACATTTATGGCTGAAACTGACGTAAATAAAGTTAATTATAAAATTAACATGTTACATTAATACTGCGATTTTATTACACGTGATCACAGTAAATATAATGATCTTTCTTGAAGAAAATTTCTTGTGAATACTGCTTTCCGAAGCATCCAAAATAGAAATGCGCTCAAATTTGGTAAACAAAATGCGGACTCTATCGACCTATTTATTTTTTTACATTTGTAAAATATATTTTAGTCAAATATTGTATAATGTTGCAAAATATATACATTCTTTTTTCATATACAGAATAAATTACACTTTTTTGACAATTTTAATGCTGTCTTTGCTATTTTTTTAATGAGTTCTTCACATTGTGCAGTCAGGTGTAGTGCTCCATAGGCAGTTTCTGTACTTCAACCTTAACATAACTTTGCTTTCTTGAACAGGGGGCCACGGTGGTGTCGTGGGTAGACTACTCGCCTCCTCCCACCCAGGCGAACCAGGTTAGATTCCCGGCGGAGTCACTCCCGGATTTTCGCATGTGGGAATCGTGCCGGACGATGTCGCTGGTCGACGTGTTTTCTCAGGGATCTTCCGTTTCCCTCCGCCCTTGTATTCCGGTGCTGCTCCGTGCTCAACTCACTTCACCCTCATAATATCTCAATAACTCGCTCTTCATTCAATTATAGGATGTTCACGGTAAAGTGAGCACTTTTGAAATCAACCTTCGAAAAATGTCACTGTCCCTAGATGAAAATATTTAACAGGCGCACTCACTGGCGTGGGCCCAGCAAAGTTGGCAAATATAGAAAGAAAGTAGTTCCATGTTTTAACGTCGAATTAAAAACTTTAGGTGAACAGTTGTGAATACTAAATTACTTCATTTACCTTATTTTTAAATGCATATGCATATTTGTAAGAATTAGCAGAATTTTAAAATATTTATTTTCTAATAATTTTGCAGTTTTCCTTGAAGGGCGCAGGAATACAGTGATGAGGTCCACGGCAATGTTAATTTCACATATGGTGCAAGAATACACAATGTGCATACAGGTAGATCTCAAGCAGGGCTTTCAAAAGTGCTCAGTTCGCAGTGAACAGCCTTTACTTAAATATTTTATTGTGCGTTGTGTATGTAACGTAACTTTGCCATACTGAAAACCACAAGAATCCATCGTTTAGACACACGCATACACTAGTCAGTGGCAGCTCGTCGACAGTTCGCATCAGCGTGACGTCAGCACACGAAGAACTTGTGCTCCAGATCTCGTGCAATTGGTGCGCTAGATTGTCCGGGAGTATAATTGCGAATGGAGTACGTCGATGCTCCCCTAGACGAGTAACGGGACAGCATGTTTTCGCATTTAGCGCAATGCAGAGATAGCGGAACACGACCTACGTGCATTGCCACGCGAAGCTGCAGAGTGTTATGAGTCAGTAAAGGCGGACAAACGTAGCGAACAGCGGCAACGCGTTGGTATTCAGGCCAGGCGAAGTATTTAATACACATTACAGAAATAATTGTTTATTTAACATGCCAGAAAAACGCCGGCGGAGCTCCCCTCCTAGCGGCACGGCATTTGCGACAATTACAACACCAGAAACTATATAGTACTTGGCTACACTCTAAGAAATTATTTGTAAATTTACCGTATCAGTGACAAAGCCCGTATGGTAAATTATTTTCCATTACATCGATGCATAAGGAAGTTCCCAACTTTGTATAATAGAAATGCTAAACTTTCTTATATCTGCAGCTTGATGTATGGTATTATTTCCGTACACTGTATAGGTTAAAAACTTCCATTACAGTATAGGAAGTTTACCACAATTTTTTTTTCAGTGTACACTTTGTCTGGGGCCTGTAGGTCACGGGACGATCGGTTGGCCCCCACCATGAGGTTCTCTCTGGTGACCGATCATAAGGTTGAACTCGTGCGGGTAGTGGTTGACTCCGTATGCTGGAGGAGGTCTGGAGAGATTCCCACTCTCGCTGACAGACCGGGCGGTGAGCGGCAACCTGCTCCGGTTGTGCCCTGGAGAGGCACTATTGGTATGGATAGAACTCCGGCCAGACCACACACTTAGTTTCTGAGTGCGATGGTCTCAGTACATCTGTGGTAGAGGGGCGAGGATGTGCGGGCGTGCCAGGCTTGGGCTTGGGATCTGGCCAACTGTTGGCCTTCTTGCATTGAGAGGACGTAATTCCTCTCCCTCCGCCTATTGAGAGGCCGAAGCGCGGTAAGGCCGCAAGGCTAAGAGCTATGCGTTAAAATACAAAATACAAGACCGAGAGGTCTACATTGTAACTGTCTGTCAGACTGTTTGTCTGAGGACACACGCCGAGATGAAGTCATCAAGATACAGCTTGAGGTGCCACTCGTCGTCTTCCTACTCAACACTCAGCCTCCGGCGACTATATCATTCAGGTTAGTCATTCACTGTAACTGACTAGGACCTCCCTAGGCCAATAGCTTATATTTAATATATATGATAATAGTGCAACTAAATGTCTGCTCTGTCTTCGTATTTAACTTCAGTTCTTCCCTCATAATAGTATAAACCTTCCATAGTCCCTAGGCACTAGTATGAAAATATTTAACTCATGCCAGTACCCTACACGACTCGCATTCCAGAGGTTGAAAACACTCACGTAGTCACAGCATCACATAAACGTAAACCAACAAAAAGGAAGACCTGAAGATATTTTACAAGCTGACGTACATTAAACAACAACTTTAAACTTAGCCAGATTATATTAAACTTCCAAAAATTGTGTTGGCGATTTTCAGCAAATCGTAATTTTTACGCAGAGCTCAGCAACTTCTCTGGGAAGAACTACCGTTCACGTTGTGGGATTTTCAATTTTTATTCTGATATTCCACACCGTTAATAATACTTCCTGTCAACCACTTCTGTCCTGTGAAAGTTTAGGGCGACGCTTTCAAGATTTCATTGTGTAATGTTTGTAACATTCAATATATTTTAATCCGCTTGAATTTGTAAAAGAAAAACACGCATGCAATTTTGAAAATGACTAGCTGTTTACTAAAAATGGCAATTTGCACAGTGACTCGAGAAGAAAAATAAACCCCTAAATAAAGTTTTAATTTTTTAATAGTTCCCTATACAATTTGACATATACAGTAAGTGTTTCGCCTCTTGTGTTGCAAAATAAGGTATGCGTTCTCGTCAATTGTTTGCCAATATTTATAACACGTTCATAAGTTATTTTAGAAAAATTTTTATATGTAAATGACCGTCACATATATTCGTGTTGTTCACTCTTATAATTACCGGATCCTCAAAATGCTTCATATGCATGTAAAAACGCAGCCGGCGACGAAGAGAATATTTTTATCTTCCGACGACTATGCCTTCCGCCTCGCCGTATCCTTTAGCTACCTGGTACTTCGAAAAGGAGCAGCACTCAACCCATAATCCTTGAGACTTTAAGCTAAAACGAAAAAAAGAGAGAAAAAAAAGGAGGAGAAAGTCAATTCCCTACCCCGCCTCGCCAGCGAAGTAGCGGAAAGGGAAAAATGGAGATTGCTTTCGCGTGATCTATTTTCAGCGACACGAGAGAAAGAGGGCGAGGAATAAGAACACTGGCCGTGATTCTTTGTTGGCCAAGCGCACATCTCCAAGAAATGTACGTATTATAAGTATCCTGAATAAATATGACAAAAAAACATATTCCCTTTTTCCCCCCTTAAAAATCAATTAAACCATCGCATTTTTACCCATAAAACAAAAACTAGGGGTTTGTTAAATCTTTAATGTCTTCATGGTCTAAATATTTCCATGTAAGTAATAAACACAATGTGTATATTCCACCGCACTCGGGAGTTAAGGTCTGATGCTAAAATAAAATATGGTATTGACTATTATTTTTAATGAGACGCCGTTCCAAAGTACTCACTTTACAGTGAATTGCCTATACGAGCATTTCAAAGCCGATCACACGAGGAAGCAATCGAACATGTGACTTTCAGTTACAAGGTGATTGTAATAACGTATGTGGTCGCTTGTAAACGCTACTGATTTACGTCTGCAGACTAATTTGGGGCTCCTTATACTAAACATACCTGAGTTTACTTATCAAGGCATAATTACACCACCGCTTCTAACAAACTGTGAAAAATTATTCTGCCTTTTTTTCTTTACGCTTAATATCTGTGGTACACTACAGTTACTGTGCCAATTTGATGAACTATATCCGCTGTCAAATTCAGGAAAGCAAAAAATAATAATAATTTAAAACGATATTGAAAACAGATAACAGGAAAGGCTGACAAAGAAATACTAAACAATGTGAATAATAGATGTGATTACAATGTCGACAAGCCGTCAATAAAGATTCTAACATAAACTGGACTTCCCAGTACAGAGAACAACTACAGTATAGAACCACCACGGCTAAAATCCAACCAGGTGTAAAGAGAGTGAGTCTTGAGAGCCGATGAAGATCAAGCGATGGAAATATGGAACAGCGCCGGAATGCAAGGGCGGAGAAAACGGGAAACCCCCGAGGAAACTGACAACCAGTGGTGTGAAAGGCCGGGAGTAACCTGGCGGGGAGTCGAACTTGGTTCGCCTTTGTGGGAGGCGAGCTCTCCAGCCGCTAGGTCACCGCGGCCCCAAAAAGATAACCAGGAATATTTTATGATATATACGTAAATAAAATATATAAAATTTTCAGTTTAAAAATTTTTTCAAAATAGTGACCATGGGGATCGTAAGCAATCAGAACCTGAGTGACGGAGGACAATGTTTCCATTTGCAGTTGGTGATGAGCACAGGCCATTTGAATTGCCAGAGTGATAAGTAATCACGTGACTTAAGCATCTAATTTAAAGCATAACAGTTTCGTTGTTTTCTGAAATGTGTCTATATCGACATCGTTATCAAAACAACTGGCGGACAAGGAATAAGTTTATGTTTCTAGCAGTTTGGCAGCATTCTTCGAAGAGCTCACGCATACCATTAACGAGTATTATGAGAAAGTTAATTGTTATTTTCGATGCAGAAACAGGAAACGGGCCGAATGTCTGCAACGTAGCAGGAATCCCAAGAGTGATCTCTTAACAACGAATTAACTATAGATAGGTCCATTCTACGTTGGTTGGGAAGCTGCATGCTAATAGTTTGGCGACCAAAATTTTCCGCCGTACGAAGCGCTTGTGATGCAAGTGTACTGGAATGTTCGTTTTTCATGTAAACAAATCGGATAGTCCCGATTGTCATAAAATAAACATAATTGTGTAGAATCTTTTTGTTTGCAATCTTTCAACACCCTGCGTACAGGACATAATTTATTCTTCGCACTAGAGTGAATATTCAACGAAATACTTCCGAATGCTGTCTAGTATTCAGTTGTAAAACCTTGATTTAGCGAGATTTTCACTTACATAATTAATTTTTTTTAATGTGGCAAATGGATCAAAAAATTCCTTTTGATGCCAGCTATATTTCTTCCATTCGTGACCTCTTCCGCTAAAACAAGCGGGTTTAAGAACATCCAATTCCAAACACATTAGCATTCTTACTGTTTGCTCCTGCAGACACTATTTGAGGACATGAGTAATAGTTACAGATTAAAGTCAATACTTCATATTTTTGCTGATGCAGATATATATATATATATATATATATAAATAACAATTCGGGCGAAAGAAACTTTTATACGCATAAATAGAGAGAATTTTTTTTTTCTCTTTCCGCCAGTTTAAAAGTGACCTCTTTTTCCCTATGTCAAACCCTCCCATTAGCAACCACGTTTTAATCCTAACCTGCACTCTAAGAAATTATTTGTAAATTTACAATACCAGTGTATACGTACAGTGACAAAGCGCAAATGGTAAAATCCCATGCATACGTGGTAACGTTCCTACAGTTACTAGGGGACAGAGTCAAAAGCATAAGGAAGTTACCAACTTTCTATAGTAGAGACACTAAACATTCCCATATTTTCAGCCTGACACGTAGTATTATCACCATATACTGTACAGGTTAGAAACTTCCATTAAAAGGTAGGAAGTTTACCAGAATTTTTTTCACGTCGTGGGTAGAATAAACCGTACTACAGTATAAATAAGCCATGTACTCAGGCAGCCTTCGTCGCATTAGGATGGACACGCTGCTAAACAATTAATAATTCACCCTCCACTATATCGTTTACCGCGCTTTGCAGGGTAGACTGTGTTCACACACCCTACGGAAGAGCATAGTTTATAAGTAACGATACTCTCCCGTGAAGATCCCTTTAGAAGAGAAGCGGCTCTGGTAAATGAACATCAATATTTCCATTAGTTTTCCACGTTTCCTTGGCACACGAGAGAATTTTACTCTCGCCCTTTGATCTTATCTGCACTGATTCGCACCAAAGAGTGTGCATTGTTTTTAAATCATCATCATCAGATCTTCCACCCATTATTTCCTCGACGACGTCAAGCTATTTGAATTTCAGCGAAAAATTGTTAGGCGTTTAGTTGATCAGACTTCTTAAGGGTGCAGCATTTCGCAAAATAATAAAAACCATCGAATGTGTTTGATCAAGCAGTGGAGTGTTCGACTCGCTTGAATTCGACCAACAAACATCGAATGAATCCTTATGCAGACTCAAATGGGAAATATAAGATACACGTTCTACCTAAACTGAATAGTGAGGTATGAGCCCTTTAAAATCTAGTTTCTAAGTGTATTTTTGCGAAATATCACAAAATAAGGGATATTAAATTACAATTCTACAACTGTATGTCATCGACATCGTCGACCCAATAGCAAACTCTCATAAATACCTCCCACCGCAACGAAAATAACAGAGGCGGCCACCCTCTTATTAAATACAACTTTTTTGAATCGTCAGGAAACATAAAAGTTTGAAGATAGTTTAATGAGAAGTACGACCTAATAAACAAAATTGGTCCTCTTTTTTTTATGCAACTGCCAGGACCTTACGTTTTCATGCTTCGGCTTCAGCGATACAGCGCCTGGCACGTAGGCAATACCACCTACATGTGCCTTATGCCAGATTTAACCATAATCTTCCCCGATCCGAGATCAAATGATTCTATTTCCGAACCAGGATCCAGTTTGATCTTAGTTCCAATGTAAAAGTGTTGCACCAACGAAATTTCACGATTCTGGATCTCCGATTTATAGATCTTGGTTCCAAAGTGAGAGATCGATATTTAGTATGAGAGACATTTTGCTATTGGTTCGTAATATATGACGTCATGGAAGTATGCGTATTTTTTACTATAGATAGAACAAGATGTGCGATGTTTTATCTGTTCGAAGTGAATGATTGTTGTACGAATTTTTCTAAATAATATTCAAGTGCGTATAATGTTGTTTTAATTTCTCAAGAAAACAATTGAACGTAGTTCTATCTGTTGGCGTATATTTCAAATTGCATTTGTCAATTATGGCTGCTGATCTCGGATCAAGTTTTGGAGCCACCAATCTCAGCGGTTCGAAATGAACTTCATCTCGATCTCCAGTCCAGTTCTGAACTCGAATGGCGCAACAGTTTTCTGTGTCGATCTTAGATGCGATCTCGGATCGAGTTTCGAACCACGATGGTGCAACCGGGCATTATCTGCTGTGTCCGCTGCACAGACGATGGTGGATGACATTTTTAACACTGGCTGAAAACAACATATTCCATTGATTAATAAGATTATGCAACTGAAGCTGTGCGTTTGTTTCTGGCGAAGGTCGGCGTATGATTCCCCGCAGGAAGTGCTGATATCGCCCATGTTACACATGTGGAAGCAGGCAACACTCAATAAATATTCAGAAAAAAGGCTGCAACTTTTTCCACATCATGTCTGCACGCTGGTTCTCTGTTAAAGGTTGTTCACGATAAAGTGAGCATGTTTTAAATCAACCTATGAAAAATGTCACTCTGAAGTTGGTAACGACGGCGGGAAAGTAGTTCCAGATCTTAACGCTAAATTAAAATGTATAGGAATACATTTGAGAACACCGAATTTATTTGTTTTACTTTCTATATATGTATTTAAATGGGTACAAGTTCATAAATTATCAAAATGATAAATATTTACTTTTCTAAAAATTTCACAGTTTTACTTGACCGGCGCATGATTAAAGTGACTAGGCCCGTGGCAATGCTAATTTTACATATGACGGAAGTAATACAGAATGTGCTCACAAGTAAATATTTTGCAGGACTTTCAAAAGTGCTCACTTTAACGTTAACGGCTTTTATAATTCTGTAAAGCTTAACGTACAGTGTTCATGATGGTATAGGCTGTCCCACGAGCGAGTGCACTTTTCTGACAACGTTCATGATTGGTCTGCAAACAACTTAGCCTAGTCAAGACCTTGTTTACCCAATAATGAAAGAATAACGTAGTCATAGAAGTTATGTTGATTCAAAAAATCTTCACGAACGTTGTGCCTTATGGTATCAGAATCGTCATTGGTCCAGTGAAATGGTTTGGTAGCTTCATACATGCATGACAGCCAATAAGGAAAGAACACTGTCATGTCAGACATGTGTACAGTACGTTGGATCCTAGCAAACAGTCAACTTTTCCCGCGATAAACCATCATATCTACTTATAATGTTTTGTATCCCATTTTGCATAGGCAATCATCCCACACCGTTAGTACCTGTAGTTCAGGACAACCCTGTATAGCAGTCTTCAAACGAATTTGCATCTTGTTAGCGATTGCGTTCAAGAGAAGGAGAATCGATTTCTGCTGCCGGTTAGACCCAGGTCAAGAACTTTCCTTCCAGCTGACGAAAGGTAAATGCCATCAGAAACTTAAACGACAGCTAATTAAGTTAGCGCAACTAACTGCTGATCCGTAAAAAACTCTTCTGCTTCCTGTGATCCTTCGTATGGAACGCTTCAATGCATGAAGATTCTTCCAGCTGAGAAAACTTAATTATTTACGAGATGTTAAGAGGAGTTGAGGCCTTTGTTTTTTAAACCTCTTACGTTCCCCCTGGCGGAGAGAGAAAATTACGTAATATTTCCGATACACTCGTGCTCTCTATTTCTCGTAGACTTCTACTAGCTTATGTGAACTGCCATTCAAAGCCGCAGTAAATTAATTTAGAACTTTCTTTGCAGAAGCATAATTTAGCGTATTTTATTTGGAGAACGATTTTAATTAGTTCCTTTTGGGTGTGGCAACACGCTGACGGCTGAAAATCTACAATAGAACTCTGAGTATTACTTTTTTTATTCTTAAATCTTTGCTACTTACAAAGTACTATATTAGGTAATTTTTCATGACAATAAAAATATAGAAGGCCCCATGAAAGAGGCGATATGCGTTTTTACTGGCCGTCTCTCTAGTTCTTCCGTTCATTTATAATTATAAATATTGATTTTGAGGCCTAACAGCACACTGGCAGCTCATTACTTATTAACATTTCACAATTATTTTAGCAGTGCTAGACTTTAAATTTTTAACGGGGTTGGTTAGAGACTGTTAATTACGGACACTGGCGGACAAGAAAAACTGCGAAAAAACGAGACATTTAGAACTGCGTGGCAAATACATGCTTTGCGGGGGACACTGTGCGTTTGTAAACTATGTATATAGAACAAGATCTTGTTGAAATCAAACATTTTACTTATTAAATAATGTTTAACTAAATTGAAATATTTAAATGAATACAAATGTGATGAAGAAATTTGTGTGGGCAAATCTAAGGGCATCCTACTTAAATTTAACACTTAAAAAATATTAAGGAATTTAATATTTGTATGTTATGTTCAGTTTTTCATTAATTTCCGCAAAAAAATAGTAATAGTTTTTGTTAAATTAACTCAAAACACCTAATATTATTTCCTGCATTTTTTTTTTTTTTAGCATAATGCACTATTTTCGTTGTGATATGAAATGATTGTCTGAAAGAAGTACAACCATGGAGAAAAAAGTCTTAGATAACTATTTAAAAAAATTATATTAATTTTAAATTCATATATTTTCGTACAGATCTCAAAATTTAACAAAATCAATACGGTACCATACAGCTAAAACTATGTTCCATGTTATTAAATGTCATGAAATATATTTCTTGAAAATATGCAATGCGGTTAATCCATACTTAAGTTTTCACTTTTTTGGATAAAATTTAATCTCAAAATAGCCTAATGTTAAACCCTTGCCTCGTACGCACAATATATTTAATCATGCCACTCCTGTGACATGAATAAACTCTCTAGTTGAAACCAAAATTAAGTATTTAATTAATTTCTTGAAATTTATAAGAATCAAGATTTCGAGTTATCATATCTAGGCTAAAAAAATACACGTTGGGCATTTTATTTTTTATAATTTTATGTTTTTGTCAGGTTATTATCGATATCATACTGCTAAACAATTAAATATCTTCAAAACCTATAAAAAAATGTTTAACTTTAAACAGGCTTAAGACAAAAATAAATTCGTATTCTGAAAAAATTATTATACACACATAAATTAAAACGTTTTTTCCTGTTACTGTATGTAGAAAAAATGTGTAAGTAACTAGAAGAGGTATTTCGTAGTGCCCTAGTCATTTTTATTTCTTCCTTCAGTTGTTTCGTAGTAAACTTATTTTAATTTTCCATTTTGGGATTGATTATGTGTACGGTATTCATTTGGCTAAGTTCTGTTGAAAGATTGGCGTCATGCCTCCATCCTACGGATATTGTGTTTTTGTGCTACACATAAATATAATACATCCATTGACACATTTGCTACAAACAGCGTGTCAATAACTTAAGACTATTAACATGTTTAAAAAAAAATTAATTACTGTGAGTAATTATTACTTGAATGTGTATATAAACCTAATTTCATAAATTTTAGAGCCTCGAAATTTAAACATTGCTGTTTTCATAATTCGTTATATCAAGCAACTATGTTTCCCGATTCGAGCGAAGAGATTTGGGCGGCTCTTAACATCGAGGCATTGAGAGCCAATGAGGGTGAAGCGATATATATGTGTGTATATATATAAGCTGAAAACAAACCTTTACGTAGAAGCAATTCCCAAAAATTTGTAGTTACAAAATTTACTGTCAAAATGTAGTAACAGAATTTGCATATACTTTTAAAAATAGATAAAAACTATCATTATTACTTACGCAAAAAGTTTAAATACTGTTCACGATAAAATGAGCATTTTTGAAATCAACCTTAGAAAAATGTCGCTTGGGCGGCTGCACTTATTTTATCGGGTGCACTGAGTGACATGCGCCCATTAAAGTTGGTAACGATGGAGGGATAGTATTTCCACAGCTTTATATCGAATAAAAACTGTTAGGTAAACATTTGTGATAAGTTAGATTATTTATTTCGCTTTCTGTTTTTTTTTTTTTTAAGCATATTCGTTTCCTAATAATTTCACAGTTTCACTTGACCGACGCATGGATAAAGTGATGAGGCCCATGGCAATGTTAATTTTACATAAGGCGGAAGAATACACAACGTGCATACAAGTATATCTTATGCAGCAGGGTTTTCAAAAGTGCTAATTTAACCGTGAACACCCTATGCGCACATGAACGCCTTCAAAGCGATGCTGCGATCTTTTCAGGCCTAAACTGCCAACACGGATACGTTACGCAAACTGGAGATTATTTTCGTCTGAAAATCGACCCTCTCCTGGGAAATGTGGTATCACAGAGGCCTTTTGGATATTCCCCGGGGGCACCTCCCCCCCTTACCGCCCCCCCCCCCGGCCTTTTCGCTCTGTCTATCGGCATCTTCTCGATCCCCGTTAATTAAGCTTGTTCATTATGCAGTCCCGCTAGGGCATCAGGACGAGCCATCAACAAAACATCCTTAAAGGATTTATCAGGCGCCTCGTTAACCAGGTTCTCTGTCAAGCAAGGAGAAAAACATGCAGCAGGACTTAGGGCCCGTTCGCAATTCAAACATTATTCCTTTAGACTTAAACTATAAGCACAAACTGCGCACAATTAATAATTCATAAGAGACATGCAATACTTTCTTCGTTAATCATATTTGGACTTATTTTTTCTGTTGAATTTTTGCTGTGCACATCATTGCGTGATAACCAAACAAATATTGCGATTCAAGAACTTATTATTTTGAGGTTTCCCAGATACATTATCATCGATCATGACTGGGAAAAACAAAATTTGATATTCAACTTGTTTAATCCAGATCATGAAAAGTTTGTTGAAGAGAATGCAACATCCTCTTCTGCCAATAATAGTCCGATAAACGATGGCACTGCTTAATCTCGAAGTTGAGGAATTAAGTAGTCGCAGGGAAATTTCCTATCTCTTTTCATGTGCAGGTTACCTACTAGATTAAATTTAACAATCAATGGCAGCTGTTTGTGATTTCCCTTTGTCCTTTACGAATGGCAGAGCTTCTGTATTTTACATCATAATTGAAAGTGCACTTCTTCCTGTAGTTTCGGATGAAATATTTGAAGTACGGTAATTCCACGGACTTAACTTCGACGCAAGTGTAATATAAATTCAATGTCACAATTTTTAAAACCAATATGATAATGAGCATTGCTTAATAGAGTCATAGTCCCCAATCGAGGTCACGGCTGTCCGATCACTCTCTGCCACGATGCATGCCTCTCAAGAACTATCTCCCTTGTAGATGCACACAAGTTCCATCCTTACCTCAAGCCTGCACTAAACACTTATAGTTAGGTAGGTCAGGGAAAATAATCGCTTTTTTTTTTCGCACCCGATCATTAGTGGCCCACGAGATTCGTACCGTTATTTGACATCAGATCTACTTCACTTCCCTGCACGTACCATAGCATATTTCGTCACTTTAATGGTTTCTGACATCTGTAGGCTATTCACGGTAAAGTGATCACTTTTTAAGGCGCTCCAAAAAAGTATTAACCACTAATAAATATAATTTATTGCAGTCTAAGATGTTAACTATCGAGAGTGGTGAAAAGTATACACTGTTTTTATTAGTAACACTGCGATGTTTGTATTAAAACGTGGCGGGAGTATAGAAATAAGCTGAAAGTAAAATGTTGGCAGGGCCTTAAAAAAAGTGCTCACTTTACAGTGTATAGCCTATATATGGCTCCATTTGCATGCGAGGTGGCGTTACTGGAGATTGGTGGCTCTACCTTGGAGCTTTTCCCATTGGATCACTGTGTCCTGAGATGCGCTGTGACAATTTTGGAGTCAATAGTTTATGTCGAACGAGTATATGCCATCCTGGAATGTAGTAAGCAGCTACATAATAACGCTAATTTTGCAGCTCCCTACTAATAATTTAAATAAACAACTTCAAATTATTTTCCTTTTATTTTTCATATCTTCGACAACAAAGCTTTCCTTAGTATTTTTCTTATTACTTTCGTTTGCGCTATCTCTCTGTATATGTTCAGACATCTCTTCGCCATATAAGTTAAAGAAGAGTCGGTTTTAATGTCATTTATTTAATATTCATACCTCGGTCTGTTTGCTCAGCCACATGATGTCTTCGAGGCAGCCTACAGCCTTGTATACTTTAATTATTTCTTCATCACCTTCTATTCCGATAGTTAAACAGTTTAACAGTCAGGTAATTCGTTTCGATAACAACGGACGGGCATTTCCTGTTGAATTATTGTCCCGTCTGTTTGTAAGTTAGTTTACGTCATAACGGGACCAGTGACTTTGTAATGCTGATGGAATAACGTCTGTAATTACAGCACAGGTAAAAAGTTTAAGACCATAATAAAATAGCATCATATAACACCTAAGACTTAAACTTTTCCTATCTTTACTCTCATATTTTTTTAAAGATCGGGCATTTATCAGTACACAACTAACAAGAGTTCGCTAGATTATGCTTTGTATTGAAGAAGTCACGAATTTATAAGGGTTCAAACTACACGCCAAACTTTACTACTTTTAGATATATGACTATTTGAATATTCCAAGTCTCGCTGCAAATTTTGCCATCAAAATATCTCGTGTAATGTAGCATTAGAAAGGGCGTCGATTATATATAAACAATCCAATAAGATGCTATGCTGACTTTAGTAGTATGAGCATGTATGTTCTGAGTATTTGGGGAACAGGAGTGGCACCAGGGACATTTCATAAATTTCCAGAGGGGGTGCTTCCCCACCCCACCGCCATCCCCCTGTATGTGTGGTATAACAGGTTGCCCTCCCCCTTCCCCTCCCACACTGAGAGATGTGCTGTGATTTGCTGATGGGTTCCCCCTACCCCCGCCCAGAGAGGTGTACAAGTTTTGCCAAATGGGTGTCCCTTAATCAACAGTACACCTCCCAGGGTGGAGGGGGGACCCAGCATACCACACATACAGAGGGAGGAGGATGTGGAGTGGGGAAAAAAAAAAAAAAAAAAACCCTCGCGAAATTTATTAAATGTCACTTGTGTCACTCTTGCTCCCCAAATATCCAGAACGTACATGCTCATACTAATGGCCTTTTTCAGGTGTATGACTATCTAAATGATGCAAAAATCGTTCTGTTTACCTTTGTTCTTCCTTGCTATTCGAGGTGTTTTTGACCAAGCGAATAGTGCTCAGTCTAAAAATTTGGACCAGTACTATAATTCGTTTTGCGAAAGCACAGACACATGTTACGTGGAGTGCGACTGCCACTTGTTGGTAAAGGCTGTTCACCATAAGTGAGCACTTTTGAAATCAACCTTTTAAAAATGTCACTGGCCATACCTGTGTATATTTTAATGGGTACAGACAGTCACACGCCAAATAAAGTTGGCAACGATGGAAAGAAAGTAGTTCCATGTGTTAAAGTTATATTATAAGTGTAAATGAAAACATTTGTGTATACTGAAATATTTTATTTTACATTTTGTTTATTTTATGCAGATAAGTATAACAATAAAACATTTGAAAAACATGTACTTTTCTAAAAAAATTCTACACTTACCCGAAACCAACGCACGAATAAAGTGATCAGGCCCATGGCAGAGTTATTTGTACATATGCTGAAATTAGTAAGTGAATAGATTTGGGCGGCTCTTAAATGAGAGGTATTGAGAGCCGATTAGGGTGATCAATGTGAGTATGGAGCGGCGCCCGGAATGAAGGTGGTGAGGGGGACAGGAGATCCCCGAGAAAACCCGCCGACCAGTGACATCATCCGGCACGATTCCCACTTGCCAACTGTCAATTTGTAACTGTCCAAGACCTATCATCTTATTGACATCCTTAGTCAAATACACAATATTACGATAAACCTTCCACGGGTAATAACGAGAAGCGCGAATGTGCCTCTGATACATGGCAGGATGAAATCTGCCAAAATACATAATCAAAACTGTTAACTAACGTAAAAATTAACATAATATGTAAAAAGGAATTTAACTATTAATACAACACAGATACATACCTCAATACAAGGTAATATCACAAAAAAACTGAAAACAGAAAATTCCAGGATCAGCCTGTACCTGCTACTTCAACCAACTCGTTCGGAAATTAACATGCTACTGTGCCAACTCTGCGGGAGGTCTCCATATCTATAATTCTGCTGCTACATGCTGAGACCTTATCACCAGATGTACTTCTGGGCCCCACCAAGCCGCCACTTCTGAGCATTAAACAACTTCCGGTTACAAACAAGCTCAATGCACTATCACAACTGATATCAACATCCTGTTACATGCAACACACACACAAGTGCAAACATGTTGGCCAACATAAACATTTGATCCGCCAAATTAACACACATAATAACTCCTTTTGGGCATGGGGAAGGGATCACATGTTTTTACCTTGTATTGAGGTATGTATCTGTGTTGTATTAATAGTTTAATTCCTTTCTGCATATTATATTAATTTTTACGATAGTTAACAGTTTTAAATATATATTTTTGCAAATTTCATTCTGACATGTATCGGAGGCGCATTCGTTATTTTGGTTACTATCCAAGGAAGGTTTATCGTAATAGGGATGTCAATAAAGATGATAGGTCTTGGAAAGTTAAGATCCTTGATATGGAAGAGAGTTATTTTTTGTTGTCTTTTTTGTACCATTTTGGTCTTTAAGGAATAACTGCTAAAGCTGGTAGTGGTTTGTTGGAAATGCGTTTCTTCAGAAGGTGTCATGTCGAGAAGGAGCCTGCACCAAAGGAAATTAGTGAGATTGATCCAAACAGGATAAACTGTAGGTAGACTTTTCCAGTTCATGAGGGCAAGGCAGATAATACTGCTGTAATTAGTGTTTTTTGTAATGTGTCTATGTATTCACATAAGAAGATAAAGATGGAACTTGTTGATCAGATTTGGTTGTATCGGAAATTAGTTGGTACTACTGGTGTCATGCATATTCTTGGTCTTGTCAGCCACTGCGCCCCCCCCCCCCCCATATGGTGGAAGAATATACAGCATATATATTAGGCAGGGGTTCCAAATGTGCTCAGTTTACAGTGAACAGCCTATAGTGGAATTCATCGACAACCATGAAGTTTGTGCATGATGGACATGACCCAGTGTGCACACGCGACAAGTCGTGATGACGTCGCCACACCCCATCGCCTGTAATTATGTTATTCTTGTTGCGGCTGCCGGAGCATCGGTGAGCATTATGGAGGGTAGGCAGAGGTGGGGGCGTGTATTACTCAATTAACCCTGCCACGAATCTGAACGTTCGAGGGGTGGCTCCATACCGCACTCCCTTTCCACCCTCGCAGGGCGTGAATACTGCCATCGACATTTCTGTAGGGATGTATGATACGGCAATATATCGGCAGTGTTCTTTGCGACATGATCCAGAAGTGCAGAGCAATATTGTGCAAGCCCAGAGATTTAGTTATTCGCAATGGGACAAATGTAAAAGGGGCGGCGGTGGCTGAGCGGTTAGACATTAAATTTTTATTTCATTGACCCTACTTAGCAGTACAGCAATCCAGGGTGTTCAATTCTATCATGACTACTACAATTTAACAAACAGTATATTAATTATATGGATACACAATTTTTTTGTGGGAGGGTGGCTGTTGTCTGGGCGTCCGTAATTTAAGCTACAAATTCTATTTCTATTCGAAAGCATCATTCACAATTCCTAGGAAGGTGGTGAGCTATTCTGCCCCGACCGAGACAGATCCCCGAAGGGTATCCTTCCCCCCCCCCTCCAAATTCCAACGCTCCTGCCATAACAGACCAGGGACCGGGATTCCCACGAATCCGCCCATGCGACCAGACGCCATCGAGCCCGCACACAACTAACTAGCCTTTCGGCTGGTCCGTCATTGCACCCAATGGTCGAATGGCCCCGCCCACGAACCCGAAGGCCCCACAGCCCCCTCCCTATCTGTACTATTCTATTTGGTTCTTTTTATTATTTTTTCTCATCGCCCACTGTTCTGCTCCAACCTAAGCTTTGTCCAGGACATCGAAGTGCCCCTTCTGGACACCCAGACCTTCGTTTCCCAGCGGAAGAGGGAATGGAGCTCCGCTCCTATGGGTACCCCCTTTTTTTTACACAGACACATACACAGACATCAACCAACATTTTATCACAAATCACATCTTTCCCTCATTTAGATTTTCTTCTCTGCAGTTCCTGGGGTTCTTCTTTCGTCCATTTCAGATCTTGTCTTTCTGCTTCTTTTTATTGCTGCTTCTCCTCCTCTTTTTCTCTCTTCTGTTCTGCTTTTCTTCTCTGTTCTCGTCCCCATTTTCATTCCTCTTCTTCTTTCTCTTCTTTTTATTCTCTTCCTCCTTGTTCTTCTAATTTCTCCATATTTCCTTCAATTCTTCTTGCCTTCTTTATTATAACTTTTTCGTGTTTGGAGCTTTTCAATTTTACTTCCCTGCTGTTATTCTGCAAAACTTCAATGTCTACTGAGAATTCTGTTTCTTATCTAAAAAGAGAGTTATTTATAATTTTTATTTAATTTAAACGATAAAACACTAGACAAACACAAACACTCACTCAAGAATTCCCTTAGTTCCAGCACACTCTCATTCTCACCCTAGACTACTCAGTTAAATCATCATTCATAGTTTTTTACCATATAATATATTTTACTAATACTATCATTTCTTATTCCTACAATTTCCTTGTCATATATATTATATTTTTCTAATGGCCATTTGTCATTAAAAGGTTTCAATTTCTGTTCTAATTCTTTCCTTTCTTCTTTAAACATGTCACACAAGTACAGAATATGATATACCACCTGAGCTCCCTTTTCACACTGACAACTGTCGTCTTCTATTTTATTTGATATTCTTTAATTTGACAGTGTTCCATTATTAGTTTCAACACACTATTATCTATATTGCTTTTACTTTTGTACCAATGTTTTATCTTTTTAATATAATTTTTAGTACTCTGTTTGCCAATTTATAAACCTTAGTTTATAGATTTCTTTCTTTAATTCTTTAAAACTAATAGGTTGATTATTTCTATTCTTTTCAATGCAGATATTATTGTGCTCTACTATCTTATTATATGTTTCCGTTGTATTCCATTTCATCTACTTCATTTTTTATTTGATATATCATATTTCTATCTTTTATACTATAGTATATTGGGATTTCTTTACTAACAGTTATCGTGGATACATATGATGTTGTTGGTGTTAAATTCATTATTTTTATCAATGCATATCTTTGTGATGCTCTTAGTATTTTTTTAATGTATGTATTTTCAATTTTATTTGTGTAACAAGTGCTAGCATATTGTATAATATTACGGTATAATGCCTGATATATTATTTTCTTATTTTTATTATTATAATTTTAGACATTCCATACAGGTTTTCATTTTAAAAATATATTCTTAACTTTTTCGGTTATATATTTAACATGTGTGACAAAACCTAATCTATTATCGAAAATAATGCCCAAGTATACTGTTTCCTTTTTGACTTTTATTGTTCGTTTGTCATATTTTATCACTGGCGGTCTTTTATTTAATTGTCCTTTTAAAGTTATGGCAACTGTTTTCCCTACTGATAATTTAATTTTTTTTCTTTTTCATCCATATTAAAGTTTTATCCATTATGTTTTGTGTCCGTTCTTCTATTTTTTTTTGTATTACCTTCTATCAATATTATACAATCGTCCGCGAATGCCACAAGTTTTGAATCCTCATTATTGATTTGTACTATGGAATTATTATTACTAAATTTCATAGACCTGGTCCTATTACTGATCCTTGTGGACAGCCACGATTTATTTTCCTTTTTAAAGTTATCTGCTTATCTTGTACTATTATGTTTCGGTTATTCAAATAGTCCCATAAAATTTCTTTCCATATTTTCCCTATTGGCATTTTATTAATCGGTTCTTTAATGTCTTTCCTTGTCACTGTTGAAAATGAGTTGCTTATGTCTATTGAAATGCCAATCAAATATTTTTTGGTACTTGTTTCTATTAAATTTAATACCTTATTTACTGTCTATTTGGTTGATTTTTTTTCTCCAAATGCAAATTGGTTATCGATAAGCATTTTTTGAATTTCTGATTTAATTTTACTATATAGTGTCCTTTCGTATATTTTGCCCAATGTTGATAAGAGACATATTGGTCTGTAGGATGAAACCTTTGTTTTTAATTTATTCTTACTTTTGTATAAAAATACTATCTTTCCTGTTTTCCACATTTCTGGATATCTGCTTCATGTATAGCAATTATTTATAATTTTTGTTAGTATTGATTTAATTGTTTCCCAGCTTTCATTTATTACTTCTATTGTTATCCGATCGATTCCCGGTGCTTTTTTAACGCTGCGTTTTTAATTGCATTTTCAATATCTTCTTCTTTAATTTCTTCAGATTATTTTTCTCTTCTTCCAAAGTATGTGTTTCTATTTCTTCTTCTGTTCCTTCAAGATTAGATAGTAGTTTGTCCATCATAACTTTATATGTTTCCTTAATTGTTGTGTATTTTTCCCTAATTTTTATGCTACTGGTGGTTTCTTTTTCCTCGACTTCTTCCTTGCCACTTTATCTACTAAATTCCATGGTCCCTTTCTTACTTATTCTTTAACAAATTCAATTCATTTATTATTCATGTTTATCCTGATTAACTTTTTATATTCCCCATCTCATATTTTTGTAATCTTCCTTATAAATCGATTTAGCATTACATTAGCAATAGCTCCTATATTTTCTGTGTTTATTTGTTACTTTATTTCTCTTTTTTTGTTCGTTAATTCGCCACCAAATTATGTTTTTATTTTAATTTTTATTTGTTGTTTCTTGTTTATCACATATTTTAACTATTGCTTCCTGGAATTTATTTATTGTTTCTTCAATTATATCATCTTCCATTCTGTCATCTAACATCTTTACAGAGTTTTTTTTTTAATTCTTAATTAACCTTTTCCTAGTTCTCTATCATGATTTCCTGTTGAGTTCCAATTTCTTTCTCAAAATTTATTTTGTTGTAATCGCTTATAATATAGTTCATGAGCGGTTAGACTGTTCGCCTCCCACCATGGCGAACCGGGATCAATCCCCTCCCAGGTCACTCCTGGATTTCAGCAAGTGGGAATCGTGCCGGACGATGCCGCTGGTCGGGCGGGTTTCTCCTCGGGGATCTCCAGTTTCCCCCGCCCTTGTGTTCCAGCATTGATCCAAGCTCACTGCATTTCACCTTCATCTGCTATCAAGACCCCCGATGTTACTCCACTAACAAGTCTCGTCGACAGCGTGGTCATTAGAAGGTTGCTCAGGGAAGGATGCACGGGGAAGGAATCTGCCATGGGCTGCGGTAAGGGACCGTCCCAGCTTTCTTCTGGAGTGATCTTGAGAGACTAAGGAAAAGCGAAACTATGATGGCTGGACCAGGATTCCAGACCAGGGCATATAAAATGCTAGTCCGAAGGATTAGTAGGGTTATTTATGTTCCCACAGGGATAAGGGCGCTGTGGTGCTGATCGCCATATTGGATTCCGACATTATGGAATGATGGAGCATGAAAAACATGGAATGTTAGAGCATAAAAAGCAAAAACAAAACGGTGACAGTAAACAAGATGGCAATTGGCTACCAAAATGGCGGAATACAAGATGGCGGTTGAGTGACCAGAATGACAGAGCATGATGTCGGAATCCAATATTGCGGTTGACGCTACTACCCCCTGCGTGGGAATATAACCCTAATACTCGAAGGTGTACCACCGTGCTACCTCGCTGTGTAGAATAGTAGGTATGAAATGGCAAAAACTCATTATTTTTTTGAGGAAGGAAAAATTACTGTATTGAATGTGACTCGAAAGTATGTTGAAAAGCTCACTTGCAGAGCTAATTTACAATATGGCATGTGTAAGAAAAATTTTACTCCTCGTATTTTGAATACGAATTTATTTATTTCATTAATTAAATTATATTTGCTTACGAACATAAATATTTAATATATATTTATATATTTTTGTTCGCAGTCTAGGTACAATATTTTAGAACTTACGAAATGTAGTCTACAGGGTTCAGACATTATTTCTCCCATAGGCGTGTAATTATCAAAGGTATCTTCTGCTTTCGATACTTGGTTTACCGTCACTTTAGTTCTCCAAAAACAAAAAGTTTGGCCTATGTCATAATGGAGAACTATACAAACTGAAGTACGATTTTCGACAAAAACCAAGAACACTGTTGTGTATGACATTATGGATTCAACACGTAACAATTCAAACATTCGTTTTAATTATTGGCGGTTTTTTTTTGTAAAAACTGCCTAAAAAGTAATTTTTATATAATGCACAATTGTTTAGACGAATAAGTCCTCTTCTGAATAGCCAAAATGTATAATAATGGCGACATCTGTAAATAGGAGGTGTGTCGTGTTTGAGTGGCGGTAGAGTGGCAAGTTGTTTATGCAAATGAGAAACAGCGGGTGTCCAAGGACCGAACCTTGGGAGCAACTTGGCCAATGTTTAGATCGATTCGACAACAGCTATAAATTTACTAAACAGAAATTTCTAATGCTAATGCTGCAGTTTAAGTTCTGTTGCCCAGGAAACTGATTACAGGATTATAATGTTTACATTTTAAAGGATCTAAATGAACATTACTGACAAATTTCAACAGGTGCATTATCATATATATATATATATATATATATATATATATATATATATATATATATATATATATACACACACGACCAATAGCCTAAGTCTATTCTGGAATTGTGTAACCACCCTTGAACGTATAGCTAAAGCAGACGTTTACTGCTAGTAACACGACGATAGTGAGATACAAATATCTGAATTTCTGGATAATGCATTATTGAACAACGATATGTAATCCATAAATAAAACTGGATGCGAATATCAACCCCACTTCTCTAAAAATGTTTGGTATGGAACTTCATATGTAACAATGTGGCATTTTTGGGTAGTTCCCCGCGGATTAATAATGTACCATACACATCGTCGTTCAATAATACATTATCCAAAAAACTCAGATCTTTAGCTCTCATTTTGGCTGTGTTACTAGCGAAAAAGTCTGCTGTAGCTATACTTTAAAGGGTGGTTACTCCCTTTTGGAATAGATTTAGGCTTTAGGTTTTGTGTGTGTGTGTGTGTGTGTATATATATATATATATACTAATCTATCTATTTTGGATGATAAATCACCTGCTGAAGTTTGTCAGTATAGTTCATTTTCATCCTGTATATCAACTCAGCAACGTGATAACATACATTTCGTTTTTTAAAAAAAATCGAAGTGTCGCTAAGTCAGAGATACAGCCGTGCGTTTTACGTCAATACGTCTGCGTTAGAGGGTAATATTTTCTTTGAGGTATGGGACTGAAATGAATGTAAAGACTGTTCGTGATAAAGTGAGTACTTTAAAAATCAACCTTAAAAAAAATTCACTGCTCCTACTTGCATATATTTTAATGGGTTCGATGAGTGACATACGCCCAGTGAAGTTGGTAATAATGGATGGGAAAGTAGTTCTATATCTTAACGTCGAATAAACAGTGTTAGGTAACAATTTGTTATAACTTATGTTATTTCTTTGGCCTTCTTTATTTTTTTATCCATCGAAGTGTCAGAATGAGCAGATTTTTAAAAAATTATTATTTTTTATAATTTCACAATTTCACTTGACCGACGCACGAATAAAGTGACAGGTCCATGGCAATCTTAAATTTACATAAGACGGATGAATATACAACGTGTGCACGAGTATATCATAATCAGGGCTTTCAAAAGTGCTCAGTTTACCGTGAACAGCCTATAATGAAATTGATGTTCTACTTTTATGGCTTAAATCGTCAGGTCTAGCCGAGATATTTCGTCTGGCATCAAAATGAGCACTCTAGCGCATCGTAGACGCAAGATATACTGCTCTGAAATTTTCGCCGACGCCCAGAATTGCCGCCAGTTGCCGCGGGCCCTCACCCGCGTTATGCTCGCGTCATAACCGTACATCCGATCGAACGAGATTACATAATTTTAATCGTGTTATTATGCCTGTGCCACATATACCCGACAAGCACGACACGACAGGCCCGACACGACACTTAAAATTAAACAGTCAATGAAAAACAAGATAGATCTGACGTAAGCCCGACAAATTCTGTTGTCCGATGAGCAATTTTGGATTAGAAATGATTTCTATTTTCGTGCGGCACGACACACAGTGTGTAAAACATTGCAAAACGAAATTGTATGGCAAGCTTTCCCTACAATTGCAGATATGCAGCTTAAACGATTTTTTTTTAAATTACTGTATCTAACTCTTAAAAATATACCCTCGTGTATTCCAATTCCCGTCTGTCCACGGCCTTAGAAACTAGCGTAGTTAATCAGCGCCTTCTAAATGGTTCCGAAAAACTCTAATCTTCGTGATGTGTCGGTAAACTGTCGGGATGTAAATTCGAGCAGTCGTATTGAAAATATAGATACTGTGTCGTGGTTGCGGTTTTTGTCGTGTTGTGCTGTGTTTGTCGGGGCTATGTGACTCCCGCATTAGTCGCGGAGTTACACGTGCCGGAACGGATCTACCTGCAAACGTTACATCGCTGTTCCTGTCCTGGTACTCCACATGTCAGTCTGATTTCAAAAAGATATTCACGTCAGAAATATGACAAGCGTGTCTACTTGTGGAATATGATCGTAGCATTTCGACCCTTGGGATCCGCAAATCGATTCCGTCGACATGACACGCTACTGCGCTTAAGGGACTGAGGGACGGTATTGATGAGTAGGTTTTTTTTGGAAAAAAAACAAGGGGGGGGGGGAGATTTTCGTATGTCTTGAGTAATGGACAAATCTCATTTCGTGGATTATTTTCTCCTTCGTTATCCCCGTCTGCTTTTCCCTGCTCATTTCTCTCAGCTTTTCCTGTACTTCTTTCTTACCCTATCTGTCGACCTCGTTCAGTCACGTGGTAACATGTACCTGACTTACTCTCAGGAGTACGTGAGCTCGGGGTCCTGTCATAACTTAGAAATAGCTAACTTAGAAACACACAAGTTAGAAATTTCTAAGTTATGCCTGTACTAAGTTATGTGGTTCTAATTTGTGAACTTTCAAAGTTATGTGTTTCTAAATTATAACAGTTCTAAGTAGTGTGTTTCTAAGTGCGATGGTTCTAAGTCGTGTGCTTATAAGTAGTGATCATTCTAAGTTATGATTTTCTAAGTTACAATGTTTCTATGTTATGTGGTTCTAAGTTGTGTGTTTCTAAGTTATGATAGTTCTAATTTGTGTATTTCTAAGTTGTGATAGTGCTAAGTTATGGCTTTCTAAGTTGTGATTTTCTAAGTTACGGCATTTATAATTTATGACCGTTATAAGTTATGATAGTCCTAACTTGTGTGGATTTTTTCAAGAATTCTCAGTTACGACTGTTCTAAGTTGTGATTCTCTAAGTTATGCATGTGGTTCGCCGTGAGTTCGATCGTCGACTCGCCGCCACAGAAAAGAGAAGTACATGGAGACGAGATGGTACGACAGGTCGTTTGATATGGGCTCACGCATTTGCTGATTGGCTTCGCCGAGGCTTTGGGGACGGGCCTCGTGTCTTGATTGGATCACACCGCGTACTTCGACTGCTTCCATACTGGATGGGCTCAGCTGGCAAACATAAAGCCTAGTAGTTCACTTGCTAGCCGATAGGCGAACGGAGTTCCGTCGTGGTGCTGCTTGACAGTGATGGCATTTTACTGGTGTTTACGTCTGTAGTTCGCAAACTAAGCCTCTGTACTGTATTTGGATTGTTCTCACGACAATCGGAATTGTAATGACATAGCGCATAGGCTGTTCATTTTGAAAGCCTTGCTTGCGATATACTAATGTATGTTGTGTATTCTTCCGTCTTATCCGTCTTATGTAAAATTACCATTGCCGTGGGCACGTTCATTTTATGCATTTTTACACTTCGATGGGTTAAAAAACAAAAAGCGAAAGAAATAATTTTAGTTGTCACAAATAGTTACTTAGCACTTTTTATTCGACGTTACGATATGGAACAAGTTTCCATCCATCGTTGCCAACTTTTCTGGGCACATGTCACTCAGTGAGCCAGTTATATACTCAGGCAGGGGCAGTGACATTTTTCTAAGGTTGATTTCAAAAGTGCTCACTTTATCGTGAACAGCCTTTAAAGTTATGTTGCTAGTACTGAACAGTTCTGTAATCGTGAAGAGCGGTTAGCCTGCTCGCCTCCCACCAAGGCGAACCGGTTTCAATCCTCCGGTCGGGTCACTCCCGGATGTTTGCATCTGGGATTCGTGCCGGACGATGCCGCTCGTCGGCGGGTTTTCTCGGGGGTCTCCCGTTTCCCCCGCCCCTTCATTCCGGCGCTGCTCCATACTCACCTCGCTTCACTCTTGTTGGTTATGAAGACCACAATGTAAAGAGCCGCCTAAATATCTTCACTCGCTCACTCTGTAATAGGGTTTGAGGGAATTCAATAAATTCAACAAATTACTCCTGCTTTTTCCTTTTAACATGTCGCCATCAAACATAACTGTAAAGAAAGATTTGTAAATTTTTCTGAGAAATTGTTTGTAAGGGACTTAAAAAAATGTTTGTACTATACTGACCCGTGTCCACGAGCTCGTGCAAAATGGCGAACACTCAAAAACGTAAATCCATGTATATAGTGTATTCGCGGTTTCCTAGCACTTTTTAGAATCAAACCTTTGAAAACTCACCCCATGTATGTTTAGATATTTCCTAAATATGTAATGTATCACAAGCGTTTTATACCTCTGTTAACATGAAAGTATTTTATATTATACGTTAGATTGACGTTTTACCTGTACTTTAGTTATAAGTGAAAAAAAAAAAAAGATGTGTTGTCAGAGCCTAATAAGAAATAGTTCTCATGCCAAATGTCATTACAACTGAGTGCGCGCGAATTCGGTGCGTTGTCATTTTGTGTAACTTTCTGGACTTAGTTAAGCTTAGTTTGCACGAGGCGGAGGAATATCTTGAAAGTAGAACTCTAGCAGGGCTTCAGAAAAGTGTGAAATAACCGTGTATGTAATATAGCTATTTGTTTCAATTGATTAGAAAAATAATTTTCTTGTAAAAAATGCACTACAGTGAATTATGAATTCATTAGCAGCGTTCGTAAATAATCCGTTATCGTGACAGTGATCGAGTTAACCTCGTCACGTAACCGAATTAACAGAGATAGCTCTAGCAGGTTAGTTTTCATGAACGCTTATAATATTTTGACGAAATTCCATTTCTATCTTGTGGAATAAAAGAGAAACTGATAAAGACTATTACGTGTTTGATAATTTTCTAAGTATATGGGTTTTCTCAAGAATTGAATAACGAAATTAGCTATTTGTCTCTGTAGGACGTAATATATAGTATCTATATATTTATGCTGGACTGATACAAATGTATTAATGATAAAGTTTTTCATGAACTATATCTACATGCAACAACGTTTCTGAAAAGATTGAAGTAAAATATTTAGCCACGATTCCGTTACGAGCATTTGCAGAGGAATGTGAATATTTTGACACATTTCAGGGTTGGAATTTTTCAAACGAAGCACTCAGAGTCTTATTACATAAGTATAAAATAGGATGCAGTTAGGCGCAAAAGTTATTTTCAAAAGTTGAATTTAAAAATTGTTCAATAACAACGGAAACAGCTTTATGAGGCAAAAATATAATGCAGCTGCTCTTACAAAGTACTTTGTTAGCTATTTGAAATTTAAAGCGCAATAAAATTAATTGTATTTATAAAATTGAAGCCCTGCTTCAAGTCTGACACGCGTGTCAATCAACAAACTCAAGTAATATTATGTGAGTACTTCAGTCCTGCCAAAGACTCTCCTGCCTGAACGATTTATTTTTCATCCCGCCAGCTGGTGCAATGTGTGATGCCTACCATAATCTGGAGTACGATCAAATGCTGCTATTATGGGGTTGGTGTGTTTACAGAACTACATGACGTTAATGAACTTGGTTAGCAAGTCTGCTTGATTATTTGCCACGTCTGTATTTGGTAGCCCAGATTAATAAATTGTTATTGTTTGAAGAGGAGTTACTATTTAAAGAGACGATATTTTTGCTGCAGAAAAAGGTACTTTGTTTTTCTCGCCCCGCCCCCCCCCCCCTCCAGCCTGCGGGTTAGCGCACGTCTGAACGCTTCCAGGCGCTGAGCGATATTGAAGAGAGGCGAGCGGCGCTCCTGGCGCGGTCGAGCGCTGTCTGGTGGCTACTACTGGCGACGAGTTCAGCCTCGCACACTCTGGCACCTTCCATACGCCTCTCCACTATTCCCGCCGCCTCCTTAACCTTCCCGAGCCGCGTTTTCACGTATAAATGTTCGTCCCCACCCCGAGCAAGTGTGCAGTGTTCCTCTTAGAGTTGCGCGGGCTGGCCGGCGATAGATCATGTCTACACCACTTCGTACTTCGGGGCTTCACCATGCTAGACGCATTTTCGCGTAATATGAATACTACTCAAGTTAAGTGTTGCAATGAACGTAGTTGTTGTTATGCTGGGGGTAGAGTTTCCCTTTTAGTAATGTTTTTTTCTTAACAATTTTAGTATGTATAGATATTTGTAGGGAAGTGTTTCCTCACTGTTTTGACTGTGTGAATTTTCATTGTGGTATTTTATGGGAATGTTTGTAAGAGGTGGATTCTTACTTTTTTTTTTTTTTTTTTTTTTTGCGTGCTGTAGGAATGGTCTCCTGGACTACGATTTGCCAAAATAATGCCAAGGAGTTTAGTGGATATTTTATGGCGTGCCTATAAGCTCACGGTTAAGTGTAATGGGGGTTTTTGCTCCTTCCCAATCGTATCTTGAAATTATTATTCCATGTTGTACTTTTTAGTGAATCATCAGGCGTACTTCACTTTTAAAGGTGTAATGGTGTTTGTTTTTACTCACGGAGTCATTTTACCTTTTTTTAATGGGATCTCACAAGTGTTTATTTAGGTTGGGTGATTTCTCAGGATATATTAATAGTGTTGTTTTTCTGTTTGTTCCAGTGCACTTGTGTTCTCTCCTTCCTCTCGTTCGCCAATTGGTAGCAAACAACAGAAACTTACAGATGCAATTTATATTTTTCAAATCAAGTTGAAAAGTTGTTTTTCTTGGTGATAAAGTATAGATGGTTTCAATATATTTCTATTGATTTTGGAATTTTTATGTCCATGCTTTCTTGATTTTTTAATGGTATGCGTCCTTCTCCTTGCCTTCCTGTAGCCCTGCTACGCCCTAAATGGGCGTAACAAAATGTCTATTTTTACTTTAAGAAAATGCACGTATTTGTTTGAAAGTATGTGAAAAAGTATTTTATTGGTGTAAACACATTTTCCAGTGCAAATTGTGATATCCGATCGTCTTTTTTTAACATTTTTCTTAAGCCTGGTGTTTTGTCTCTTGTTATATGCCCAGCAATAATATCTTCAAGCAATGAGTGCACTCCGTGAATATAGAATATTCACAAAACGCGAGTTGGCTTCTCTCGAACTTTAAACAATTCGTATCACAGTTTTTTGCCCCTAATCTCCCTGCCTCAACTCCTAAACCAACACACAATTTGTTTTACAATTTAAGCTATCGGAGATATTTTAAGAACGAAATGCGCTTGAATGGGGTATTTAGCTTCCAGAATCTAGCTCGTGAATGCTAGTGCAGTAATTGACTAGAAGCGTTAGGAACTGATGTGCCTGGTGTAATGAGTGAAATCGACAAACTTTATGTAAAGCGAAGGAGAGCATGCGTTTGTGTCGTTTTTTTTTTTTGGTTCAGTGGCATCTAAAATAGAGTATATATACCTAGAATATATACATACATTACAAATTCATATTACAAATGATATGTGTATGTAACTACTAAAAATAATATACGTATACATGACATATACTATATTAAAAATAATATACATATATAATCTATAATATATTACAAAAAATACATATTAGAAACAATATATATTATAAATAACATATATTACAAATAATATATATTACAAATAATACATATTACAAATAATATTTATATTACAATTAATAAATATTTCCATGGAATTTCATACACAAAAACATTATCCAAATTCATATTAAGTTAAAAAATAATCTTTATGCATATATAAATACACATAAACATAAACTGGCTATATTTACTTGTGCGCGTACACACACAGTACATACATGTGCAAATGTTTGTATTTGTTTGTATTTACCTATTATGTGGATAACGAACAGGTGCTTGTCAATCTGAAGCGAAGTTTGTTCGCAGTATCTTAAATTCGCAATTTCATACTTATATTCATATAAAAGTATTTTATTTTTAAATTGTACTTTTACTTATACTTTGTTTACAAATTGTAATATTTATATTATAATTAATATTGGTATAACCGGAATAAATTGCCTTGTGATTGCCTAGTAAAAAATAGTACCTATGCGAAATATTATCAAACCGCTCGCGCGCTAATACGATGCGTTGTCCTTGTGATAAAGGCTATTCACGGTAAAGTGAGCAATTTTTGAAGCTCTCTCGTTTGGAATAATATTCAATAAATATATTTTATTGTAGCCTTCGATGTTAACTTTCAAGTCCTGTGAAATATCTACGTACACTGTGTTTATTACTTACGTAGCAATATGCATTTTATAAAGTGGCGGAAGGATAAACAATGGCTGATTTGGAAAAAGTAACTAGAGTCTGAAAAGTGCTCACTTTGCCAGGAAAAGCCTGTCTTTGTATGACTATTCCGGGCAGGACGAAAACATTACTGTAGTAAAAAAAATATTAGTTGGTGGGGGAGGGGAGGAGTGTATCTAAGCAAATTTCGATGTGTCTTCATAATGAGATACATCGTAAAACCGTGTTACTTGAAACTTTTTTAAACTTTAAAGTAGCCCAGTTTTACAGATTTTAAAGGTGAGCTGTATATGTACTGAAGTGCATGCGACAGTCTATAAAAAGGATATCTGCAATAAAAACTAGAACTTTAAAGTTTTAAATATTTCTTATGAATTTTTATATTGGTGTTTCAAGTTAGCTAACAGTGTGGTGTTACTTGAAACACTAATTGGTTTCCATAAGAAAGATCATGTTACACTCGATGTAGGATACTTGGAACACAAAATCGAATTTTTTACATATATTGCATAAATCACAAATTTCGTCGAATTCGCCTAGTCAAGTACACTCCGTCTCTGAAAAGACCTAGTGTTGAGAGAACACAGAATACAGTGTTGCCATCCAAGTTACACTGGCGTTTCAAGTAACCCTGTTTTACGGTACCTGCTTTCCGCCGATGAATTCTGAACGTATCGCGGCTTCCAATATCGCATTCACGCATCAGCAGCCGGTTTACGTTTATTGGCAATTTCGATACACGAGGTGCCGTTTCACCAACCAGCATTGTGTTACAACAAGTGATGAACATCTGCGATTCGCGAGCAGACAGCGAGGGCGCGCAGAACTGAATGCCAACCACCCTTAAGCTGAAATATGTCGGAACTGATCTCGTCGGAGAAATATTTACGCATAAATTTGGCGTAACTATTTATAGTTCTTCCACAGATTTGTCATCAGCAAATCAGGCTTGCATGACTCATGGATAGAGACCTGCAAAATCCGCGTTATTATTCGTGGACACGTTAAACTTCAAACACATGTAACTTTGCAATAAGTTTATCATTGGACAATACTTTATTCGACGCTCTCTGAATAACTCCGCGCCAATAAATAGACACTTCACAGTGATGTACTCCAATCACGTGTGGTCTAGTCAGAAAGGGAGTGACCTCACGTCTATGCAGCAGCCAATGGAGAAAGGACGCCGGCTCAAGTATATACAGCACTGTGTAGTTTAGCCTGATTCCAAATAATAACGAGAATCTTGCATATCTCTAGTCATATGACGGTTTAACGAGGGAAATTTCGACTGTTTGCTAGGATTCAACGTACTGTACGCATGTCCGACAGATTTCTTTCCTCGTTGGCGGTTGTGCATGTATGAAGGAACTATCCCATTTCACTGGGCCAATGAGGATTCTGATACTATAAGGTAGAACATTCGTGATCGGTCTATAAACAACTTAGCCGAGTAAAAACCTTGATCATCCAAACATGAAAGAATAATCTAGTTAGAGTGTTATAGAAGATATGTTGGCTCCTAAATTTTTTGCGATTTTTCAATCATCTCTACGAACGTAGATTAATAAATTTATTTAGTGTATTAGTTTCTTACTGGCACTGATATTTGTTAAATTAACAACCCACTGTGTTAATTTGAGAAATTATTAAAAAGAACAGTTTTATTCTTACAAACTGACATTTTGACTAGCGCTATTCTTTTACGTTGATTGTGAAGAAGTCCAAAGAAACAGTAAAACTATCGAAGTATGTGCATTCTCTTCGAGAGCAAAGATATTTCATATGAACTACCCATAAGTACAAGAGTTAAGAATGGGATGGACCCACGCATTTTTTGTGAAATAGTTGTTTGCGCGAATACACGTATCTCCGTAAATAAATGTTCTTTAAATACGACTTTTTGTCAGAAAAGATAAAAAACAATTATCTATGCACCTATTTTTTTACTTTTGTCATATTAAGTGCAGGCCTTTTCTTGGTGAAAAAAAATCGTGGAAATGGTCAAATATAGCATTTTTAAAGCTTGCCTATGCAGTTTCCTTAAGCGGCAAGAGAAAAGTACAGATATACGGGCATAGTTTAGTCTGTGGTCTTTCATCGCGTGTATTAAGTGCTACTCTTGTAGATCTAATTTGCACAGTACAGCGTTACGACGGAAACACTGCACGCCTTGCGCGTAGGAGCGATGAGGCACTGGAAGTGCGTGTTAGTGTCGCCCGTATCGCTCCCTCGCTTGTTGACCTTGGACGCGGGGCTCCCTTGGGTGTCCATCCCACTCTTGGGGCACAACAAACCATATGCATTAGTTTTACTTGTGGCGAACCTGTCCTCATTTTAATTTCGAAAAACGTGCAGCGCCACGGAAGAATAAGAGATTTGGGAGGCCCTGAACAGCGAGGTCTTGAGAGCCGATGAGGGTGATTGAGGTGAGTATTTAGCGGCGCCGGAATGAAAGGGCGGGGGAATCGGGAGATCCCCGAAAAAAACCCGCCGACCAACGACATCGTCCGGCACGATTCCCACATGCGAAAGTCCCGGTGACCCGGCCGGGGATTGAACCCGGTTCGTCTTGGTGGGAGGCGAGCGGGCTAACCGCTCGGCAACCGCGGCCCCTAGCGCCACCAAAGTTTCCCAGACAATTTGTACAGTGACGCGAACGGAGTGTGATGCTGTAATGTCGCGCCTTCGTGGATGCATCCCGCCATACGCCAGCTGCCATTTAAACGAAGTAAATTTCCATTTAAGATGCGCTCCACCTTGGTGACGCGACGGTCTCCGCCCCCCCCCCCCCCCCCCACCATAACGACCCATTTCGACCGGGAGAGCGAGAAAACTTAGTCAATTTTCCTCTAGTTATAAATGCGAAATTCAAGGCAATACGTCGTGCGGAATGTCACTGCCAACTTGAACTGCGACAAACATTCGTATCGGAGTAGGAAGTCTAAACTTTTCGCACCAGTTCATTCGGAAAAATACATTCTTTTAAGAAGTAAAAAAAAAAAAAAAATCTATATGTGAACTGAATATTAAACTTTACCTCGTATTTTTTGTATTCCTCTTACGCTGACATCGTTCTAACAGATCTTTCGCAACTTAAATCAATGTTCAAGGAATTTCGTACAATAAGGGGCCCGCCTGCCTTCATCGTTTTTCTACTTTTTTTTTCTTGATTGAAAAGCGCGGGAGTTGTAAGGGCTACACTGGCACGCGCTGCAAGGGAATCCTTGGCCTCTACGCGCAAGGGCTCTGAGTTTGGCGTGCAGTGTTCTTGTGGTGCTGCGTGTACCTACGGCACTTCCAGCGGGTCACCCTGAGAAGTCTGCAGTAAACTTCAACACACGCCCTTATCGAGGTCTGGCTTGTGTCCTATTAGTACGTCTTGAGATACAACAGTATGAGAAAGCCGCTTTAGACTGTGTTGAAGGTCACCGAAATAATATGTACAGGACCATTTCTTCCTGTTCTGGAGTATGATGTATTCTTGTAGGTAAACAAACTGGAGGCACGTTTACTAGTTTCGTCAAAAAAAACTAGGACTTCAAAGACAGTTCAAGTGCCAGGTATAGAACATTCACAGTTACTTCGCACTTTTCTGAATCCCTGATGAAGTTCTACTTCCAGGATATTCCTCCGCCTCGTGCAAATCAGGTCTAGAAAATTACACCAAAGTGTAACACTATTTTGCGTAAGAATGATTCCTTGCAAGGCATTACCAACAGAACTACTGTTCTCCCAATTTTTGTTCGTATTTGATTATAAATTGAACATAATTGATATGCAAAAAGTAAGTAAAAGTTATATTAACCAAAAATGACACATTTTTATGTTAACACAATTACAAGAAGCTTATGACACACGACATAAGTAGGAAACAATGATACACATCGTACATGGGGTGAGTTTTCAAAGGTTTGATTCAAAACGTGTGAAGAAACCGTGAATAGACTATAGACGGAACCCTAAATGTCCTATGTGCTGAAACCTTTCCTGTGAAATCGTTGTGTGCCCGTAAACGCGTGGCTCGGTAAATGGATGTTCTGGAAATACTAAGTATTGCCAGAAAGGATAAAGAACTATTGTATATTTCGCAATTTTTTTACTTTTATCATATTAAGTCTATGAAGGGAGAAAAAAAATCGTGAATGTGGCCAAATATCGCATTTTATAGTTTGCCTATGAAGTTTCTTTAAGCGGTAAGCGAAAAGTACGATTATACGCAGGTAGTCTGATCACGCCTTGCGCGTAGGAGCGATGAGGCGCTAGACGTGCGTGTTAGTGTCGCCCGTATAGCTCCCTCGCTTCTTGACCTTGAACGCGCAGGAACACAGTCCTCTTAAAAGACATGGCTGAAATTACACTCTGGAATCTCCGTAATATAGGTCTATTGTTTGTCTCTTATCATAGCAAACATTGTGAAACTCGCGTCTCTAACATCCCAGTATACGCACGTCAAAAAATGTTTTCCGCAGCTTGTTGTTGTTTGTGCGCGAAGGATGTTCGTTCTGACAGTACGCGCATCACAGAAATATAAGCGTGAGCGAGTGAAGATATTTGGGCAGCTCTTGATTAATATTGAGGTCTCGAGAGCCGATGAGGGTGAAGCGAAGTGAGTTCTGAGCAGTGCCGACCAGCGGCATCGTCCGACACGATTCCCACGTGCGAAAATTCGGGAGTGACCCGGCCGGGGATTGAACCCGGTTCGCCTTGGTGGGAGGCGAGCAGGCTAACCGCTCAGCCACCGTGGCTCCCTACGTGCGTAAGGTGTAGCACGGTATTCTGGGCAGAGTCGAGAGCAACGAGTAACTAAAATATCCTTGTGGTGCAAAACTCTTTTTGAGGCACGTAGTTAACAAAATTAAGTATTTAGACTGGCAGTTCGTTTAGAAATCCTCTGTTCTCGCTGGTGTGTACTATTGTTTTTTCTAAGGTAATTTTTTTTATTTTATAATTTTTTAATCGCAGAAAAAAATACTCTGCGCAGTAAACTATTTTATACATTTGGTTTAGTTTTGTTAGTTCGAAGTGACAAAATTCGTCAAGTTTTGAAGGGGAAAATATTCTTCAGGTAAACTCGAGGTATACGTGAGAGCTGCTAGTGGTTGCTTGTTAGTACACCTGTGTCGAACTACGTGAACAAAGGGAAATTAGCAATCGATAAGTAAAGGTTGCCAGACGTGATTGCATTTTATTTCCCGTTCGCCTTCGTGGTATGCAACTTGCTCAACGCTATTACATCGCAGACTCTCGGCGCTGTTTCGGTACCTTCAACTTAAATTTAAAAATACTAGATGAATGTTCCAAACATTTTGCTACTAAGATTTACTATTTATAATAGCCCATAGATGCCATGGTTTTAATTTCTACATGTAGTTTGAAATCTCCTTGTTTGCATAACAGAATGAAATTGCATTCTATTAACATATTTAAGCTTCCCAAAATTCCCACAGTTTCAATTGAATTACTCTTGGAAAATGTGAGGTGGCCCATATACATGTTAATTGTACATAATGCGGAAAGATAAAAACTTATAATAAAAGTAGATCTTAAACAGGGTTTCAAATGTGATCATTTAACCTTGAACAGCCTGTACGCAAGTGTTCCAGGAAAAATTCTCGTCCGCCATTTTTTTATTTTCAGTTTAAACTATTTTATTAATTTTCTTTTACTTGCTAAGTGCCTCAACTATATAATACACTTGAGAATGCACTTGTTTACTAATCGGATACACTACGTTATGCAGTGTTGCCAGATGTGCAAGTAAAATTCCGAAGAACTAAATGTTTTCACAAGAATTTCCGCATTAACCCAGGAATATGTACTTTAACGTAACCCAGTAATGTATAATTTAACTTAACTTTTCTGGGAAGGAAAGTCCAAATATACATGTGTGAATGTGAATAGAATATTTGTGTGTGTGTATTAATTTAAAACTGGACCTGTAAATCGATTCACTACTGCAGTGTGTGTGAGAGTGCGTGCAATCTGACAACCAACTTGTGAATGCAACGCCTTCGAGAATACGCTCATGGAAAGAGAAGTTGCTAAATTCCAAATTTGTTGTTTTTGAACACCAAAAACATACAGGAAACGAGATACATAGAAGGAGTAAACCATTGTCAATTCGAAACAGGAAATCACTCAAAAATCACACTAGGCACATGAGAATTCATACACTTTGTATGAATGCAACCAATAGAATACGCTAACTACTGGTGGCGCTACATTAACATAACACATATTAAGTGGACAAATTTGGTTTATTAAATGAAATCTTGCGTGGTTGCAAATGAAAAATATTGAAATTACTGTGGAAATAAAAATAAAAATCAACGTGCAATTAGAGAACGTTCTACCGTAACTGAGTCAGGCAAGTTAAAATTTAAATTTCCCTTTTTTGAGCCATATTAAATTTCAAATTACGTGACCAAATAAATGATAGTGGAGCTTCTGTTTTCAATAAAACTAAATTATCACGCTGTTAGAAAGATTGTCCATAAAATTACGGAAAGTGCCGGTTACAAATTTTCCGGACATTTTCCTGAAATTACGGACTCTTCGTTTTTCTAAAAACGTCCTCTCCGTTTTTTCACATAAATCTCCGTGAATTTACGAAATGTGTCTATAAACTTGCAAGTTTTTTAAATCTGCTATTTATAAAAGGGGATAACGAAAATAAATAAATCGTAAAGCCGTTTTAAAACAAAGCTTTTCTTTATAAAGGAACTAAAAATATAAAAATAATTTAGGGGTAGTTAAAGAATTTGTAGAACTTGTAAGACGTGGTCGAAAATATGTAATTAACTTTACTACCAATAAGTATTTATGTATTAATTTATATTTAGTATATATATAAGCTCGACGCAATATAGAACGTATACCTCATTTCTGTAAGCGTAGTAAGCATATACCTTGCGTAAGGCAAATATACTATTTGCAATATAAAACATATGGGCCTACCTCATTTGCATAAGCGTAGTAAGCACATATATTGCGTAAGGTTTTAACTATTCGCGCCAATATTTAATACACTAAATATAAATTGACACAAAATTATTAATCTGTAGTAAAGTTTATTACGGCTGTTCGACCACGTCTTACAAGTTCTACAAATTCTGTAACTACTCCTATAGCTATCTGTATACTTTAATTTCATTTATAAATAAAAGCTTGGTTTTAAAAGTTTTTTTACAATGTATTTATTTTTCACTTTTAAGTCTCGCCTATTTATTATATATATATATATATATATAATAAATAGGCGAGACTTAAAAGTGAAAAATAAATACATTGTAAAAAACTTTTAAAACCAAGCTTATATATATATATATATATATATATATATATATATATATATATATATATATATATATATATATATATATATATATATATATATATATATATATACAAAACTTATATAAACCCAGACTCGTCCGTCATCGGTATCGCTTGCGATCAGGCGAGTTTCAGCGAACTCTTGTGGCGGGAAGTTGGACCGGGATGCTGGGTATTCATTATTCATCTCACACTTGTGTGTATGTCGATGTATTTGACATTTGAATACGAGCTCACGCAGATCGGAATCTTCAAATGGTATCTCACATACAAACACACGCCGTCGATCATTTGAATTCTATCTTGTGTTTCAAAGTTTTGGTGGTCTTTTACCCACACAACCTTGTATACACGAGGACTTCCCCGGCACTGAGACTCTGCAAGCCACCAGTAATTGACAACTTGTCCACCGAATACATCGCGATTGCTAGTGATTCGGTGGGCGCCGGACAGACACCTCGCTGACACCTACCGTACATACAAACAAGTGAAGTTAAATAAAAGCTCGTTAAAAAAGTTTTGTTTTCGTTATGTGGGTGTTTCACTGTGTATAAAATGACTATAAAAAATTTTAAAAAAATCATCCGGTAGTTTGATATGAACTCGGAAAAAAAATTAACACAACCACGCCTTATCCACTCACCTTGCACTCTTTTGTAGGGATGTAAACATAGGATTCATGTAGAATTATGTATGTGCCTCTCTTAGTTTCTAGTCATTTTAAGGGGTTTCAGTTCATGTGCCGTTACTTTATATGATGCACGAGGTTTCACTGATCCATCAGTTAAGAAGCAAATCACTGAAAAACAGCGAACGAAATGGTTGGTGAATCAGTGGAAAATGTCACTGGATCAGTAAGTGAAAGAAAACTAAATATTTTTTTTAACTGATACGTCAGTTCAATTAACTGAAGTCACTGCCGAATAAGTCGGACGCTGGTAACTGATTTTAACAGCGAAATCCTCACTGATTCAGATATTTAGATTCATAGACTAAAGATGAGGTAGACCGATCTCGCTGACTGCGCACAAAAAATCTCCATGTCCCAACGTTGAACTACTTTTCTGCCAGTACAGCTTGCAAAACTGACGTGGATTGGGTTTGAGGTTAGAACACTGTTTAGTAAACAAGTGCTTTTGAGATGTTTTTATACTTTGTCTAACCGATTTGTAATGCTTTTTGTGTAAATTCAAACCGGTAAAAGTATTTTATTTACATAATAGTACTTGTCATTTTAAAATTAACATATAAACAAATCCGTTCATTACCGTTGACCATGTGACTTCGACAGTTGTGTATGAGTGGGGTAGGTCAATGTTGGGTGCATGCGCAGAAGACGGAACAAGCGGTCTACCTCATATGTAGTCTACGTTTAGAGTGTGCAACCTTTATTCACTGCTATAGCACGTGACTGTCGGTGACCGACGCTGGTGACTTTTTGAGCTTCCTCGGTTGAGCGACGGGGCGCAAATTCAATTTGCTTCGACTTTTTTTTTCTCCCCCCCCCCCCCCTCTTCCCAGTGAGCTAATTAGATTCGTATTCGGTTTATTGCTTCTTAGCGTTCAGCTCTGCGCGTCGCTGAAACGAACTTGCTGAACTAATTCGGTTAGCAGCCGCGGGCGAAGGGGCAAGCCGATAATATTATTCCCTCCTGCAGACATCAATTTACACTCTCGTGTCCAAGTGGTAAAGAAAATTCTGATCAGACGGTATCTTATAAATCACGTACACTTCTCTAGCAGAATCATTATTTTTTTTTTTCGTGAACGCAATACTCGTACAACCAATGGGTTCCTAAAAAGTTAAATTTCACCCTTCTTGTAATTAAACACTTTTTCCATTTATTCGCTGGGAAAGGGAAATACGTGTAGTAATTTACACGTAGCAGCCAGTGTTTCAGGGTTTATAGCATGTGAGATATCACTTTTTTTATTTGGTTATGCTGTTTAATGAAAAAAAAAAAAAAAACATAAATACAAGATAGGTAAATCTCATAACTTAATATAAATTATAAGCTATTCTATTTAATGTCTTCTTGTTATAATATATGTGTGAAAATATTTCACACTAAAAATATATATGCTTTTTTATTTATGTCGATGGGGATGGTTTTTAATTTTAAAATGTTAATTAATTTTTGCAGTCACTTCTACCAGAAAAAGTGATCATTATATGTTTAATATGAAATCTTTTAACAGAGAGCTTACAACCTATATAGAATTCATACCTAATAAGTCTCGGGATGGCAATTCTGTTCTTTGCATTCTTCAAGTTACCTATGCGTGTTTCTTGCTGTACGACGTATGGTATCCTTAATTCTGGAGCATATATATATATATATATATATATATATATATATATATATATATATATATATATAGTATCAGTTATCAGTTTTTTTTCAGTGCTTAGCTTTCGACGATTGGTAAAATTTTCTGTTTCTATGGACATTATATTACGCGAAAGAGGAACATGACAGATGAATTGTCCAATGCGTCAATATCAATTTGAAAACGGTATTTTTCAGCAGTCACAATTAATTAGTTTATTTAAAGTTTGAATCATATAAGCGTTATTTGATAATATAATGATATTACGGTGTTGATTTGTCGGGAAAAAAAAAGCTCAGATGTCGTAAGTAAGGATGTTTGCTTAATACTAAAGTGAATGAGTGAAGACATCTAGGCGGCTCTTAACATCGAGGTCTTGAGTGAGGTGAATTTGGAGCAGCGCCGGAATGAAAAGGCGGGGGAAACGGGAGAATACCGAGAAAAAAAAAAACCCGCGCGACCAGCGGAATCGTCCGACACGATTCCCATATGCGGAAATCCGTGAGCGACCCGCCGGGTATCGAGGCCCGGTTCGCCTAGGGGGAAGGCGAATAGTCTAGCCGCTGCGGCCCCTTGGAAATCGCATTAGATAGTTGTTGCGAGTATTAAGCCCTTGTATTAAGATGTTGACATTTTACGTTCGTTGCGGTGGAATGTGAAAAATTCCGAACTTTGACATTCGAAACCATGTCGACGCAGTCGCGCCTGTAGACCTAAAATATGAAGTCTTCTGCCATGTCCACGAAACTGGCTCAAGGTTTTCAAAAATAACTGCCATTGTTACGTCAATGACGTGCCGTTTCCATACATCTGGTTTGACACCAAACCGAAACTCCTACGGGGGGAAAAAAAAAAACTTTTGCGTAACTTGGATATATTTAGAGACCCGAGAAATTCGCGCGTTCAATGACCTGTAGGCTAGACTCCACAGTCTTATATACTCTCATGCAGATATCAACTGTTTATTGGTTGATTTTTGTGGTATTAAAAGGCGGTGGTTGGGCGCACAATTTATTGTATGTTTGTTATTGGCTCATTTATCTCCAGGAGGTGTCAAATATCACGACGGCCAATTACAGAAGTAAGATGATAAATGTACATGTGTGTGAATTCCAACTTGTCTAGAAATATGAACCCGCGAAATTCTTGGGTCTCCAGTTATTGTGCAATCATGACTACTTTCAACTTTTCCAAAACCTTGCTAAAGTTCTACTTCCAGGCTGTTTCTCCGCATCACGCAAAAAAAAGCTGAACCAAGTTTAGAAAATTACACCACAAAAAAAAAAAAAAAAAAAACGGACCGCATTCGTGTGCATCGAGTTTAATAATATTTTGCATGAGAACTGTTTGTTATTAGGCGTTACCAACACACCTGTTTTCGTTCTAATTTAATTCATATTATGTAATTATAAATTAAACATCACGATTTATAAATAAAATATGAGTAATAGTTAAATTTAATCAAAGGTAAGAAATGCATACGTCAGAACTATAACATTTTATGACACGTAATTTATCTAGGAAGCAACCCCACACGTCATACATGGGGTGATTTTGAAAGGTTCGATTCAAAAAGGCGTGTCAATAGCGCGAGTAGGCTATACGCCATTATTTGCGCTACAACTTCGTTGAAAGTGGCATACTAGCATAACAAAGCACTTATTAGATAGCGATCGTTGTCGAGAATCGATCAGTCCAAAACTCAAGAAAATTCGTAGTATTAAATGACACACAAAGGTAACGATGAATGTAAAAAACGATTCTGCAGGTCATTATACCTCTGGTCTCGAGGCGCTGCAAGCCTTGACAAGCAAGTTCTTATAAATCTTGTTCTGTCTTTCGTTTTGCTTCTTTAGATACATATCTCTACACCTGTGATACTAAGTATGCACACTTCCTTACCACACACTTAAACGTGGTTTTGTTGCTTTCCTCTGTTGTTTCATTTTTCCTGCCATTTTTTTCATTCGCTCTTTTCGCTCTACTTCTTGCTTTAGTACAGAGAATACTACTTTTTTCTCAATTGGGGTTTTTGTTGATATTTTCCACGAATTGATCTCGTAATTTCTCAGTTCCAATACTCTTCACGATTTTGTTCTCCTACAATCTGGAAGAGCCATTTCGGCTGGAATGTTTTTTTTTTTTTTATATATATATATATATATATATATATTCGTTGCTGCAATTCTTGTAAATTTTCATGTTAATAAGATAAACGTATCGATAAATCGATTCTGAAAAATATATCGATTCCCGAGAAAATTCAGTAGCCATAGTATCGATCCGGGAAAAATAGATTTTTTTGGAAACGATAAATCGATTATTAAAAATCGATTTTAATCGGCGTCCTTAGCGATGTGCTGTGTAGAAACTGCCGAAGCGCTCCCAGCTTCTCTGAATGGCTGTGGCGCTGTGGATGTATCGACGTCCCGTGTTTTCCGCTCCCCAATCTCCTCCGTCCCTTCCCACGCACCCTGTGGAAGGGATTTGTGTTGCGGTCTCTGCGAGGGAGGAGATGAAGTGGAGACGCTCGATCGTTTGACGGCGAGCTACGTCCCGAACAAACATGTCTCTGGCGATGCCCAAGGGGGTGGGTAGAAGAGAGGTTTCCGATTTCAACTCCACCTCCCCCTCTTCTCTCTCCCTGGCTCTCTTTGTCTCACTTACTCTCTGTCGCACTCCCTCTGCCCTGATCCCCGCTTTATTGAGACGTAAATACATAGCTAGTGCGTCATGGCTTCCCGAAACCAGAGCAGGTTATCCGACATACCCGATACACTTACTGTCGCCTCGTGCACTGATGATGCCCAAAACTGGTGTTGCCTCGAGTAGAGTCCACAAACTGATAAAGCCATGTCGCTGAATTTCCGGTCGCCATTCGCAATTGGCAACCAAATATTTGATGCTGGCGAAAATCAATTGCAGCGAATCTTTGATTTAACTACCATAAGAGGGGGAAGGACTGTCAGTTGTTCCTGATCGGCTCGTACTGCTGAGTGAAACGCATACAATTGCTTGGTTGGTAAAAGTAATCATCTCTCTGTAACGTAGAATACTCTCCAGTTATTATTTCTAACATCTATAACCGGTGAATGTATCCTCCTACTTCAGCGAATTAGCGAGCTAGGTGACGGATAAGTAGAGAACTGAAAAATTTGTGGATTCATTTCGGGACAAGCTAAAATTCAAAGCGCTTGCGTTTATACAACTTTAGCCATTGGTCCACGCGGTGTTTCACACCTCCTGGAGAACGCTAGTCCAATTGTGGCATTTCACTGCGGCATCAGACAACCAATGTGCAATTGATATCGGTATATTCGTACATACGACTGCGGAGTTTAGCCTGTAGGTCATTGAAGTCGCAAATTTTTCAGGTCTCTATAGAAAAGTAGAGACCTGTAAACTTCGCTTTTTATTTTCAAGACAGGCTAGAATTCAAACAATTGTGTTTTCATACTGCCTTTCTCATTGTACTAGAATTTGTATGGATACGCCATGCAGCACTTTAGACCAATAGCAAGTAACTAACGAGAGGCTGGCCCAGTCACGTGCAACAAAGTCGAAAAATAAAATGTGTCCTATGCTGTAGGAGCCAAAAAACAAATCGCATCGCATCAAGTATGTATAGGAGGGTGAATGATAGCATGTTGCCAGAAAATAACGCGAATTTTGCAAGTGCCTACGAATGTTATGGTATTATTTATGGTCCATCACCATACCTTAACGAGGCTATAGGAACAATGCAAGTTATTGATAAAGAGTTATGTAATGAACACCATATAAAAGGGGTATATTTAACCTTAAGGTTGTACAATATTGTTTCAGTATGAACACGATTGAGTATGCGCGGGATGAGCTATACAAATATACTGAAGTATTAATTTTTATTAAACAATACAAATTTAACCAGCCACATCTTGAGTAAAGTCTAATTGGAGAATCTCCACCTTGTTCATTATTCCGGAGGCTGATTAGGATGACGGAGGTCGACGGCAGGACATACCCATCTTCAGTGATCTTCTCGTTCGAATGGCCCGACGACAAGAGACGCCGTCCACGGACTGCACTGCCCTATGTCGGCTGCGTTACCCCAGTTTGCTGGCTGGTGGAGGGGGTTTTATGTGGTTTGAAATTCCACGACTAATTTCAGCAATCACGTCCCGTGTCCTGGATAAATATGTGAAGGTGTGATCATGCAGGCCGCTCTGTTAGGGCCTGATCAGAATTCGTAACACTACGGATGAGGTATTTACATAACCGCGAGTATGAAATAGCGGCGACCAAAGATTTTTGTCTGGCTGGTGCCTTCGTACATGATATTCCATGCCTTGAGGTAAGCACACGAGCGCACAGAAATGCAGGTTCTTTCGACGTAAGCGTACCTGTTCTCCGATTGGCTGCCCGAGGCTCTGGGGAAAGGCCTTCTGTCCGATTGGCTGCTGGGTTGCCGGCCGGACCAGATTCCCGGCGGGGTCACTCCCGGATACTCGCACGTGGCAATTCTGGCGGACGATGCTACTCGTCGGGTTTTCTCAGGGATATCCTGTTTTCCTCCGCCCTTGCTTTACTTACCGATTCAGTGACATTTTCCACTGATTCACCAACCATTCCATTCGCTGTTTTCCAGTGATTTACTTCTTGACTTCACGTGCACTGTTTTAAGTAGGACTAGTGAAATTTCGCGAAAAGATTTCAAGACAATTTATATTTCAAAACACTGTAGGAATGCTTACCCATACTGAATGGCTGAATTACTTTTTGACACGTGCTAACTGTCTGCACACTAATCACGTAGGAGCCGTGTAGATGTTGCCGAATTCTGAGTGGCCCGGTCTAATATCAAAACGCCGTCTCAAGCATACAGCAACCACTAGCAATAGACAAACTGCTGTTGGGTGCTTATAGTACTAAGTCTACCGTGTACTCACAATTTTTTTTCGCGAAAAATCACTAGCTCTAGTTTTAAGGGATTTATTTAGGTATGTATATACAGGTATACCATACAAAGAGCGACGGCAGCGCCTTCGTGCGGCGTATGTGCCAAACTTTGATGAATCGTAGGACATCCTTACCATGAGTCTCGTCACCGAATGACTTTTGAATGGTGCAAAAATGTTTATGCAATGAGTGTATTTGAAGCACTACGTTTACGTGGCATAACTATGAAATATATATTTTTTACTTAAGTATAATTCAAAAAGTCGCGTGAAGTTCTTTCGTGAAGTGGCCTTGCCTAAATAAACTTTATTAACTTATTTAATTACTTGCAGTCAAATTAAGTCTTTTCTTTTTTCAACCGTTTCATCATTTGGAACAACAATTTTTTGCTGCACTGTCTCTGCGCCTTCTTCGGCATTCAAGGGTAGTGTTTGAAAACGGCATGTTTCGCTTTTTTCCGAGTTTCTGTCCTTAAACAGCGGGGAAGCCATCGGTGCAAGCTTCATGTATACATATTCGTTTACAATTTTAGTTTAATTCGTAATTAGTATTCCCCGGTTCCCCTCTTAATTAATTGAAAGACATCGAAGCGAATGTGTACCAATCAAATCTGAATTAAAATTCACCGCTGACTTAATATTTTTTCCATCTGTCCAGCCCGTTTTTTCTACAGTCTGTATCGTCTTCTTTTATTGTTTTAATGGCATTTCATGTCCTTTGAAGCCAAGTAATTCATTTCTGTCGTCTTTCTTTCAGTACAATTTATTATATACTTGTGCTCAGATCTCTTCATTACTGGAATTTATTGTAACTCATTTTCTTGGAATTTTTATCGTGCTTTAAAAAGCTTCAGTTCATAAACACTTCTTTTTTTTTTTTTTGCGAATTGGCTTGTTTCGCTGCTCTACAGTAAACACTTCCCTTGCGGATATATTTCTATAAATATGTACAGTTCTTTGGTTTAGGCGTTGATATTCTAGAATCGTCACTTCATAATTTTCAATTATATAAAAACTTTATTTTCTGTTTCGCTCTAGCAAGTCGGGTATTTCAATTTTGTACTTATGTTATAAAAGAATTTCCTTTTTTTTTTTTTTCCTTAATCTGCCTAAATGTATGCATCTGTCTACTCATATCTCGTAACCATTCAATTATACGTTCATCACAGTTGTCTTTTTAACTATTGCTCCACCGCAAAAAAATAACGGGAAGAACGAAATATTTTCTGTTACTGCGACATCGAAGAAATGTCCAACCAACATAAGTTTACACTTACTTGGCGTTGCAAAATGGCGGATAGTAGTGAACATCGATAACCTCGTGAAATGAAACCACTGTATTTAAATTTTGAGGCATAATATGCCAGCAAAATGTAGCTTACAGACTAGCTCTCAAACCTTGCAAAGCAGTTTAAGTGTGCCACTTAAGCCTATATTTATAGAGAGTAAAATACTTCCACTTAACGGAAGACAACTGCAGTTTTTCGGTATGTTGTATTGAATACACACCATTTGAAACACAGTTAGACATGTTAAGATAGAGCAGTCGGTAGGGCGTTAGGTTCCATAAAGTGAGCAACGTCGATCACTTAATGCGCGTGTATGATTAATCTCCCAGCTTTTTTTTTTTTTTTTTTTTGGGACAATATTTCTGTGACAAAATAAATGTACTTAATCTACTTTACAACGTATTGTTTTTAAAAGCAAAGAAAACACAGTAAAGTTTTTAACACAAATGTTAACATCAATTCAACACAAAATATGTTTTGCCACAACATTAACACCACCTTATTGCTGACAGAACAGTAAGGAGATAGGAATAATGGTGTTACAAAAGTCCTTAATATTGCACTAAAATTAATAGTTTCATAGTATATTAAATTACCAGCCACATTAGTTACTGACGGTTCATAGATAACAAAAAATGACTGTTGTAGTAAAATTTATAGGCTACTGTTGTCAAACATTGTACATTTTTTCTGTACATTCGTGCGCATTCAGTGTAATAATAGTTTGCGTACAAACTATTTCTTACTAGGCATTACCAACTCACCTATTTTCTCTCTGTTTCTATTTAACATTAATTACAAATTAAATATTATGATATGTGGATAAAATATAAGTATAAGTCTAATTTAATCAATAATTTGCTTTTAAAATGTGTATAAAACGCTTGTGATACATGTCATATTTAGGAAACACTCAAACACATCGGGGTGATTTTTTTCAAAGGTTTGATTCAAGAAGTGTGAAGTAATCGCGAATAGACTATAGAGGTGTTTCGCATTTATCTAGCTAGACCTGAAATGAAGTTTTCCTATCCCTGCTCTACGGTGAGAGTAAGAGACGCGTGTTGATGTTGTTGCAGAACAATGAGGCGGGCGTCATACACGCCGCTGGCGCAGCAGTCGGAGCCACTGATCGTGGTTGAGGAGTCCGGGGCGACAGACGATGAGGACTCGAGCTCTGGCCCCACCCCCCAGGACGAGGCCCGTCCCAGCCTCGTCACCGACCTCAACCCCGAGCTGCTGTCGCCGTACCGCGACCTGCGCAAGAGATCGCTGCCCACGCCGCAGTGCACCTCTGGCATCACCGCCAGCCAGGTCAGACCACACACACACACCTCCCACCCGTCGTCCTGACTCCTTCAAACCCGCTAAATGATATCCAGGGTCCCTCAAACTCCCTACACATAGTCATGGGTCCCTCAAACCTGCTGAACAACGTACAGGTTCCCTCAAACCCGCTAAACGACATACAGGGTCTCTCAAACCCTCTTAATAACATCCAGAGTCTCGCAAACTCCTCACACATAGTCCTGGGTCCCTCAAACCTGCTGAACAATGTATAGGTTCCCTCAAACCCGCTACATGACATCCAAGGTCCCTCAAACCCTCTTAACAATATTCATGGTCTCTCAAACTCCCTACACATAGTCCTAGGTCCCTCAAACCTGGTGAACAACGCCCATGTACCCTCAAACCAACTAAACGACATCCAAGGTCCCTCAAACTCTCTTAACAACATTCACGGTCTCTCAAACTCCCCACACATAGTTCTGGGTCCCTCAACGGGTCCTTCAACCCGCTAAACTGTATCCATGGTCCCTCAAGCCTACTAAACCACATCAAAGGTCTCTCAAGCCTGGAAAAAAACACACTGAGCCCCTCAAGCATTTTGCACCAAATTAAATACCATCATGTTCGCTAAACAACATTTATGGTCCCTAAAACATGCTAAACAAATTCAGAGTCCCTCAAGTATGCTAAACAACATTATTACTCCCTATATACATCATTCATAGTCCCTCAAGTCCGTTATGCAACACCCAAGAGCTCTAAAACACGTTACAGATCATCCAGGGTTCCTCAAACATGCTACTCAACATACAGTCTCTCAAACATGAAAACATGATTGTAAACAACTTCAAGCATATCACCCATCGCTCGCAGTCTCTCGAGCCTATCAAACAATAGACAGGATCCATTGGTCATGTTATGTACCATTCAGGGTCTCTCAAATCCGCTTAACATTTAGAGTCCTCAATCATTCTCCACATCACTCATAGTCATGCTGACCCACGATGCACAATCCAGATTTCCAAAAGTCTGCGGCATACCATGAAGAGTAGCTATATTACAATACGCATAATTAAGGTTATCCTGAGCCTGATATGCTTAATTTAAACGGACTACCCCAAACCCACTTCCTGTCATACTTTGTCCGTCAGACCCACTAAATATCATCCAGAGTTACTCAAACCTGCTACACAAAAACCAAAATCTCAAACCAGTGCACAACAACCAAAGTCCTTCAAACCTTCTATTAAATCCCTACAGCTTGCTATTCATAATACAGAATACCCCAGACCCACTGCACACCATCTATACAGATTCCTTCAAGCAAGGAACTCACTATCCAGAAGCTCTCTCAAACCTGTGACAAACCATCCAGAATCCCTTAATTCCTACACAACTATTATCAAACTTGAAAATCATGTGAATAATTAATGATGTAGATAATTTTAAATGACGATTAAGGGGGCTTTAGAAAGGGATCTCATTGTGTCTAATATGCCTAAACTTGGGTTCAAAGGGACCATCACCTATAACGCTACAGCCAACCAATATATACTGAAGGGAGGCCCTGATACCCCCAAAAACACACTCTCTAGGTAAATCAGCCAATCAGGGTTTAGATGAGTAAATGATGGAAATTAGAAGTAAATATGTTTTAATAAGTTAATTTCTTTCTGCAAACTAGCGTTGGAATAGACTTATTTTGAGAATGAACAATTATTCTCTTTTCGAATGCCTAAGCATTGAGTTAAATTTTCGGTATTGCATTTAAGGTAGTTCTGGCGCCGAAAAGTTATTATTTGAAAGGGAAATATTATGTAATTGAGTTAAAAAGGTTAGTTAATGAATTCTATATACATAAACTCACAGATGTCTATGCACTTACATGTGTAAATTAAAAGGTGCGCTATTAGATCCTTCTTAAGAGTGAGTTGGAAAGACAACCTTCTAGTAAACAACTGTTTGATTGGGCACAACTGAAAAGCAGAATGTATTTATATTATTTATAATTACTGCTTTCCAACACCCCCTCTTTATATTTAGTAAGCCGATAGGGGAACCACACGCATACCAAACTACACTTCTTAAAACGATACATTCAGCAGTGGGTCACGGGGGACTCAAGCACGAAATCCACGATCTCGAAGGAAAAACAAGTTTACAGCGGCACCCACGTTTTGCAGTACAGCTTTTTTCAAAGTGCTCCTTTTTATCACGAACCATTTCACAGCGAGATCCTAGAAAGCTCTGGCGTGACCGAAAAAAATATCCCCGCAGTATTAGGAATATTTGTCTCACTTCCAGAAGAGATCTCGAGGACGGAAGGCAGTGGTTGGATGCTGTGGTCGTCCGTGTACGGCGGTTCGAATTTCCTTCGCTCGACTGCCGAGGCCGGATATCGCCGACACCGTGGAGGAAATGAGCCGCCGCCATTGGTAGACGGTATGAGAGGAATGGGAAATGGAGGAAACGGATCTACATCACCCCCCACGTACACTCGCATTGCCGATTTTACATCGACGTGGAGCACGTTCTGTTATAGGTAGAGCCACGAGTATTTCGCGAATTCATTCGGAGACGAGGTAGACTCAAACACTTGTCTTTTCCCTCCTACTGTTCTGATTGGACGACAGTTCTTTAGTCACGCCCCGTTTAACAGTGAGCCAGTGATAAGCTGGAAGCAGCTGTGTGAAGTGAGTGTTTAACAGTCATGTACAGAGGCCTCAGTTAATCATGGCAACCAATAATCAAATGATGATGTCTTAAGTGTATAGGGGACTGTCCAGCCTAGCTTGCTGCCAACTCAATACGCGAAATACTCGGGGATCTAGTTATAGGCAGAGACGTGGACAAATTCGCGAGTTCAATGACCTGCAGGCTAGACTCTATAGTTTTATGTGCAAATGTGCCGATATCAATTGTGTGTTGGCTGTCTGCCGTCACAGTGGAAGGCGACTGTTGGCCCACCGTTCTCCAGGTGGTGTCAGAACACCGTGTGGACCAATGGCTAAACTTATACCAACAAACGTTGTTTTGAATTCCAGCTTGTCCCAAAATGAATCCGCAAATTCTTCAGGTCTCTAGCTATAGGCTATTCGCGGTAAAGTGAGCACGTTTGTAAGCCCTCCCACATGGAATGATAGTCAATGAATAAATTTTATTTTAGCCTTAGGCGTTAACTTCAGAGTGCGGTGGAATCTACAAAACTGAGTTTATTAATTACATGGCAATATTTATATAAAAAGGTGGTTAAAGGATAAAAACGGGTGAATGGAAAGGAACTAGGGCCTCAAAAGTACTCGCCTTACCATGAACGGACTATAACTTTCTGTTAGCTCTGCGACAGTCTAGCACACTGGGCATTGCCCACACGCTTATTTTATCCCTGTTTTTATTAATATTAATTATATATTTAATATCATTAGAAGTTTAAGTTAATCAAAAATAAAGTACTTTTATATTAACAGGAATACTTGTCACACATGACGTGTTTAGGAGACAACCAAACTCGTCATACATGGGGTGATTTTTCGAATGTTTGATTAAGGTGATATTTCTCTTTTTTTTTTTTTTTTGTAAATTGGTTGTCTGAGAAAGGTTTCGCGAAATGCCTCCTTAATGCATTTGTTAGTTGTCAAATCATTGCAGTTTTCAAAACATAACACTTAAATTCAGACACAAGAGTGTTATAGGCAGATTCAAAGTGTTGAATTAGAGTCTAAACGCTGTATAACTGCATTTGTGTTACAAGCTACGAAACGAACAAAATCAACTTTTCTTCCATAGTTTATGGTTTAAGCTATTTATTAAATGAATATTAACAGTTTCGCTTGAACGAACAAAAATATATTTCCGACAGGTCTGACCCCTATTTTCAACAAAATTCAGGTTGCCAATACTCGCTCACCTGTTTGTAAATCGCTCTCATACTGAATTATATGTTCTGCACACATACATATTGCAATAAATGCAATTTGATTGAAAATATATATATCTAGGAGCAAAGCCTAGTATGCTGCAGAATTGGGGAAAGCAAGGCTTTTGAGTGACATATTTTGAAAACTACACTCGCGAACGACCAAATCGACTCACCCACTAAGCATGCATACCTATACGGTCTATGGACTGGTCAGCACTAAGTCTAGACGTGAATCCGATCGAACATGTATGGGACGAACTTAAGCGAAGTTTCCGGGCCAGAAATCAAGTTCCTTCGACTATCGACGAGCTCATAACGGCGTTGTTAGAGGAGTTGGACGGACTTCCTCACGACCACGTAAGAATGCTGATTAGATCGATAAATAATCGATTATAAGCTGCCATCAGTATTGTTACAATAAATTGTCTTTGTTATTGTGAAATTGTGTGTTTCATTTGAACAATACGTGACCGTACTTATTACCTCAATTCCCAATTGTCCTACACTTTGACGTAAATGGCATTATTGCAAAAAAGTACTGAAGTGAGTTTTATTGTGAACTGTGTCAACGTAAAGCTAAAGTGTCGGGTTTTTAAACGACGTATATTTTTCATGAATCTGTATGTCCTTTTTGTGAGAAACATGTCTGTATGCGCGCGTTATGGGTGAGTCGATTTGAATGCTCGCGAGAATAAAACGATTTGACCGCTATTAACTGCATTAAGGGGGCATTTTTCGGAAGCTCTTTCATGTAACCAAATTTAAAAAATGAGAAATATCGCGTTAAGAAAGCGTGAAGGAACCGCGCGGAGGGGGTGTGACACGATCGGTGGATGGTGTGACGCAGGTACGGCGGCTGTCAGAGCACGGCGCGGAGCAGGGGGCGGCCGGCGGCGGCCGGGAGGCGGCGTTCCTGGCGACCTTGTCGACGACGCCCGCCCCCACCCCCGGAGGTCGCCGCCACTCCGTCGTGACCATCTCGCGCGCGCCGCCCACCTCCATCCTGTTCGGGCGGGGGCGGCGCGAGTCCATCGCCGCCTTCCCGTCGGCTGGCGGTGGCGGTGGCGGCGGCCGCGTGCTGCCCCCGCGCAGGGACTCGTGCTCGGCCGTGCCGCCGCCGCCGCCCTCCACCGCCTCCACCACAGCCGGCGGCGGCAGCACCTTCAATCTGCAGCTCGACATCATGGACGACATAGCGGAGATCAAGGCAGCGCGCAAGGTATGTGCTCACCCAGGCCCTTCATCCGCCACACTTCACCCTCAGCTAACAAAAATAACTTTCTATAATTTTGGGGTAGGTTATAACCAGGCGCTTACGAAAAGTAACCTGGTAAAGCTAACTGGGTTAACTCGATCACGTGACCAACAGGATCACTTGTGGTTAACCAGGTTGATTTGGACGTTTTAGAGTAACCCTGGTTTTGAGATGGCAGGAACTCAAATAATATTTAGTGCAGTTATTAAATACTGTGCTAGATGACGATAATGATAACGACTATGAAGAGTTTTTGTTAAATTATGTTATGAACAAACAACGAAAAAAAAAAAAAAAGCATTGCATTAAGCAGTATTGCGTTAGTGCAATACCTTCGTACTCAGTCTTAGTCAGGTATAAAATTTAATATCCGGGCTACAATGACTGACCAAAGCAGCTAAACATTTATAATTTTACATATTTTGATCGTTTCCAGATCTCGAAACTTATTTTCGTTTATTTGTTTGTTTTTGTTGCTGAAGTGTTTGCATATTCACGCGTCCATTTCACGTGTGTCGTCTGCTATTGCCATTTCTACCCTGCTGTCGAGCAGGGCTAGCCCAGAGTTATTTGAATCGAGGATCGAGTTAACCCGGTTGATTTTCCGAAACGCGAGTTAACTTTAACTCGATCACTTTTCGAACGCACCGAGTAAAAGTTTTAATCTGATCAAGTTAACCCGGTTGACTTTTCGAACGCGAGTTTACTTTAACTCGATCACGTTTCGAACGCACCGAGTAAAAGTTTTAACCTGAGCTAGTTAACCCGGGTGACTTTTTGTAAGCGCCTATTGTGTGTCATTAAAAAAAGCATAAAAAACTAATTAAAAAAATAAATTTTGGAAGTTATGCCGATTTCTAATATATATATATATTGTTGCCACGCGAATGTCAAACTTTTGCATAATTAGCACATTTGGCTACAGTTATAATTAACTGATAATATCATGAGAACATGATGAAGGAATTTCTTGGACATTCTTCGAATGGTTAGACTATAATTTGATTTTATTTCATGTTTAACAATACAATTTAAAAAACAAAACAAAAAACAGCCATTAAGCCTCAATCGCAGGCAAACAAAATGACAGACTTCAAAGAAATTCCTTCATGGCGTTCCTCAGATTCAAACATTGTGCTCGTATAACTTATTTGAAATTAGTTTGGCTTAGAATTTAACGTTACAATCGTCATAATTCTTATTTTAAAAAAGTAGGTAAAAGTTATTTTTAAATTGATTTTTGAACATTTTTATTGATATATTTTAAAAAGACTTGAAATATCTTTAAAAAAAAATAGATCTTGAACAGAGCACTTTTGAAAGCTGTTCTCAACATCTACTTGTATGCGTATTGTATAGTCTTCCACCATATAGAAAATTAAGGCCGTGTCCGAGATGACAAATTCGTTATTTTGTAATTTGTCATTTCGTAAGTTTCAATTTGGATATTGTGGACAACCACTTGTTTAGCACTTTCGGCAAAGCATTTTTACATTAACAGTGAAAAAATCTTTCTAATTATATTTAATTCTTAAAATTGACGTAATATTTCTACAATTATTACTGGAAGGCTGCGAATATTTTAATAAATAAGATAACAATAAATATTATACAATAACGACTTAAATATTTTTTTTTTAATACATAAATAATACACAACTCTCACTTGCTTTTTAAAACATGCCTAGTGTAATTTTGAACAGTCGTTTGTTTGAAAAATAACGTTTTGATTACACTTTCTAGTATGTGTTCTGAACGCCAAAACCAACACGGAGCTGATTTTGTCATTTTGTATTTTTGTTAACAACCGCTAGATATGAAATACGAAATACCAAATTACCAAATCCGTCACCATTTCTGTGTACAGAATCGGGTCACGTGATCATTTTGTCAACAAAACCTGCCATTTCGGACACGGCCTAAAATTGCCATGGGCCTCATCGCTTTCTTTATCCACGAGTCAGTCAAAGGAAACTGGAATTATTAGAAATGTAAATATATTTTACGAACCTGCCGATTCCCATTGTTTATGTGTATTAAAATGAGGAGAGCAAAATAAATTATTTAAGAATTCCAAACATTTTGCCTAACAATTTTAATTGAACGTTTGAACCATGGGATTACATAGTCTCCAGCGTTACCAACTTAACTGGACGCATGCCAAGTCAGTATGCCCGTTAAAGTATATGCATGTAGGGGCAGTGGTATTTTTCAAAGGTTGATTTAGAGATTTCTTAATTAATCGCGAAGAGCCTACAAAAATAAATACAGAACACGTTGATTAAAATAAAAAGTTTCAGGAAGCGAAACTCAGAAATGGCAATCCTAGATAACGTTATTGGTTAAATTTGGCAGCAAAATTCCTACTTGCATGGCGCATCACCGTTGAGCTATTTCTTACTACGTAAATGTGCACGTTTTAGTGTGGCGTGGGATATTGCGATAGATGAATGTATTATCACAACAAAAGGTTTGCTCGCAAAATAGGCAGAGATTGTCATTAAGGTCCCCACCTGCCTAGCTGGAACTTTACCCGCATTTCAGGCTGAAGCCCTTGCAACGCCTTGCGCTGCACGCCACTTCACATGAAAACCAACACCGAAGTCTTACAGCAGAAAAACATTTCTGAATGCTAGTTAACATAAAATTAGTATAATAGACACATTGTTATTTTAAAGGGCTTTTTAAAGCCCCCCCCCCCTTTTATGTTTGAAAGCTTAGCAGGGGACAGCTTACAGAATACCTTAAAAGCTGACTTAAACTAACACCCATGCCTTGCCCAAGACTCGAACCCAGAGCCTCCCGCACCCCAGATCGGCGGCGCACCAATCGACTGCGCCACGAGAGGTGGGCGATAGACGCACATGAATCAGTTGGAAATCTCTGTATACATTGAAACTTTCAATATTACAATACAAAACCAGAGAATATTTTATATGGATTATTTTCTCTAAAACAGCATATGCCTAAATAATACTGATGAATAACAATTGCTGAGAATACTGTACGCAATACCATTCATATAAAACTTATCCTCTAATATACTCTTTGTAAAATAATACTGAGTACTTTCTAGAACAATCAATCTTTATCATATCATAAACAGTAACATCTGTTTAAAACGACATTTTCAAATGGTAGCTTGTTCAAAATTTGAATGCTCCTAATTCTTTGGTCTTGACATTTTGTGGACTTTACTAAGAATAATTTCAATTGAAAAAGTGTAACTTTTCATAAATCATTTAACTTATATAACAGCCTTTGCATAAAATCGTCTCTCCGGGAAAAGTTTACACAAACATTAAACTTGTTACGTATCTTACCGTAATTATTACGTAAGCATACATTTATCATTTACTAACTCGTACATTAATACAAAATGTCTACAGAAGACATTTTTAACTCTAGTCTCTTATATTTCATTAAGGCTGGAAAACATTCTATAATTCAAACAGCCTTTGCATATAAATGACTCTCTGTAAAACTTTGTACTTCAACACAAACATTACGTAACTCTACTTTACACTTAATCGTTATGTTAAACGTAAAGTGCTTTTGCCTTTAATAATTTACGTGACTTGAAAAATATCATATTCTGGCCAAGGCTGGCAACATTGCCTTAAAGTTAATTTTTTAACTGCCTTTAAAATGCTTTAAAAATGAATGCGCATAATAAACTGACATTTTTCTACAGTAATTTTTTGCTACGAGTAAGGATCTGTGAATTTCCATTTCTACAGTTTTTTGGCCTGAAGGGTCCTAGCTACATAAAGATGTACTTATCCCTTGGTTTGGATCCCCAGAAGCCATCTCTCCACGAGCACACTCGGCCTCTGCGGCTATATAGGATGTTGCATGTCAATACTTCAGGGGAACATTCCTCACGACTGGAGGATGGTAAAATGTTTATATAATAAGTAGACGATCTCTGTCTGTCGGGCTGTCCGTCTTTAATGCCTCTAATTCCCTTGAAACTCAACAGAAGTTCTTCAAAATTTTCAGAGCGAATCCTCAAGATAAAACACAGGACAAGTTCGAATTTCAGCCAGATCAGATTATGCAAACATTACCTTATACCATAAAAACTCATTTTAAATTACTTTTTCCTATGAAAAGTTTTGTAGTAATGCATAGAGAATATTGCATAGAGATGGGAAGGTAATGGGATATCATTTTTGTTTACTTATGACTGGGAAGGTTAAAGGAGTTGGTTGGGTGAAGGAGAGTTGAGAGAGCTCACCATCGGGCGGTAGCCTAATTGCGAGTGTATGTATATAAATATCTCGCTTCAATGTTGAGTTAATTTCACATCATTTCATTATTACCTACATATATCTATGCAATATTTTTTTCAGTCTTTGTATGATAACCTAGTTTTTTAAACTTGGTAACTGATCTAGCCCCGTGACAGTACAAAAACAAAAGGTCACGGACTGGGTCCCCTAGTGTTATATAAACATAGGCCTGCAAACGCTTCGTTCCTGTTCTACAGCCCATAATACATAACGTACAGTGTATGGCCCCCCGGGCTGGATCATTTTACTGTGGAAAGCCATCGCAGCTGTATTGGCAGCCTCATACCAGCTCCCAAGGTCCCCTGATTTGAATCCACTAGACTTTAGTAGGGACATTTGAAGGCTCTTGTGTATGCGACCCTAGTGAACGATGTGGACACTCTTCGTGGCCGTATTGTAGCGAGCTGCGAAAATATCAGGAATACACGAGGGATACATCAACGCATCCGGGAGTCCATGCAACGGCGGGGTGATACATGTGTTCGTGCTGATGGAGGGCATTTTGAACTGTTCCTCTAGCGCTGACGATAACATGTCACACATGTGTAACTTCTTGTGCCGCTCCTATTGTTCTAGGTGTAGTGGTGTGGGGTGAGGTGCCGTGTATCATGCAAACGAACGCTGCGATGGCATTCCACAGTAACGTGATCCAACCTGCGGCCATACGCTGTACGTTATGTATTATGGGCTGTAGTGCGGAAATAAAGCATTTGCGGACCTATGTTCATATAACATTTTTTCATCATCCATATGTGAGGAAAGCTACCCCGAAGTATTGATGTAAAATATTGCAACATCCTGTGTATACCAGAATTTTTGGGGACTCGCCCCCACCACATCTGGGTCGCAACGATTGAAATTAAATTACAGCCAATCAAAAACATGGTAGGTTCTGGAACAATATAATAATTGTTGGTAATCAAGAATACTTGGCGCCGCCTATTCTCGAACCTCGCGTGTCGAAACAGCTGAACACTTGTCAGTTTGTCGAGAAATGACGCACCAGGCAGTTGCGTGTCAGCTACCGCGACCATACCTCACGGCGCAAACTATTGTATGAGGTCACGTTGCGTATCGATCCCCGTAGCACACACCAGTCGCAGTTTCTTTTTTTAAGGCAAGGCGCTGATCTTCATCAAAGTTTATTGAATTTTTGCAGATTTAGGCTTGGAATTATTTGCCGGTCAATAACTGCTTACTTGACTCAGGCGGATGGGAACAATAACGTTTCTGTGCGTATAATGGCGAGTTAGCTGGGGTATGAGCTGTTAACGGGAAAAATGCGCTCTTTTGAGAACCCTACTTAATATCTACTTGTATGCACTTTGTGTATTCTCCCACCTTATGTAAAATTAACATTGTCCTGGGCCTCATCACTTTATTCATGCATCGGTCAAGTGAAACTGTAAAATTATTAGAAAAGTAAACATTTTATAAACATGCTAATTTTTACATACTGAGCCAATAAAAAAATGTAAAGTGAAATATATAATTTAAATTATAACAAATGGTTACCTAACACACTTTATTCGTCGTCTACTTTCTATCCATCGTTACCAATTTTACCGGGCGCTTGTCACTGAGTGAACCCACTAGAATATATGCAGGCAGGGGCAATGACATTTTTCTAAGGTTTATTTCAAAAGTGCTCTCTTTAGTTTCACAAGAAATCCATCGCCGAGAAGCTCGGGAGCTATAAGGGCGGCACTGCCACGTAGATCAAGTGCGCCATCGCCACTAATCGCAAGGCTCTGAACTGGCGCGCATTGTTTTACTCGCGCTGCGTGTATCAGTGCGACTTCCAGCGGTGAGCCTCTTGTTTTATTGGTAGAAAGTCTCTAGAAGGTTCGTCAAAGGGCACTTGAGTAGTCATGTATGTATCTGATGTGTATTTTCTGAGATACGGCGATTTGAAATGGTATTTTTAATGTGCGTGACATTTTGAAAGTAGCTGAAACCCCTTCGTCTGCGGTGTGTGTTTTTTTTTTTTTTTTTTAAATTAGATCAGCACATTCGACGCACATTTAATAGCTTCATGGACAAACGTGTATTTCAAGCACGCTGCAATACAGTTCAAGTTAACCCCTTCTATCCCGTCAAGTGACAACAATCACTTTCTATTTATTAAGGATATAGTCCATTCACGGTTACTTCCAACTTATCTGTATCCCTACTGAATTTATTCTTCCAGGATATTCCTCCGCCTCATGCAAACAAAGCTTAATCGAATCTAAAAAGTAACAATAGTAAAGGGACAACGCACCGTATTCGTGCGCACTCAGTATAATAATATTTTGCATTTAAACTATTTCTTATTAGGCATTACCGACTGTTTTAATCATATTAATTATAAATGCAATATTGTACTTTATAAAGGTAACATATAAATAAAATGTCAACTAAACCAAAAATACGATAGTTTTGACGCGAATACGTCTTTAAATTTGCAAACCATAGTGGGAGGCAATCCAGAAAATCCAACGATAACAAAATCGGGGGATACAGTTTGGCGTTGCAGCTCCGAATCTACCGTCTACATTCAAAATTAAATTACACCACTCGATTTCCAAAGGATCAAAGAATATGTTACGTTGAGTGAGGACTGCGAAGCATCGCGAGCGTTGGGAGGGTGATGGGGGGGGGGGGGCGCAATTTTGAGTTCGTTTCGCCCCGTCTCATTACTTCCGCGCAGTATAACTTTTGACTAGGAGAAACTACGATGCTCGTTTAGGTTTCTATCGACAGCGCTCGTCAAGATCAATCGATTGCGTGTAAAAAAAAAATGTGTGGCGTGATTGTGGTGACATTTTATGAGTTTAATGTAAAAAATTTAGAAAACTTGATACAATTTCGGCCTATATTCGCTAAAAAGCCTAGTCGAAATACAGAAATCGTATACAGTTGGAAAGAGCATCTCAAAAGCAATCCAGTGGTACCCATAAAACCCCATATGATCGAGTGAAGCGGTGCCGGGAAAGTAAAAAAAAAAAACATCAAGGCGTCCGAGCGCGTCAACGTAGACGTATTCACGCAAAACAAACGGCCGTGTCCCCAATACAGCCAAACCCAATCTTATGTCAACAAAAGTGTAAAACGATGCATGTAATATTTAGGAAACAGCCAATCACGTAATACGTGGAGTGATTTTCAAAGGTTTTATAATTGTGTTTCATAAAAATGGTAGAAAATTAATTTAAAAAATAATTAATCTCATGGGTTATGGACATTTCTAATTTATGTGTTTTGTTATACAAATTTCAAAATTTTACATGATCTAGATGTTTGGCTGCAGCTCAAATTATTTGTCGATGCCATTAGAACACGATAGAAATTTCATGGACATGCTTCAATGGGTTCGTTGGTTCGACCATAATTTTATTTTAAGTTTTACGATACAGTTAAAAATAAAAGCAAAAAAACCGGACGTTAAGCCACACTCACAAGAGAACAAAATGCTATATTTCAAAGAAATTTCTTCTTGGTATTTCTCAGATCTCAAGAAACACTTCAGTTGTAATCAAACATATTGCTCGCATAACTTTTTGAAAATTTATCTTGGCACAAAACATAAGGTTAATAAAATGGCCTGCTTTACGTGAACTCGAGATGTGATTGGTTCGAGAACACCCAACTATTTCTTAAGGCCTTTTCAGTTTGGTGAACACGAACCATAGAATGTCACAAACTTTCCGATGCCATTATTCTGCGCCCTGTTTACTGCACGAATTCTGATGACCACGTCATTTAAAATACGCCTTGAAAGCTAAGCATTTTGCTCTTGCAAAGACTAAGTGTAGCTCGCCAGCAGCAAACAACTACGTTTATTAATTGGCTCTTAAGTGCACGGCTTTGATGCTCGCATAACGTGGCGACTAAATGCCGTTTACAAATAAGTGAAAATATCTTGAAATGGAAGACAGTTTTTAAGTACGACTGAGAATAAATGCTCTCCGACCTCGGTAAAATGAGTAGAAAAACGAACCGACGTAGAACTGTGAATTTAAATAACAAACGTATTTTTATTTACTGGAAAAAATTGCTTGTCGATTTCTGAAACTTGGCATGTTTGTGCAGACGACTGGGAAGCCAGCAGGTCTTCCCAGCTGTTTTAAACGTAGAATTAAGTTTAAATATACACAGGAGGGAAACTTGGTAATAAATAACCGTAAATTACCGCTGGGTACTAGTATCAACTCGAAAACCAATATACTCTTATTTACAAGCTACGTTCAACTGCTTGAGGATTTATTGCATTAAAAGTACTTCTGTTCTTTGTCAATATTACGTTTAAACCGTTTTGTTTATTAAAAACTTCTGATTGCATTCGTGATCTGTTTTCTCTGAAGAGGGGAAGAAAAAGGGGAGGGGGGAACTTTCATTTCAGACTAATTTCTAGACAACTTTCATTGTTTCAAAGTTATTACATACTAGCAGGCCAGTGCTACTTCGTTAGCATGATATTTAGGACTTTGAATCGATCTAGCCGCTTCTCTTGGGAAGGAAAGGACAGCCCACACAAAAAAAAAACTAAGGGAATTTTTTTAAACAATTTTTTTTATAATGCAGTTATCCTAACAAAAGTTTAATCCAGTACCTATGTACATCCGTGATTATCATTTTTTCCTTAGCCGTTTGAGATATCACAATGAAACAAAGACAAAGTTGGTCCTGGGGTTATCATCTATATATACTGTGTACATTTCATGTCAATACGTTTAGTAGTTTTCGAGTTAAATCCGCTGGGAGAGAGACAGACAGACATGAAAAAATTAACATTAGAAATGGCTTAGTTATCAATTATACTATGTGAAAAAATAATTAAAAGTTGAAAATTTGAAAATCACAAACAGACACTTCCATTTTATTTATTAGTTATTAAATATGTAGTTGAAGACGGCGCTATTGCATTGATAAATATGAAAACACTTTTACTAGTTATTCTCAATTTGAGGTTGCTTCAAACTTTTCTGTTGAATTTCTACTTTCGGGGTAATCAACATGTTTTTTGGCCACGTATATTCTAAACAAAATTAATGTGAACCAGTGAGGAAGGAAACGTTACAGACAAAATAACGTGAACCAGTGAGGAAGGAAACGTTACAGACAAAATAACGTGAACCAGTGAGGAAGGAAACGTTACAGACAAAATAACGAGTGTGCCGAAAAGTTCGTAGAGGAAAAGTGGTTACAGCGCTCCCCCTAGGTAAGCAGAATCCTCTTCGTGTTGCTTCTGAAGATTCAGTAAGCATGCCATTCTCTTGATGTACACTGCCTTTTGCCATGTAGGTTTTCTCGGGGTAATCCCACTTCCTTCATCATTGCTTCCCGTAGTTACTACATCACTTCACCAAAACAGTGTTTAAGGGTGTACAAAAAACAATTTTGTTTCTATATTTAAAGGATATTTTATGTCTTTGTGACACAATATCCATGACAGACTGATAAACACAGCAAATCATTTGGAAAACAACATTCGTCCTTGACTTTTATATTTTATCTCAAAAGTTAAAATTGAATTACGAGCGAACCTTACAAAATTTTTCCAAGAAACATATTTCGTGCCATTATAAGAACACTAACAGTTATTTTGAGTTAAATCCTGACGTATTAATCATGTTCAATTTTGAGATTTTTGTGAAGAACGATATAAGTTTGAAATACCTACAGCTTGTTTTTACGAATTTATTTCTAAAAAGTCTTTTACTCCATTATCATATTCTGTTCAGTCAATGATCTCATATCGCAGCGAAAAAGAAAGTAATATGTTGTTAGAAACGAAGATAATAATTTTGGTTTCTTGAACGGCGTTGACACTTTTGAGTCACAGATAAATATATAGTTTTCAGCGTGGCCGAAAACTCATTGAGAGAAAAAATTTGTCACTGCCAACAAAATACTTGTTTGTATGTGGCTAAACGTATGTTTAGTAGTCTCTAACAAAACATTTTGTTGAGTGAACAAAATTCAAATAGTAGCAAAATTGCTTTTGTATATCTAACAAAATACACTTTGGAATAAACTAAACCTTTATGTTGTGGCAAAAAAAATGTCGACTCTCAAAAAAATACTTAGTTGAATCAACTGTATATTAGCCAATCATTTTATTGCCTCCGTTCGAAAATACGGCTCGCGAGTTTGTTTGAAACTTTTGTGACAATCAGGACAGTCAGTGTATTTGTTAGTGCATTTATAGACAATCAGGATAGTCAGTGTGTTTGTTAGTGCATTTATAGACAATCAGGACAGTCCGTGTGTTTGTTAGTGCATTTATAGACAATCAGGACAGTCAGTGTGTTTGTTAGTGCATTTATAGACAATCAGGACAGTCAGTGTGTTTGTTAGTGCATTTATAGACAATCAGGACAGTCAGTGTGTTTGTTAGTGCATTTATAGACAATCAGGACAGTCAGTATGTTTGTTAGTGCATCTATAGACAGTCAGTGTGTTTGTTAGTGCATTTATAGACAATCAGGACAGTCAGTGTGTTTGTTAGTGCATTTATAGACAATCAGGACAGTCAGTGTGTTTGTTAGTGCATCTATAGACAGTCAGTGTGTTTGTTAGTGCATCTATAGACAGTCAGTGTGTTTGTTAGTGCATTTATAGACAATCAGGACAGTCAGTGTGTTTGTTAGTGCATTTATAGACAATCAGGACAGTCAGTGTGTTTGTTAGTGCATTTATAGACAATCAGGACAGTCAGTGTGTTTGTTAGTGCATCTATAGACAGTCAGTGTGTTTGTTAGTGCATTTATAGACAATCAGGACAGTCAGTGTGTTTGTTAGTGCATTTATAGACAATCAGGACAGTCAGTGTGTTTGTTAGTGCATTTATAGACAATCAGGATAGTCAGTGTGTTTGTTAGTGCATTTATAGACAATCAGGACAGCAGTGTGTTTGTTAGTGCATTTATAGACAATCAGGATAGTCAGTGTGTTTCTTAGTGCATTTATAGACAATCAGGACAGTCAGTGTGTTTGTTGGTGCATTTATAGACAATCAGGACAGTCAGTGTGTTTGTTAGTGCATTTATAGACAATCAGGACAGTCAGTGTGTTTGTTAGTGCATTTATAGACAATCAGGATAGTCAGTGTGTTTGTTAGTGCATCTATAGACAGTCAGTGTGTTTGTTAGTGCATTTATAGACAATCAGGACAGTCAGTGTGTTTGTTAGTGCATTTATAGACAATCAGGACAGTCAGTGTGTTTGTTAGTGCATTTATAGACAATCAGGATAGTCAGTGTGTTTGTTAGTGCATTTATAGACAATCAGGACAGTCAGTGTGTTTGTTAGTGCATTTACAGACAATCAGGACAGTCAGTGTGTTTGTTAGTGCATTTATAGACAATCAGGACAGTCAGTGTGTTTGTTAGTGCATTTATAGACAATCAGGATAGTCAGTGTGTTTGTTAGTGCATTTATAGACAATCAGAACAGTCAGTGTGTTTGTTAGTGCATTTATAGACAATCAGAATAGTCAGTGTGTTTGTTAGTGCATTTATAGACAATCAGGATAGTCAGTGTGTTTGTTAGTGCATTTATAGACAATCAGGACAGTCAGTGTGTTTGTTAGTGCATTTATAGATGCTTGTGTAAACATCCTAATAAAACAAGTTCAACATGAAACTAAAAAGTCAAGCTATAAAACTTGAAATATTTATTCACGTACGTTGTCCTCTATTTGAATTTTATTTACTCAAAAACATCCCCGTTTTCATCAGTAGTCACTTCAGCCAACTTTGCTAGACCGTTCGGATGCAAATGCGGTTCAAAACTCTGCCGCGCTCTCGATTCTTATTCATAAAAACTGGAGTTGTTTATACGCTGCTCACGTTTATTTCAGCACTTTTGATACCAACAATTGAAAAAATGTCACTGCCCCTAACCTGCATATATTTTAACGGGCGCACTGAGTTGCAAGTGTCAGGTAAAGTTGGTAACGTCGGAGAGAAAATAGTTCCATGCCTTAACGTTGAATTAAAGGTGTTAAGTTATGCTTGTATGCGTAAGATTGAGCTTATTTGAAAAACATATCTCCTAGGATAATAATTTCGCAGTCTCGTTTGACCGACGCATGAATAAAGCGATCAGGCCCATGGCAATGTTAATTTTACATTTGGCGTAGTCTCATACAAATGTTTAATTTAGTTCAGCCAACTGTAGTTTAGACGTGCACTGTGTGTGTGGTGGCAGGTGCGGCTGAAGATGTGGCAGGCACCTGGCGGCAAGGAGAAGATGTGCGAGGTGCAGCCGCTCGACGTGGGGGCGGCGGGGGCGGCGTCGACGCGCTATCACCAGCAGCCACCGTCGCAGCAGGCGTCGGGCGCCACCACGCCCATATCGCGACGCTACTCCGACTTCGTGACGAGCCTGGCCGCCCCCGCGCCGCCCCCACGCCGCCGCGCTTCCGAGCAGGTGCCCGCCTCCGGCACCGCCTCCCCCGTCCCCCCGCCGCCGGCATCGTCTGCTCCAACACTGACCTGCTGTCCATCCTCACGTCGCTCGCCACCTCCGCGCAGGAGATCAACCGCGAGCCCGAGCCGGCGCCGCCCCCGGCCGCCGCCTCACGCAAGGCCGCCGCCCCCGCTGCCGCCGCCGACCACAAGCGCAAGAGGCTCAAGGACCTGCGCTCCAACAGCTTCGACATCTCCATGCTACTGGGCAAGGCGGCTGCGGCGGCGGCAGCCAAGGAGGCGTCGTCGTCGTCCCCGGGGGCGGTAGGCGCCGCCCCCGCCAGCTGGTTCGCCAAGCGCCACCAGCCGCGCAAGGCGTCGGCCGACTCTGCGCTGCAGCCGGCGAAATCCCCGGTGCTCGTCACTTTCCGCGACGACCGCGCCGACGCGAGCCTCAGCCCCGCCGAGCCGGAGGCGGAGCCGCCACCGCAGCCGCAGCCGCCGCCGCCACCCCCGGACCACAAGGTCGTGTGGGATGGCAAGAGCGGCTCCGTGGTGGACGCGCAGGTTCTGGGCAGCGCCATCGAGGTGTTTCTGGCTCGCAGGGGCAGCGGGGGCGGCGAATCACCGCCGCCGGGCCCGTCCCCGACCAGGGCTTCTCCGGTGGCGGCGGGCAAGCCCCAACCGCCCCCGGTGCCCCCGCGACAGCACGAGGAGGAAGCCTCGTCCTCAGACACCTGCGACACTTCCATATGTTCCACCCTCAAGGACTTGTTCGTCAAGTAACATGTAGCTGACTTCCCGACACCTCCTACTGTTTCCGATCCTCATGTCGCAGTACGGTGAAACTTCACACTCCTGAGTGACGTTGATGACTGTGGCCACACTGCGATCAATTCCATTTCAATATCAAATGGCCTAGCGTGAGCCATTTTGCACTTCCTGCTTGGTAGTGAGCGATATACTTTAAGGGGGACCTGCCCACGCCATATTGGATTCTTGGTTTCTCGAGTTTTTATTTGATATTCGTAAAAAAAAAAAATTCTTGAAAGTACCCCTGTACAAAACTGCTTATTGACCTTACACTGCTCTACAGATATGACGAGTAACCTACGAGAACTTGTAATATTACGCCACAAAATTGGTTGTGCCAAAATTTGGCAAAATCAATATTGAGACACAAATACGAGTTCGTAGTGCAGTCATCATGTCTGTACTGCTGCGCTATGTCAATAGCTACACTAGAAATTATTCGGATATTTACCATACCAGTGTATACGCTTGGTGAAAAAGCAGGAATGGTAATGTTTTCCCCTATACAGTCATCGTATCGTTCCTACATTTGCTCATGAAACAATCAAATGCAAAGAAAAGGTCCCACCTTTGTATAGTAGCGCTGCTAAACATTCCTATATCTGCAGCTTGATGTGTGGTATTATTACCATACAGAGTATAGGTTAAAAACTTCCATTACAGTTTAGGAAGTTTAAAAGAAATTTTTTTACTGTGTAGCTGAGCATAGCGGTACTTTCGGAAATGTATTTTGTTTAAAACATAAACAAGCCATAAAAATAACAATCCATCCACGCAACACACAGATGTCCCACGGACATCCAGAGGATATGTTCACAGATTTTGGAGATATCCCGTAGATATCCAAGTAAGTCTGTGATATTGTACGGATATCCTATGGTAGTTCAAATGTCGTCTCTTGGGATGTCTTACACACATCTTGATGGTACGTATGAAGGATATCATAGCTGCATATCCAGTGGACATATTCATGGTATGTCCTAGAGACTACTGTTGATGTTTTGGTACATCCGAAAGTCTTTATACCCAAATATCTTATTAGCACATCCAATAGACACCTCTGATGGGTGCCTGGGCAATCTTTCATTCATATGTGCACTTCTGGAGGTGGTACTTCCAGATTATATGCACATTTGTGGGCCATTCCAGGATGTGAATATCCCAATTGTTATCTCATCCTGATTGTATTAAAATATTTAATTTAAAGATCTCCAGAAAAACACACTTCCACGATATTCCAAAAACACCGTGACATCAGAGACTTATGCGGGATATCCCCACGATATTCCATGCTGCATTTTAAGATACCCTGTGAACTTGACAACACGATATCCTAGAGATATTTAATGAGATCGCCCTAGAATATCTAGAATTTGGTATAATATCTGGTATAACCTCAGGATATCCCATGTGCGTCAGAATATTGCGGACATATAATGAACCTATTTGGGATGTCCAACGGATATCAAGTGCTGTGTGAGGCAATATGACGGGGGAAAGGTTCCCCTAAGATATCACTCGAGCTCTTCAGGGGTACTATGCAACCTGCAATAATGCATCTTAATCCAAGCTTAATTTTGCTATGGTTTTAGAAAAACACCTGGTGTATCATTATAAAATAATATTTTAATTTTAATATGAACAACAGTTACTTCATTTTGAAAACCGATCTTCGAAATCAGACATAATTAACGGTTTCATCATAAAACTTGAGGGGTAAGATCAAATACAAAGATTACGATGAAATCAGTGCTTACGTCTGATTTCTGAGGACGCATTAAAAACATCGAGCGACTTCATCTTCAGTGTAATGCAGAGGTAACCTGTCGCTTTTATTACTAGAACCATTACAAAACTGGTCTTGACATAAATAGGATTGTTGCTGGTTACACAGAGCGCCTAAAAAGATGGGATAGGCTTTTGGGCTTCGCCTGGTTGTAGCGTGAGTGCGCTGCCGAAACTCGGTAGAAAAAAACGCGATTCATAAACGGTTGGATATTTAACAGTGGAGCTTAAACACGGAAAGAATTTAAGGAACGTTTTACGTCCAAACGACAAGTTTCAACATCACATTTTAAATCCAAATATTATTATTTTTGGGCTTGAGAATGGCTAAAAATGGGTGTTCTCAGAATCTCTTTTAAATTCTGTTCACGATAAAGTAAGCACTTTTGAAATGGACCCTAGAAAAAAAATCACTGTCCCTGATTGCACATATCTTAACGGGCGCAACGAGTGGCATTCGCCCAGTAAAGTTGGTAACTATAGATGGAAAGTAGTTCCATATCTTAACGTCGGATAAAAAGCGTTAGGTAAGCATTTGTGAAAACTTAAACCATTACTTTCACTTTCTGTTTTTTTTTTAATGCATCAAAGTGTAAAAATTAGCACATTTTATAATGATTTGCCTTAATAATAATTTCATAGTTTTGCTCGACCGAAGTATGAATAAAGTGACGAGGCCCATGGCAATGTTGATTTTACATAAAGCGGAAGAATGCACAATGCTCATACATGTAGATCATAAGTAGGGCTTTCAAAAGTGCTCATCTTACGGCGAACAGGCTTTAGCTGCTTCATTTTTAATAAAGAAGCTTTGGAGTTTTCTGATAACATGAGCCATACTTTTATCTTAATTAGCGTGCCATAAAATATACGGTCTCCAGCTCATAGTCACGTTCAGGTAAGTCACCAACGGGAGGACTGCACGCCAGTTGTGCACCTTGCTCGTAGAGGCGATTAGGCAAGGGGTGAGTGGGCAGTAATCGGCCTTACAGCTCGTGCGTTTCGATGCCTCAAGCATACGCAAATTGGCTGCAAGCAGGCAGAATCCTTAATGAAGTGAATATTTGTTGTAATCCCAAAAATAAGTAGACCAATATTTCTTCAATTATCGTAACTGCGCGTCTTACATTCGCAAAATTTAATTCTCTTTTATCTAAAAAAAAAAAAAAAAAAAATTATATGGACAGCAATTAAACGACAAGAAACTTAATTTTAAGTAAACAATTATAAGTTTCATTATGAATTTTCTTACTCGGAATTAAAAATGAAGACAGACACAATCCACTCACTATGTTTTAATGCTCTAAATATGATTTTGTCCCTAAAACTAATCCATTTGCATGTGTTTGAAAATAATACTAATTAATTATCTAATTTCATATTGCTCAAAATATTTTATATCAAGATATCTGTACTGCCAGAAAGATATGTAATGAAAATTTTAGAACGGGGACAAAAATGTGCAATCAAGTGAGAATGTGTCTTTATGACAGAACCTAACAGCCAAAACAAAAAATTAATTCATTCAACAGTATCAGCAATGGTAATCGAGCATTCGTTATTCACGTAAACAACATAACGGCACTTAATCATACTAGGCAACGCATTCAATAAAACATTCTCTCAGACAATGTTTAAATTAAACAGCATCAAAATATAATTTTGGAGTAAAAGATATGTGTGAAAAGGAGCTCACTGAAAGAGGGCCAATGTTTTTTTTTTTTTTTTATTAGGAAATCGTAGAGTGAATAGCTACCGTTGCGTTGTTCCTTATTGAAATGGGGAAATGGCCATCAGATAGTCCGAGTAACTGGCAGCAGCATGAATACAAAGCCATGTTAAAACAGCCCAAGTTCCTCCACGTGTTCACGAAATACCTTCTTCCTTCTTTCGTACAACTAAAAGGAACAAGTTTTTATCCGTATAGATCTATGCCTTAATACTGGTTTCTCCGTGCTAAGTGGTAAAAATGTAATCGGTTGGTAGGAAATCTTCTCGCAAGCAACTGTTTGAATGCATGTGCGCCTACAAAAACATTGGTTCATAGATTGGAAATACGACAGTTTGTTTAACCGACCAATATTATAAATAAATGCGAATTATGAAAGTGATAAATTAATCATAAAATTTATCATACGTTATTTGCAGAAAACTTGTTTTATAGTAATGCATAAATTTTAAATCACCTTTGTTCAGTGGTAAGATTTCCTGATACATGTACATGTGTGTGCCGTTAAAATATAATCAATAATAATTTCAAACAATTTTCGATTGTAATTGTTTTTCTTAAATTTCCCCCCAAAAAAGGCTTGAACGTGCCAAACCAAATTTATTATCCCTGTAAACTGGGCCATGAATATTTGTGGATGCGTGGGGAAATTTACACTCAATGTCTCTGCAAAGGAAAGGCTATTGGTCGGAAGGCATTTTCAGTTTAAATCCATTTCGGTTGGATGTCTGTTTCATTAAATGCCAGTTTGTAAAGAATGAATTTGTGTAGGAGATTTCAGGCAAACAAATTTTAAGTCAATCGTTTGTTCGGTTAGACGAGTCTGCAGTTCAATATCGTGATTTTTCTCCAAGCGTTAGCCAAACAAATGAATTTTTGACAAACGCCTCATTATCTTATGGGCGAGTCAACTGTATCAGTATTTCATAATTGGATTTAATTCCACTTCAATTGATCTTATTAATGGTCTACACATTGTTGCTATATACTTATAGACTTAAGGTCAAGTATGAGATATACAGTTAAACTATAAACTGATTGCAACAAAGAAATATAATTTTTTTGAAAGGAAAGCCAATGTGTAATAGCCAACAGTACTTACCTTCCCATGCATACTGTGCATGCCGTTTGAGGTCAGAATTCTCTCTTATTCCAAACTACTTAGACAAATCGCCACCTCAGAAAGTCTGTCGTTTCACTGTGCATGCTGTTTCCTTCATCCTGTACAATCAACATTCCGAGACATCTTTGATCTCCGTTACATATACGGCTGTGCCCCAAACATAACTAATTATTTTCCTTGTGTGAAATCAAACAGTGTATAAATGTCACTCCTATATGTGTTATAAGGGCACTGTCTTAATTTTAAAAAGAGAAAAATACTGAATTGAAGGTACAGATAAACATGAACATTTCTTCACGAGTTTAACTTGAACTATATACCACACGCACTAAAGTAAGTTTGGAAACACATAAGTAGATGAATCTGCAGGTGTTGTACTTTAGCGCAGGGAAAAGCTAGTCAAAGGGTTCTTCCTTGACTTGTTGACAATTTTGTTTAATGTGATAAGGTAATGTCTGTGCAAAAAATAAAACCACTAACAGTTAATTTCCAGCTGTCTGAAAGTACGTGGTTCCAAACTTTTTTTAAGTGTGCGCCATTTGAACCAATGGGTGTAAAATTGATCTATAAGCTTTCTTTGTTATTTAATGTTTCGTAGTAATCTGTAATTGAGAAAACTGCCGTAGACACCGATGGCGGAATGCTCTATTTTCCAACAGCCAATTTTGTGACAATGCCTTAAATTGCCTTTTGAAAATTCTCAGTCACAGTACCCTTGGACAATATTTTAAGGACCATTTTCTGCCACTTTCTAGGGATACTCAGAAAAAATTAGCTAGGGAGAGACTTTCACTTTCGAAACCTACTTGATACAAAAGTACCGAGCTATTCAATAGAACGCACAATGTCGGGTATCCTCTATTCGGAAGGATGATATTTTTATGAGGGAGTTGAAAATATAACAAAAACAATCATAACTTAATAGTATACATATTTGCCTGTTATCAGATTGAAGTTTATAGTTCTATCCATTGTACATAAAGAAAGACAGAATGTTGTCTAAGGCTAGTTCCTTCGGTTCGTTGCTATATTTTGATATAATATAAATTAGTAATAAAGCCTGATTATATCTTTCAAAAACTGTTATGCATGGAGGATAAGTTGGTAAATTTATACATGTAATATTTTGATATTTTATAGAGACAAATAATGATACAATTTGTGCAGCAGAAATGAGAGACAATCTCGTTGTAGTCTACAGTTACAAAGTATAACATTTTAAGGTACAAATTTACATTTCAGAGAACGTGTAAATTTTGTAACTGTACATAAATATTTATCAGTGTAAATATAACGGGTACAGTTTAACAAAGATCATGTGAGTATTGTTTAAGAATAATCTCATGGAAATATCGCCTATGGGGAAATCACTCAGGATTATTCCATTTCCGTGAAAATCAATGCAGTTATCCTGTAGATTAAATAAAAATTACTTGATTTGCATATACTACTCTTAAGGCAGTATATGTCCCAGTTCAAGAACTCATCTTAATAATTTCGCTTTAACAAGTTACTCAGCAATGTGATCGAAACTTACGTGTGATGTGTTTTCTATAAATGAAATTTAGGGCAAAACTAGACAAAAATATGGAAAGATTCTATAGCATCAGCAGGGGGCAGAAGGGAGTGCTGGAAACAGCACTAGTTGCTAGGAGAGTTGGCGCTTCGAAGTAAGAGCTAACAGTTCTGAAAATGGCTTCACGCTGTTCGAACCCGCTACAATTCTTAGCACAGTAACAGTTGAAGCTGTACGTTCACGTTGTCTCTGTACATATCACAGTTATGGTATATTCTACTCAGGTCAGGAACTAAACGTGATTTCTTATGGTGTTCCAAAGGGTAACTTTAAAGTTAACATTTTAAGCTACTTGAATAATAAAAGAGAAATATTTTACTTGGATACTAAGTTATTTTATATTTGATGTGTGATTATTACAGTCATCCTGTTTTGTAACATAGAAAATAGATAAAATCATGTATAGGCTGTTCACGGTAAAATGAGCACTTTTGAAAGCCCTGCTCAGTACCTACTTGTATATACGTTGTGTGTTCTTCCGCCTTATGTAAATTAACATTGTCACGGGCCTCATCACTTTATTCATCCGAAGGTCAAGTGAAACTGTGAAATTATTAGAAAAGTCAATTTTGTACAAATTTGCTCATATATACACTCCGATGCATTAAAAAAAATAGTAAGCGAGAAAAATAAAGTAAGTTATCACAAATGGTTACCTAACACTTTTTACTCAACGTTAACATATGGAACTATTTTCTCCTCCATCTTTACCAACTTTACTAGACACGTGTCACTCATTGCGCCCGTTAAAATATATGCAGGCAGGGGCAGTGACATTTTTCTAAGGTTGATTTCAAAAGTGCTCACTCTATCGTGAACAGCCTTTACATTGCCGACACTAGCACTTACCTAGTAGCGAAAATTTTTGTTGCCAATTTTTTAACATTGATCTTGTCAACCTGCATTTGAAGTAACATTAGTATTGTCAATGTGTTAATGAACTGACTGGCGACGTAGGCGGATATCGCACTACGAACTTATTGACTTGTAGTATAATTATAGGTTATTCACTGTAAAGTGAACACTTTTGAAGGCCCTCCCAAAAGGCATTAACCACTAATAAATATATCTTATTGGAGCCCGAGTCATTAAATTGTGAGGGTGATGAAATATATGCGCTGTGTTTATTGGTCACAGTGTGGTGTTTATATTAAAAAGCTACAGGAAGATGGAAATTGTGGGGAAGGAAAAATGTATAATGGCCTTAAAAAGTGCTCTTTTATACCGTGAACAGCCTATACCACATTATTCCCGAGTCTTATTCTTCCCTGAAGTGTGGAGATTTTTCCTCACTATTTCAAACTCACCACGAACCTTAACTCATTTCTAGCCATAAATAATCTGCAAACTCCCATACCTCTGGCTGGTATTGATTCCAAATGCAGATAAATGTGAAATAAAGTTAAGATTTTCCTAAATTATAAATTTGCCAAAACTTTAATTTTTTTGTGGACTATATGTAAATGAAACATTCTCAACATAGCAAATACCGCATCTATGTAGTATAGTTCGTCACAAACTTAGCAAGTGTTGCAGGATATAACTAAAAGTATAGGACGGGGACCTTGCAGCAAAGTTAGCTCAAGTAACTTTGCAAGTCATAAATTTTTCAGAAAATTATGTGAACACATGGGGCAGGAAGCATGAAAAATTTCAAAACTTTCCTAAGAAAATTGAAAATCAATGTTTTTTTTTAAATACAGAAAGTTATTATTTATGGCAGTAGATATTTAAAGGTATTTGAATTAATTTATTTTATGTCCGAATTACTGGGTTTGTGTAACCAAAACAGTAGCAACGAGAAATGCTGTATTTTCCGTAAAATGAAATCAGTGTACAAACTGCTATCAGTGAAGCAGCAAATCATAATGCACTTTCAAAATCACTTCAACTATTCCTTGTCAGAAAATGATAACTTTATCATTGATTAGTGTGCAACACAGCACCAAGTATATATATATATAAGCTGTTCACGGTAGAGTTCGCACTTTTGTAGCCCTAGTTACTTTTTTTCTTTCAGCAGTTATTTATCCTTTAACATGCTTTTTTTAAAGTAAATATTAACATATAAATAATAAACACAGTGTGTATATACCATCGCACTAGGAAGTTGACGTCTAAGGCTAAAATAAAATATATTTATTGACCATTATTCCAAATGATAGGGCTTTCGAAAGTGCTCACTTTACCGTGTATAAGCTATACCTACGAGTGCTATGGTTTTCAAATGTGCACATTTTGCATAGATTATGAACACCCTAGCACTAATCTGCAACTCATCGGCATCAAAAGCAAGGCCCAGCAGGAAGTTCAACTTCAGTATATAAATTAGAAGTAGCAATTAAAATATAAACGACATATTTACCAGAGTTATCCTGGCAACTACAGAATAAACCTGGGCTGAGTATTGTTTAAAGAGCCCTAATACAGCTTCATTTCCGTTGATGCAGAGCAATATTAATGCTTACAACCTGTTGTTTCTCGCAATCTTATCGCCACAACATGATGAGGCTAAAGATCCTCAGGACATTCCAGTGTAATGAAAACACCCCTTCATACAGGTTTTTTGTGTAAATTTGAAAACCAAACTTATGAATATGTACAAATTTCTTCAAGAACAAAATAGAATCCTTTATGCATAACAGATTAACTTTTTTAAAAAAAATTAAGGAAAAATCATTTTATTCAAAGGTGTAGTACACATCCTGTATGAAAACATTTGCAGACATTTAATTTCGTAATTATATCTTATGTACAGGGCCCGTTATCAAGGACTTATTTTTCTCGTCATATCTGTAAAGTTAAAAGCATGGATCACACAGTTACAATCTTATGAAGAAATGTTAGTAAGCTATTAACATGTTGGACACATGCCATACATTTATTGCTACATAAACCCAACCCATCAAAATATACATAAAAAGCATGAGAGTGGGTTAGTTTATTGTAAAGTAAATTAATTTTATACAGTGATATTTCCTATCCATGTAATTGTGTATAGACATGTTGCTTCACTTTGGTGGAGCGTAGTTTTTCAAAATGTACAGTTCATTGCACAAGGGTGGAAAAGCGAAAACTGCTTAGTCATTATATAGTTTTCTTGTATAGATGGTCTCTATGTAATACATGTCTCTATGTAAACATAAACTTATCCCTTTACCGTCACTGACGTAAACATATGTCGAAGATTTGCATGTACACAATAAAAAACAATTTTGGAGCAATAAGTAGCACTAGTTCAGCAAGTATTAAAGGAAGGTTGGTTTTGTATACTAAGGTACATTTTTAATTCTAAAATTCTATGCAAATGCGATAAACCAATAGTTTGAATTAACACAGCAAAGAATTCACACAAAAGTTATATATGGCGTTAATATTTCTTATCCTTATTAAATTGTGTTTAGAATAGACACTGTTTTGTTAAGTTAAGTCTATATTCCGTTGGTGCAGAACAGAAAATTGCTTATTTGACACCAAAACTGATATCGTTTACTGTTAGAACCAACTTTAATGTAATTAAAAAATTTTATGTCAACTGCATTAAGTTCTATGTCGACTGAGTACGCAAATTAGACCAAAAATGTTTAGTTCTGATGATGTGCGTTGTTTCAAGGGACATTAAAATACACGCAGCTGATAGTTATAGTTGTCAGTTGGATTATTCAATACTATTTTTAAAGTTCTCTACTGCTTCGAAGTGACAAATTGTTGGAATACATTTTTCAACTTATTTTTAATTGTTTAACACAACCGACATCTTAAAATGTTGCAAAGAAAAATACTGTTATATTTTGCATCAGTATAGCATCATCCCATATTCGTAAGTTTGAAATCCTGCTCCGATAACTAACTTTTTTTTTAAGCATAATGAAGGTTTGCCACTAATTCTTCCCATCATTCAGTACTAACATTGATCCGATTGCCAGTAATTTTGGACTTTTCGAATAAGTATATAATTTCTATGAATGCACTCATGAATACAGACTGGAAAATTTCGCAAATTAAATTTAGGACTAGTTGGAATTCAAACAGATGTACATATCTGCTATGTTTACAATCGGATCGCACCTGATTAGTCACGCACAGCTGGACTCTGGGCCAATAACAGACCTACAAGGAAACGAGCACCAAATCCCGTGTCATCTGGTCTGAGGCAAAACTGGTTACACGCCGGGGCGACAGCCATTCGACAGACACTCGAGGCTGGAGAATACAAAGGAGTAGGGAGTGTAGCATAAAAGTTGTTTAAAATGCAATTTTCCCGTCCCTACTCATGAATGACGTTCTCTCTATAATATTAAAAATATTTCCCCTCAATAATTATTAATGATGTAGCGTTGAAATAAAACGTATCAGTAGCTGCATATGAGTCACTAAAACTTCGTAAAAAGAAATTTAATAATTACATTAAAAATTATCCCTTTGGTAAGTAAAACAGCTACTATACGTTCCAAGGGTTTTACTAATAATTATAAACGCACATCATAACTAGAATACTTGAACTAACATAATGACATCCAGCCACTACTCAAAAGAGATGTAATTCATTTTTATACCTATATTTACGGAAAACCACATTACCTATGTACCTCACAACATTTTACGTTCACCCGTAAAGACTGCTACCCCGGTCCTGTTTTGTTAGGATTAAATAAATATACACATTTTAGTACAGTTGTAGTGTAGTCTGCCAGACTCTTGTTACAAAAATTTAAAAGTACTATTTGTATGGACCAGTAATACGACAGCATAGACGTATATAATATACTTTATTTTCTTACAATTCTTCCCCGGTCGCATTAAAAGTCGAAGAGTATGAAAGTAACACATGATTTGCCATTTTGTGATTAAGTAAACTAAGGTGTGTTTGGTGTTCCAAAAAATAGCTATTCACTACAATACTGAATGTTTACTTGAATATAAATACTATCTAAATTTTAGTCCAAATAGTCATGTTAGTTATTGACTAATTCATCTCAGGAGCAGATAATGATTGCATTTTATTAAACTCGACCAACATTATTATTTAAATTATACATCTTACAAGAAGTAAAAGAATATTATCCAAGTATTTATGTTATAATGTTTTCAATGTTATATATTTTATGGATAAAGTATATAAATATTTTGAACTGTCTTTGTCTAAAAGTAGTTATTTAAATAGTCTATGACTGCTATGTTGAGATTTATAGTAATGTGTTTAGTGTAAATTAAAATGGTCATGTGACATAATAACTGTTATATTATCTAGCTGTAGTTCAAAGTACATTCTCTGATGTTAACGTAATGAGACATGTAATTAACAAATACTTTCATGTTATTTCTTAAACGTTAAACGTGTGTATGACGCTTTGCCAAGCCATAAGCGAAAGTAAACCATTTACACTATTATTTGAGATGATTCTGTAAATAAAAAAATGTTTTGGCAAAACAGAAATCTAAAAAATTAATAAAATATTTTTAAAAAAAATTGCAAACTTATAACGAAATAAACGTAATAAATGTGCACATTGCAGCCACATTACTTTTTTTTGTGTGATGAAGAGCATTATTTCAATTGTGCAGTGTAAGAATAGTTTTCACTGCAAATACCGAGCGAAACTCTTTTCACTATTCGGTCTATTAAAATTATTCGTAGCACTTGAATGCATTAATATTATTCACGAGAAAAGTTATTTATAGTGACAAATAAGTAGAAGTTTACTATAAAAATGGAAGACAATCAGTTTTAACATATGTTTATTGGTAAGGAACGGACAAATTTTGTAAGCTTAACATTAATATTACTCGTAAAATGGCTACACTGAAAGATGATTGTTGTAACTGAGGTAAGTAATATAGCACTTGCCATATTAAGACTGACAAGTTTTCTGATGGATTTATAGAATGCTATTTTATATAAGAGATACTAGCACAGCTGTAGACTTTCCGAGGCAAATCAGAATAGTAAATCAAAATACATTACATGAAACTTTTTACTTTGCTAGCAAATGTTTTGAACTTAAAAATTATTACTAGCAACTCAGAAATTTGTGTTTACAAATATTTCTTGCGACAGTTGTTAATTTAAAGGCCTACGAGATACCAACTACAAAATATTTACGTACGGTATATGTTAATTCTTCAAAATTACCTTTGGGCCTTATTCATAGTCGTTTTTAATCCAGACTAAGGAAAGATCATCCTTCGACCAGAATTTTTCGTATTCAGAGAGCTATATTATTGCCAGTCAGAGGATCATCTTGTTTAGTACGGCCTAACTTTTATTCCGGACTTAAGGAAGGACTAGCGGCATATTAAAGTCAAAAAGAAACACGAAAAATAAAAAATAAGACAGTTTCGTTAATATTACATGCGAGTGAAAGATAAATAAAGTTTACGAAACTCAACATATGCGTTTAAGGCCGATTCTGTAAATCTGTAAGCAAAAATATGGCTATCCAAGGGATGGAATGTTCTACGAATAATTTAATCATAATAGTTACACCAGTGTTAAGCTACAGCAATGCCTTTCTATTTCTTTGTCAATCATATGCCTTCTTTGAAAACAGATTCTTACCAGACGTGATATTAATTCTTTCAAAGAGAATTTTAATACAAATACTACTTTGACAATACAATGATAAAGCAATTCGGCGAAGTAAATTTTTCGGCAGCTCAATGGGGCCGGCTTGTACTCGAGGGGTCTTGGTTTCGTGGCCCAGCCCCTCCGCGGCAGATCTTCAGTTCGCTTGTCGCACTGGCAATTTATCAGCAAGTCGGTCTAACTTGAGCTCGTCAACTTCACTTCAACACAACTACAACAACAACAACAACAACAAAAAATGGTAACATCGTTGGTTGAGGTTGATGTGCAAGTTCGAATCTTGTTTGAGTAAAAAAATGTAAACCATTTTATAATGTATTTAGCATTGCAATTCAAATTTATCCTCATTATGAAGCCAGCATTGGCGTTAGCAAATGAAACCAGTCCATACTACCACTGCATAGGGGTGTGCTATGAAATATTAATAAATCAACATTAATAAGATTATTAGTACATTAATTGTATCGTTCTCCACCCTGCAGTATAAAAATATATGATGGAGAGTCAGATGTATAAATTATTTCGAGGAAATATTTTTATGCAAATTATGAAAGAAATTTTAAAAGATATACATAATTTGGTTAACATGTGCATTACGTCAAAACAAATAGTCATAATAAAAATTTTCAACGAACAAGTGAGTTTCGAACTTGCAGTTCAATCTTGCGAAGCAATAACGTTATCCACTGCTCCACAGAGTCATAGATCAGTTTAGCTTAGCAAATTAAATGACTACAAAACATTAAATAATAAATGTAATACTGAGTTTCAATTAATGGAAAATTTGGTCATTAGGTAAAGTAATAATATCTGTTTGAATTTATTGAAGCTACTTTTAATATTTGTGTTGTATCAAATGTGATATCTCTATCGCAATAAATGTTTTATTTGAGACGAAAATCGGCAATGCGCATGCGTAGTAAAACTGGCAACAGTGTACTTTGATGATCCTTCGACTAAAGTTAGTCTCGCTGTAGTCGGGATTTATGAATACGGTATAGTTAGTCCACCCTTAGTCCGGATTAAACTCAGACCAACTCCGAGAAAGATCATCTCTGGATCATCCTTGGACGATATTCTGACTATGAGTAAAGCCCTTTAAGTTTACTTAATTTGTTTCGAAATACTGGCTGAACTGGCCGGAAGATGTACAACGTGTAAAGAATTTGGATTAAAAAATTATATTTGTATAGCCATATATAATGGAAAAAAGTGCTGCAAGCAATTGATAATATTTTTCTGTACCCAGAAACGTAAACAGACTGCTCTATATTGTACATAAAGTCTTAAAAGAAGGCACCGAATAGTTTGTTTACCGTATAGTTATGGTCAAACACGTTCGTCACAAATAAAACTAAAATTTACACGCATAACGTTTGCGAACTGCTGAATCTATATCTCTCAGTGTTTCATAGTCTCATTTGCGAACTGCTGAATCTATATCTCTCAGTGTTTCATAGTCTCATTTGCAGATGGACTGGTTAAGGCATAACAAAACGTGCTGATACAACTTACGTAATATGTGGGACTAATCATTCTCTCATCCCCCCCCCCCCCCAAAATAGGACTCTGTATGGTGTTTCAAAATTCCAATTGCAAATCCTTAGGGACTGTAAATGGGCTAAGGAAATATGTCTAACTACCTAATGCTCGGCAAATTCTGTGTCCTCCGTAATTTTACTAGCGACGCAAAGGGTGATATTTACACTCTAAGAAATTATTCGGAAATTTGCCATACCAGTGTATACGCTTAGTGAGAAAGCAGGGATGTTAATGTTTTCCCCTATACGTTCATTGTAGCCTTCGTGTATTTTCTCAGGAAACAGTCAAATGTATAGGGAAGTTCCCAACTTTGTATATAGTAGCGACGCTAAGTATTCCTATATCTGTAGCTTGATGTGTGGTATTATTACCATACAGTGTAACTTATAAGTTAAAAACTTCCATTACATGTTAGGAAGTTAACAAGAACATTTTTTACAGCATAGCAACCGAAAAAGATTGCCAATAATAATCACTACTCGCCATCAGTAGTATCAGAACCATAATTGAATTTACTGAAATTACTAATTAGTGATATTGGTGGGTATTGGAGGGTTGGAAATATGTTGAAACTACTAATTAGTGATATTGGTGGGTATTGGAGGGTTGGAAATATGTTGAAACGAAAGAAGCGTCCAGATACATACCGTACTACTAGCAAACCAGGAGACAGTCAAGTGTTCATGAAATAAAAAATTAAACTTACTGTTACCGCAAAGCTTACTTGTGACACATACGTACCAAATTTGCCTGCACGTTATGCAACGTTATTCAACCAGCATTTCCAACGTCAAGATGGTTATAGACTGTTCACGGTAAAGTGAGCACTTTTGAAGCACTTGTTACTTTTTCCTTTCTACCATTTCTTATCATTTATCCACATTCTCAATTAAATATTACCATGCAAGTAATAAACACAGCGTATATATTCCACAGCACTAAAATTTACGTCTGAGGCTAAAATAACATATATTTATTGACTATTATTCCAAATGAGAGGGCTTTCAAAAGCGCTCACTTTACCGTGAACAGCCGTTACCAACTCTACAACATTACACCAACAGCACAACGCATCGCATTCGTATGCGCTCAGTTAAATAATATTGACATAAGAACTATTTATTGCCAACACAGCGCTTTTCTCTCTAGTTTTATTCTTATGAAATGAAAATAAAATTATGTAATTATAGGTAAATAAAAGTTTAAGCTTAATTTAATTAATTATAAAAATAATTTATTCACAGAAGCTTAAACAGTTGTGATACATATACACTATCTACCAAAAAGTAATCGGGCACCCGTGAAGACAGGTAATTCAGTACGTCAGTTTGACTTGTGTTTCACGGCCTTCGGCGTAGGACCGCTGGTGTTTGTCCGTGGTAGCATGAACACAGAGGCCTATTGTAACATTCTGGATCATGAAATGGACCCGTGTTACTTCCAGGATGACAATGCCAGGTGCCATGTTTCAAGGGCTACTATACAATGTTCGCCGATTGGTCTGGCCCGCCCAGCCCCGACCTCAACCCTATAGAACAGCTTTGGGACGAATTGGATCTCCGGGTGAGGGCTCATCAGGCGCGGCCAAAATCCATTGCTCATCTCAGGGAATGGTTGCAAGAGGAATGGCGACAAATTCCCGTGGATGTCCTGCAAACACTCGTAGAGTGGATGCCAGACAGGGTGGCTGCTGTTATAGCCGCAAGAGGTGGCCCTACGAGATTCTAACGGGGTGACAACCACCGAGCAAACATTGTGGACAGGTGCCCAATTACTTTTTGGTCGATAGTGTATTAATAAACAACCAAACACGTCATATATGGGATGATTTTTCAAAGGTTTGATTGGAAAAGTGCGAAGAAACCGAAGATAGACAATATCACATGTATCCTAGTCACGAGCCAAGCGCCTGCTGTTTCTAAAATTAATCTGTCCAAAAACAGTTTCTGCCTTGTTTATATTTTAAGGCTCTTTTATGATTTGGCAAAACAATATTTATTACCTTGATTAAAACACCAAGCCATAGGTAAAATAACATTCATCCCATTTTTTAGCGTAAATGTATTTTAACTTAAAATCTTGGTTCGTACAAATTTCAGAATGTTATTTTAAGGCAATTTCTGGGTTCAGCTTAAATTCTTATTGAAGACACAGGATTGGCGCGGTGCAATTTCTTGGAATCCTACACTTGGTTCACATACTTTATTTTTAGCTATCCCGACTTGAAATTTAAATTTGAAAGTTAAAACTGAAATACGGACGAATCGCTTAGCAAATTTCTAAGAAATTGTTTTCTTTGTACGAAAAAGTGATGTAAATTTAAAATTCCTCTACCATTTTACACTCCTTTTGAGAAGTCGTTTACCTCCAATGTTAATTTTTTTTCGAACTATTATTTCGTATCGTAAAGAAAAAGGATGCAAAACACTAAAACTGTAGAAAATAATTTTACACAAGTGAACGTTCTTACGGGCATTATAGTACCATAAATAATTTTCTATAATATAGGTTATTTAAAAATTGTGTGGTTTTGCATCAAATAGTAGTCTGACAAAAGTAGAAAAAACTTGGGAAATAAATTTTACGAAAGTTAATTATTGGAGTTATGAGAATTTCCAGTTTATTTGTTTTGCCATACAAGTGTCAGAATTCTCATTACAATAAGCTAAAGAAATCTTATGAAAATTCTCTAAGTGGTTCGACCATAAATTGATTTAAAGTTTTACAATAAAACTTAAATTCTAAATAGCTAGAAGTTAAACCTCAATCGCGTGTGAACAAAATGCGAGACCTCAAAGAAATTTCTTCGTCGTGTGGCTGAGACTTCGTGAAATATTTCAGCTGAAATCAAACATGTGTTCGTACACGTTTGTGTGTATTCAAAATAGATAGTCCTGTCTACAAACCCTGGTAGTTTGCAATTGCAATATGGAAACAACCTGTATATTGAAAATAGAGTAAACGGCGTGCAGTTTGGTGTAGTGTTACGTAACTGCACTAATTAGAGATAGTGTTTTCCTGTAACGTCAAGAATTACTACCAAAAAAATTATTGTTTCACTGTAAACAGCTATGCGCTGTTACAAGCCGAACGCGAGTCTTGGAAAGCTGAAATCACTCTGAGAATCAAGACATACGTATCACGCAAATTATTACACTAACTAAAGTTCAACTGGAAACAGCCGAGTCCGTATACAAAACGCCTGATAAAAGGAAACAGAGAGAATGATGAGTTTTGTACACATTTGCGCCGATGAAAGATAAAAATTGTATCCTATTATTAGTGCGATGGCAGTTGCATTTAATTTCAAACATGTATGCCTTTAATACTGAAACAATTCTTTAGGTTTCGTATATTTTCATTTGGGATATATATATATATATATTTTTTTTTTTTGCTGCAGAAGACTGCGTAAATTATGATGAAAATTAATTTAGTCCCAATGTATTACTGCACCATTCCATCAATGGTGCTATTGAGCCTGAACACAAGTTTAGGTCTTAAAATGGCTGTGCTCATAAACAAAACAAAAAAAGTTAGTGTAAATTCAGCACGAAATTAAAAAAAAAAAAATTACCTAACATTTAAAACAACTTCAATACTAGCAAAGGTTTTGGTTAAAATGTTGGACAGAAAATGTGTTAGTTAATCCTTTACTAATGTGTACTTGTACCTTAATGAACCACCTAGTTATGTGTTCCTGATAGATTCAGAGTGTTAAAAATGGCAACTGTTTGAAACGTACCTGTGTTCGTTTTTGACCCTTGTCGCGTTCCTCGCAAATATCATATACTACACAGTACACATTCATTTCCATAATTAGCTTGTTTTGTCTAGAATAAAGTTCAAGGCTAAATTACTCATTTTACAGGTTATAAAGTAAAGTTTGAAATAAATGTAATTGCATAGACTGTATTGTGTTTATTGTATCAATAAAACTCTCTATGTAAATATTAAGTGGATAACTGAAGCGTTTTTGTCTCGTTTTCCCTCCTGTGCTTGTTTTAATAAGTTATGTAGCCACTTTCCCCTTGGTAAGCCTACTGACAGCACTTACAAGCAACATATGTGCTATTCACGATGAAATGAGCACTTTTCAAGACCCTGCTAAATTTTTCATCTAAGCCAATCTTTTATCATCCCGCCGCACTTGTAACTAATAACCATAATGTGTGAAATTCCACCACTCTCAAAAGAACGCCCGAGGCTGCAATAAAACGTATTTATTAGTGGTTAATGCCTGTTCGGAGGGCCTTAAAAAGTGCTCACTTTACCGTGAATAGCCTATACCAAAGGAAACGCCATGAGTACAAATCAGCGCTTAGTACTCGAACCAGGTGAAATACTCGTCAGCAGAGTTCTCAGCAGGACTGATGGCGTCTGCTATGCATGGTTAAGCAGTGGTAGCCCTAAACATGTTGTCAGCGCAGGGATGGGTATTTTACTCTATTCGTCTTCGTCTGATTCAGACTCATCAGTTGATGATGACATCGATGCATGTGAAAACAACTTCCCACCTACCAATACCATCTGCAGATAATAATAACAACGTAGCTTGATCGTTATCCATAGCCACCATGTTGCGTCGTATGCTTCTACTGAGACTGCCTGATCTCCTGCCACGTCATTAGTTTCAGCTGGAAGTATAGCATCCAACCCAGACTCCCCGACGCCATTCGTCAGTTACTGATCGGCAGAATCAGTACCTAAATGTACGCTCGTCAATGATTTCCGCTGCTGTCAGTACCAATTGGAACGCAACCATTATACATAATTATAGAAGTGAACTTACTGCTGAAATTATGAAGAGAGTATCCATAGATAATGTTACCTACTTAATATTTACCTATACATTATATTTCATCTCTATACCGACCACAGACATGTGCTGCGAAACCAAACTCCATCAAAAGAGAACATAAATACACATTATAAATGAACAAAGGCGTCAAAGTATGAAAGGAGAGTGTAAAAATATAAGACACCAATGTTCCCACAATCGAGGAGTTGGCTGGAGAAAAGGCTTTAGTAAGTTAAGGCCATTCTTCAATCTTACGGCGGGATACCACTGAGGCAACAGGCGACGGGCGACATTTTGTCGCCATGTAGGATGCGACATGTTGGAAATGCGACATGTAACAAGAACTGTCTACACTGCTGTTGCTTGTGTCGGGCAACATGTTGACTACCTCCTACCCGTGTACACTGGTTCCGCAAATACATTCAGTCGTTCATCAAAAAGTGCACCAATAATAAGAAAATCAGTCATTTAGAAGAATTATCTGCGTTCCGGCACATCGGCATCTGGCGTTTGAACCGGATTCAGCCAGACGCCATGTTGGAATTTCCCTTTTTTTTCCCTCAAAATTTCCCTTTTCCTCCTCAAAACCGACCAAATTTCTCCACATATGTCCTTTTTTTTTCTTTCTTTCTGAAAGTGCCCCTTTTTCACCTAAAAAATTTCCGTTTTTCCCAGAGCTGGAGAGATCGACTCATAACTCCGGAGAGGTGGACTCGTGACTCCAGAGAGGAGGATCAGTGACTCCGAACGAGGAGAGCAGGACTGAGGACATTTGACCATTATTGACCTTGACCCCAAAAAATTAAAAACATAAAGGAAAATTACAAAAAGTCAATAAAATGCCAAACCCCCCCCAAGTAGTAAAAAGTATTTAAAATGTATTATTAAAATTATTTAAAAAATTGTATAGTATTAAAATATCAATTTAAAAAACTTAAATTTCCGGAGGTCACCCCTCATCCATACCCATTTTTCCATATAGGTAGGTGCAACCGACGGCCATCTTTGTAAGCGACCGCCATATTGGTAGGGGAGCGCCATATTGGTAGGCGACCACCATCTTGGTAGTCATCACCCATCTCCAATTTTGAAAGCCAGTGTCCTGTACCCTTAACTTTGACCTCTTACATTGACCCCATGACCTTGTATGACCTTGAAAACAAAAACTCTGTAAAAATGCACAAAACTCAACAAGCATATTACATTACTAACTACTGCCATATTAGATGCAGACTAACTTGACCTTGACCCCATGGCCTTGAATGACCTTGAAAACAAACTCTCGAGAAAAATCCATAAAACTCAACAAGCATGTGATGTTACAGACTACCATCGCCATATTGTATGCAGGCGTCCTTAACTTTGACCCCATGACCTTGAATGACCTTGCAAACAAAAATTCCAGAAAAATCCATAAAACTCAGCAAGCATATGACATTACAGACTACCACCACCATATTGGATGCAGGTAACCTTCACCTTTACCCCATGACCTCGAATAATCTTGAAAACAAAAACTCGAGGAAAATTATTACAGTTTTTTTTAAACTTGTATTTCCTGAGGCCCGCCTAGCACCAGACCCAGCAGACAACTGTCTCCCTCACACCCACTCTCCTCACTTATACTCATTCAATCGTATACCACCATCTTGTTTTTTTTTCGTTTGTCATTTGTTTTGCAGTTTGCATTCCACCTTTGTTCGACTACTATATTGGATTTCATACGTTTTCATCACCCAGGCGGCACTAGTATAGTAATTCTCCCATCAGGCAGCAGACATATTTGTTTATGTTTTTTAATATATAAGTTGTGTTGCCAGCACCCTCCATATTAGATGCTATTTTTACTTTAACTCGACACTCATATTTATAGGCGTAGGAAAGGCTGTAATTTACCAATCAACAATATACCTACATGCGTAATTAATTAAACAAATATTATTCATTAAAAATTTTAATTTGTACAGTCGTTATAAAGTATTCTCATTTAATTATATAATCCTACATATAGGACAATGGCACTTTATACAATATTTATAAATTAAATTTATTTTATTTCTGTTACTTTAAAAATTTTTAGTTATATTCTTGCAAATTAGCTAAACATGAAATAAAATACACTTTATTTTTATAAACATTTCTATTCAATTACTTTATTAAAGTTGTTCATGTCTTCGAAAAAAAAAAAAACATTATCCTTCAACATATATGCATGATATATTTTTATGTTCGGGATGCCGAACATCCCACAGTATTGGTAACCCCATGTTCTCCTCAATCAATCGCGTGTTTCCCATCTAGAGTGGGAAGCTGGGCGACAGCTGGCAACACGTGGCAGGTGAGATGATTCTTGGGAAGTGTGTCGCATTCGACTCTGTTGCTTGTGATGTTCGACGTGTGTTGAACCCGTGTATTCACTCGAGGCCCGGCCACATCTTGCCCAAATGTTGCCTCACTGGAATACCGCCTGCACAGTTGATCGTGTTCCGTATTGCCGACGAATAGCGCACACAAGATCTGACATCAACAGCCCAATACTTGAGTAAACTGCGAGGTTTTTCCTGGCCCTACATTGGTACTATTATTAAATAACTGATGTACTCTTACCTTCGCTTTTTGTATATAGATGCTGGTTATTCCTTTAATGTGAGTAGGGCTACATATAGGCTGTACACGTTAAAGTGAGCACTTTTATGGCACAAGTTGCTTATTCCTTCCAGCCATGTTTTACCCTTTGACTAACTTTTTAAATAAATATTGCCGTGTAAGTAATAACACGGTGTGTGTATTCCACCGCACTTGGAAGTTAACGGGTCTGCCTGCCAAGCCGGCAGCTGCGAACTTCAAATGGGGTATCAATGTCAAACGAAATTTCTTCTCATTGCGTCAATTTTAAAGATAACTATTTCAAACAGAAAACTTGTTGACGTGATTTTCTCAGAGAATATTGCTACATAAAATTGTTTTTGAAAAAAATTTATATATTTTTTGTCCATCTTTCCTTTTGTTGTATGCAAATTTCAATATTTACATTTTATAAAAAAAAATATATTAAACAAAAAAATGGCAAAATATTTTAACGTAGCATCATTCCTTAAGAAATTTCACGTAGAATACTTTTTGTTTGAAATAGTTTTCTTTAAAATTGGCGCAATGAGAAGGAATTTCGTTTAACATTGATTCCCCATTTGAGATTCGTGGCTGCCGGCTTGGTAGGCAGGCCCGTTAATAACTAAGGCGTTAAATAACATGTATTTAGTGACTATTATTCCAAATGAGAGGGCTTTCAAAAGTGCTGTGAACAACCATAGATACTGTGTATAGGAACTGTCGTCTTGTAAAGGAAAACAATTTGATAGTTTTTCTGTTGCAAAACTACCTTTATATCAGAATGTCTTAATATGTCACTTTGTACTAACTGCTAACAAATTCATAGTTAAGTACACAGTTCCCCCAACCTTGAAAGCTCAAAGGAATGTGCTACCCACATCAATGACCTGCTCCATATATTTTTATGTGTTTTATCAGCTTATTATATTTAAAAAATAAAATTGAAACTTCCTCAACGCTGTAAGTAGAATGATTATGGGCATTATGGCGCAAGGGTCGGAGGACCAAAGCCGGAACCAACTGCCGCCATCTTGGAATTTCTCTTTTTTTCCTCAGAATTGACTAAATGTTCCTCAAAATATTTCTTTTCCCTCGGAATTACCTCCCCCCATCCCCCTCAAAATTTCCCGTTTTTTCCAAAAATTTGTGAAAAAGTGCTTGATCCACAATATCGCCTACTGATTGTTCATCGTGGCAGAATATCTGCAAATGTGGTTAAAAATCAGCGACGATGAGGAATCTGAAAAGCCGATAAAATAAAATAATTTAAATTATTAAAAATAAAAATAAAAATAATTTTTTACAGTTAAATAATTTAAAGGTGTAAGTATTGAGTGCTATACATCAACGGCCTCGTCTTTTCAAGGCGCATACGATCACGATGCCATATCGGTTTTATAACCCAATGCCAGGAAAACCATATAGGATTTATAGGAATAGGGTATGTCAAGTAGTAAATCTGTCTTTATTATCCGACTTTAAAACATTATTTCCCTTAACTGGTATGGTGCGGGCCAGATAGCTGCTGTGCATATACTTTCCTTTTTGCAGTTCACATTTTTCCCCGCTAGAGTGCTCCGCTTTTCAGTAGCTGCTTTGGTTCCCTTCATGTTTCAGGGCCAGTTGTTAGGTGAGCTGTGGGCTGAGTAGTCGGGTAGTTACTGAGCGTTTGGGTCAGTTACATCCGTACCACAGAGCAAGTAAGGAGACAAGAGCAGACGCTTCCATGTTGTAACGATCTTCTTATTTTTCCCCGCTAGAGTGCTCCGCTTTTCAGTAGTTGCTTTGGTTCCCTTCATGTTTCAGGGCCAGTTGTTAGGTGAGCTGTGGGCTGAGTAGTCAGGTAGTTATTGAGCGTCTGGGTCAGTTACATCCGTACCACAGAGCAAGTAAGGAGACAAGAGCAGACGCTTCCATGTTGTAACGATCATCTTATTTTTCCCCGCTAGAGTGCCCCGCTTTTCAGTAGCTGCTTTGGTTCCCTTCATGTTTCAGGGCCAGTTGTTAGGTGAGCTGTGGGCTGAGTAGTCAGGTAGTTATTGAGCGTCTGGGTCAGTTAGATCCGTATAGCAGAGCAAGTAAGGAGACAAGAGCAGACGCTTCCATGTTGTAACGATATTCTTATTTTTCCCCGCTAGAGTGCTCCGCTTTTCAGTAGCTGCTTTGGTTCCCTTCATGTTTCAGGGCCAGTTGTTAGGTGAGCTGTGGGCTGAGTAGTCGGGTAGTTACTGAGCGTCTGGGTCAGTTACATCCGTACCACAGAGCAAGTAAGGAGACAAGAGCAGACGCTTCCATGTTGTAACGATCATCTTATTTTTCCCCGCTAGAGTGCTCCGCTTTTCAGTAGCTGCTTTGGTTCCCTTCATGTTTCAGGGCCAGTTGTTAGGTGAGCTGTGGGCTGAGTAGTCAGGTAGTTATTGAGCGTCTGGGTCAGTTAGATCCGTACCACAGAGCAAGTAAGGAGACAAGAGCAGACGCTTCCATGTTGTAACGATATTCTTATTTTTCCCCGCTAGAGTGCTCCGCTTTTCAGTAGCTGCTTTGGTTCCCTTCATGTTTCAGGGCCAGTTGTTAGGTGAGCTGTGGGCTGAGTAGTCAGGTAGTTATTGAGCGTCTGGGTCAGTTAGATCCGTACCACAGAGCAAGTAAGGAGACAAGAGCAGACGCTTCCATGTTGTAACGATATTCTTATTTTTCCCCGCTAGAGTGCTCCGCTTTTCAGTAGCTGCTTTGGTTCCCTTCATGTTTCAGGGCCAGTTGTTAGGTGAGCTGTGGGCTGAGTAGTCGGGTAGTTACTGAGCGTCTGGGTCAGTTACATCCGTACCACAGAGCAAGTAAGGAGACAAGAGCAGACGCTTCCATGTTGTAACGATATTCTTATTTTTCCCCGCTAGAGTGCTCCGCTTTTCAGTAGCTGCTTTGGTTCCCTTCATGTTTCAGGGCCAGTTGTTAGGTGAGCTGTGGGCTGAGTAGTCAGGTAGTTATTGAGCGTCTGGGTCAGTTAGATCCGTACCACAGAGCAAGTAAGGAGACAAGAGCAGACGCTTCCATGTTGTAACGATCTTATTTTTCCCCGCTAGAGTGCTCCGCTTTTCAGTAGCTGCTTTGGTTCCCTTCATGTTTCAGGGCCAGTTGTTAGGTGAGCTGTGGGCTGAGTAGTCAGGTAGTTATTGAGCGTCTGGGTCAGTTAGATCCGTACCACAGAGCAAGTAAGGAGACAAGAGCAGACGCTTCCATGTTGTAACGATATTCTTATTTTTCCCCGCTAGAGTGCCCCGCTTTTCAGTAGCTGCTTTGGTTCCCTTCTTGTTTCAGGACCAGTTGTTAGGTGAGCTGTGGGCTGAGTAGTCAGGTAGTTATTGAGCGTCTGGGTCAGTTAGATCCGTATAGCAGAGCAAGTAAGGAGACAAGAGCAGACGCTTCCATGTTGTAACGATATTCTTATTTTTCCCCGCTAGAGTGCCCCGCTTTTCAGTAGCTGCTTTGGTTCCCTTCATGTTTCAGGGCCAGTTGTTAGGTGAGCTGTGGGCTGAGTAGTCAGGTAGTTACTGAGCGTCTGGGTCAGTTAGATCCGTACCACAGAGCAAGTAAGGAGACAAGAGCAGACGCTTCCATGTTGTAACGATCATCTTATTTTTCCCCGCTAGAGTGCCCCGCTTTTCAGTAGCTGCTTTGGTTCCCCTCATGTTTCAGGGCCAGTTGTTAGGTGAGCTGTGGGCTGAGTAGTCAGGTAGTTATTGAGCGTCTGGGTCAGTTAGATCCGTATAGCAGAGCAAGTAAGGAGACAAGAGCAGACGCTTCCATGTTGTAACGATCATCTTATTTTTCCCCGCTAGAGTGCTCCGCTTTTCAGTAGTTGCTTTGGTTCCCTTCATGTTTCAGGGCCAGTTGTTAGGCGAGCTGTGGGCTGAGTAGTCAGGTAGTTATTGAGCGTCTGGGTCAGTTAGATCCGTACCACAGAGCAAGTAAGGAGACAAGAGCAGACGCTTCCATGTTGTAACGATATTCTTATTTTTCCCCGCTAGAGTGCTCCGCTTTTCAGTAGCTGCTTTGGTTCCCTTCATGTTTCAGGGCCAGTTGTTAGGTGAGCTGTGGGCTGAGTAGTCGGGTAGTTACTGAGCGTCTGGGTCAGTTACATCCGTACCACAGAGCAAGTAAGGAGACAAGAGCAGACGCTTCCATGTTGTAACGATCTTATTTTTCCCCGCTAGAGTGCTCCGCTTTTCAGTAGTTGCTTTGGTTCCCTTCATGTTTCAGGGCCAGTTGTTAGGTGAGCTGTGGGCTGAGTAGTCAGGTAGTTATTGAGCGTCTGGGTCAGTTAGATCCGTACCACAGAGCAAGTAAGGAGACAAGAGCAGACGCTTCCATGTTGTAACGATATTCTTATTTTTCCCCGCTAGAGTGCTCCGCTTTTCAGTAGTTGCTTTGGTTCCCTTCATGTTTCAGGGCCAGTTGTTAGGTGAGCTGTGGGCTGAGTAGTCAGGTAGTTATTGAGCGTCTGGGTCAGTTAGATCCGTACCACAGAGCAAGTAAGGAGACAAGAGCAGACGCTTCCATGTTGTAACGATCTTCTTATTTTTCCCCGCTAGAGTGCCCCGCTTTTCAGTAGCTGCTTTGGTTCCCTTCATGTTTCAGGGCCAGTTGTTAGGTGAGCTGTGGGCTGAGTAGTCAGGTAGTTACTGAGCGTCTGGGTCAGTTAGATCCGTACCACAGAGCAAGTAAGGAGACAAGAGCAGACGCTTCCATGTTGTTAACGATCATCTTATTTTTCCCCGCTAGAGTGCTCCGCTTTTCAGTAGCTGCTTTGGTTCCCTTCATGTTTCAGGGCCAGTTGTTAGATGAGCTGTGGGCTGAGTAGTCAGGTAGTTACTGAGCGTCTGGGTCAGTTAGATCCGTACCACAGAGCAAGTAAGGAGACAAGAGCAGACGCTTCCATGTTGTAACGATCTTCTTATTTTGAAGTATGTTTCAGGGGGTGGTGGGTGGGTGTTAGGTGCCTGGATTAATACCAACAGCAAACACGCATTACGAAAAATAATCTCCTAGTTTAATAAAACAAAAATAATCGTTTTAATGATTATTTTGTGATAAATACGCGTCATTGAAGTAGTTAATTATCACGTTGTGTCCAATATTTAATAAAATAGCTTATTTACAAAAAATATCAATTTTATTGGATTTATTTTAGGCTTGCCAGGTAGCATTTACAGATGTTTACAGCTTGCATTATTCTTGAGATGTTCTAGAATGACGTTTTAAAATTGCTTAATTAGAACCTACTTGACTAACACTATTTATTTGACTAATGCTGTTTTCGGCAATAATAAAATATAGGCTACATGTGCTGTTTGTGTTAGCTCTGTCTTTGAAATATTTTCGTTACCTCCAATTGTGACCAACAGAATAGAATAAATCTTGCACAAGCAGTGCAAAAAACGGATTAAATATTTCTAATCGTTTTAGTAAGTAACCTGAAATATATGCAGGCTAAATCAGTATGTTTGAGATACAAAACACTCATAGTTTTGACTCGAAACCGATCTGTTCCATTAAATCATTAATTATAGTGGTGAAATGTCAATGTTGGTGTTTCCACAGGCACTTACTTCAAATAACGCGTTTGTAATCTCTGTCTAGTGTCTCTCCCCCCCCCCCCCCCCCGACCCGTACCATACTGCTTATGTTTCATTTTTCATATAAAGTGGCAATTTTCATCCATGTTCATAAGTGATTTATTTGTATTTTGTAAGCAAACCTAGTCTGACAGTTTACTTGGAATTTTTGACCAACTATGACTGGTAAATGAAGTAAAATGTGAAAATATTTTTGAATAGCGAAAGCTACCCGTGCATTGACACGAACACGAACTTTGTAAATGGACAATACCTGCTGGCATACCAGATGTACGCTCAATTCCTAACAGCATATTATGGGCTCACCCAATCCCCATATTAAGCCTTGGTACTTTCAAGAATTTGGCCCCGATCGTGGTATTCGACGTGAGTAAACAGGACGAGCGTATTACCTCCGTCGTGATCGACTGCAGGATTTAATTCACTACACGTGGGAATATTCCAGCCAACACGTGCGCTTTCTGCCTGATACTTCACGGCCGGCTTGTATCATACAATTGCCGAGAGACAAGGGCGTCAAAATACTATCGCGAGCACAGTTGAGAATATAACTTTTCACACACTATAACTATTCATTCGTCTTGGAGCATCGCCAGCTTCAAGGGTCGAGGAGGTGCTGAAACGACGAAACGGAAGAGCGTACTTCAAGTGGCGGGATTTCCCTGGCCGCTTCAATTTCTAAGTCGCTGAGGCGGATATCAAGCAGTGGACACCGAAGAAGATTAATAAACACGTATATTTCATTATGCATACAATAAATTGCGAGAAAAACTCTGTTGTTTATTTATTTTATAAAGAACCATCAGTTTTATAAAAATAAATATTGTAAATTAAAATACCTATGTAGACAAATAAAACAAAAATATTAATGCATGAATGGTCAATGTCGCAATTCGGTACAGGCCGAGAGCAGGCGGCATACTCGAGAAATTAACGCTACCTATGTGTAGCAAATATAAGCCAATATGGAGAGCAATAACAGCATCACCTATACTTAAAAAAAAAAAAAAAAAAAAAAAAAAAAAACATGACTGCCTCCTGGAGGGTGGATTAATACACTAGTACCACCTAGGTGATGAAAACATATTTAATCCAAAATGGCAGTCGGACAAAGGTGAAGGCCCTTAACGTAATTGAAAACTTTTAACATTTGACTTTACGTTTCCTTTCCGACATGTTGTTTCTTATGGAGCTTGACACAATGGAACAGTCAAAGGTAAAGTCAAGCACTCTTGACTTTACGATTTCGAAAAAGTTGAAATTTAATGTCAAAGTCGAGCAGCCATTTTGCCGAGAATTTGACTGAGGTTATGTGAAAAATCCGTTATTTTATTGTAGGGCGATTCTAATACCGGTATACTAAACAGAGCTCATCATAAATTAGATAAATGGCAAACAAATATAATGTGAAGAGGAAATATATGAATTGGCATATTTCAATAAAGTAAACAAATGAGTTTTTGTTTTGAAATTAACTTTTAATGTAAATTTTAAGCCTATTTTTTTTTTAAAAAAAAGGTACGTAAAATGTATTCCTAGATAGTATAATTATTTACATAACAAGATACACATGTTCATGAAACTCGCAGAACCGATGTTCAATTGTCTGAACTGTGACTTGACAATTGTATTGTGTACTGGTGGTTTCGTCAGAGGAAAGGAAACGTAAAGTCAAATACTAAAGTTTTCTATTGTGTAGGAAGCTTGAGATACCAACTCTAAAACAAATGACGAACGAAAAAACCAACATGGCGTACTGTACCTACCAAGATGGCGGTCGCCTACCAAGATAGCGGCCTTCGAATTCGACGAGCGAAAAATCTAGCATGGCAGCATACAATAGAAAGAGTATAGACGAAGTGAGTGGGGTGTGAGGGAGTCAGTCGTCTGATGGGCATGGTGCTGAGGAAAACTCGGGAAAATTTAAGGGGAAACAAGGAACATTTGAAGAAAACTAGGAAGATTTTTAGGGAAAAATGGCCATCGAGTGACTAGAATTTCTAAATAAATTTTAATGAATTTTTACTAATTTTTAAAATAATTTTTATGTAAGTCTAAATAATTTTATCAATTTTTAGAATTTTTAAATATATTTTTGAAAATGTTTGTAATTTTTTTTGGGGGGGTTTTGGGGTCAAAGGTCAGGGGTTAAGTGGCAATGGCCAATGGGCACTGGCTTCCAAGATGGCGGACGGCCCGGCTCTCGACTGTTTGTAGGAATAAATATATGATACTCTGAATTTATTTTTAAATGTGACCAAACCAAGCCAGTCATTTGACCACATACAGGGGTCTGTTATGATAATGGTATGGATCAGCATTTAATCAACACTTTTATAGGCTTAATTGGCCTTAATTTAAATGGCAATATTACCAGACCGTGGAGACTTGGAATGTACAAGGGTGATAAACAGTCTTATCTTCCGTGCTGTTCTTGTCCATTAATCCGTCAATAGTCCTATAATTCCATCGATATTTTGATCAAACCATTAATCTTCCAATCTTTCCATCAAACTTTCAAGATCTTTCCATCAATCTTTCACAATATTTCTATCCACTTTTCAATTTTTCTATCAATTTTTCAATATTTCCATAAATCTTTTGCAGACAGCGCCATTTTCAGCGCAATCAACACCACAATATTTCAATCTTTCTCAATATTCCGCAATTAGCACCACAATAAGCACAATCCGCTCTGCAATCAGCACTTCATGCACCGCATGCACCGCAATCAGCACCGCACACACTGAAATCCGCTCTACAATCGCAATTTGCTCCACAAACTTTCAATATTTCCATACATCTTCGATCCATATTCAATCCATGGGTTTGTCGCCTGTTTTTACTCTATCAGCAAGTCCATTCAGGTCTTCGGTAGAAATGATGTCAGTATTCTCAGCCTCATCTACATTCTCCATTTAGCCCGTTGCAGCAGATGTGTTGAAGGGATGTGTCGGTACATCGAGAAAATCTCCATAATCGTCTTCAACATTATCACTGTCTTCATGATCTTCACCTCCCGTATCGTCCTCAATATCAAGTTTACTTTACTTTGTAGGGGTCGGGCGGTCATCATCAATATTTAGAGCCGACAACTGTTTATTCTGAAGTTCGTCTGTTTCACGCGAACGTCTTGCGAGTGTACATTCCACACATGCCGTCTCTACTGCACTCATTCCGTCTTTAGCATCAATTGTCTCATCTCAATCATCTGCAAAATAAGGTACTTATTGTATTGTATTGTATGGTACCGATGTATGGACGGCATCAGCTGCCGACTCTCGAAAGACGAATCGTTAAAGTTCTTGATGTGGTTCTTCAATGTACCACCTTGCATAAACTGTGCGTGGCCATTGTCGTAATTATTCCTCTTGCGAATAGGACTCTTCGTACAGGTGATTCTTTAATGTCGACGAGCATTTTGACGGTAGGTAAAAACTCGATCACAGAATCGACACAGTCGGCAATCAGACAGCGATGATGCAGGTCGCTGCTCCATGTTCGATGAGGTGAAAGGCAGTCCTTCGTATTCGCAATTCATCTTCAATGGAGAGAGAGAGAGAGAGAGAGAGAGAGCGAGAGAGAGAGAGAGAGCGAGAGAGAGAGAGAGAGCTCCCAAATCGATGTTCACCTCACAGTGTCAGAATGTCAGCTAAGGTATCAGCATGCGTCAGCACTCTATATATACATTCTCCCATCACTCGAAAAAATCGCATGTTTTTATCTGAGCTCGAGAGAAATTAATATTCTTTATCGTTTGGGGCTTCGAACTCGGGTCCCTACACAATGCGTCATCTGCGTAAATTGCTTAAAGTTTTGTATCAGTGGCGCACGAATACTAAGCTGCGAGAAATTAATGTACGAACATTGCTAAAAAGTCTTCAAAAACTCAGTCCTTAATTGAATTGCAAACCTCTTATCTTACCCTGATCCCCATATCCGATGGCTAAAACCATCGTTTCGCCTGTATTATAAGTTCCAAAAACAGTCTCTGATTTTTTTAATCAATGACGCGTGCTCCCTCTTCGGATTAGGGGAATAGAGGTTAGGGTGCTGATCACCCTCTCTAATACGCCGGAAAAGAGGAGAGTCAACCCCAGAGTGAGGTGGAACGAGATAATTTCCCGCCCAGGGAGTTCTATCCTCCTCACTACTACGGTTGCCAAAGTCTGGACGCCAGTTGTCCCAGGATGAATGCGGTGAGCAGTGATTAAGCGATTACGGGGGCGGAGGGGGGTGGATTACCTGGCTAGAGAGACTGGATTGATACGCATAGGCTTGGTCGGACGGCGCGTGGGGACGTAATCAGAAGATGAGACCACGACCACGACTCCCCCCCCCCCCCCCTGGGCCACACTTTCCCGGGGCCAGAAACTTTCCCGCCAAGGGGAAAGTAAGGAAGTGAAAAGGGGGGGGAAAGTAGTTGGTAGAACAGGGGGGGGGGGGGGAAAGGAAGTATGAGCGTTATTCGCTGGTCCCTCGCCACCGGAAGATGTGTTGTTGACACGAAGGAAATCCTAATAGCGGTCCTCGAGGCTAGACTGTAGGGTGGCTCGCCCGCTGACCCCAAGTTAACCCCCCTCCCCACCCAAACTCAACCAACTCACCAAGTGGTTGAATCACGACTCCTGAAAGGGTGAACGTAAGGGCGAGCCCGGTTGTGGAGGTGGAGCAATTTCCGTAGACTGCGGTTCTACTGTATTGGGCAGTGCGTTTATAGTATTGGTATTAAGGGATCTTTCTAATTCACGACGCTATCGGCGTCGTCTGCGGGACTGTAAATCACCCTTCTTGTTGTACATTTGCCTTGTCCCGTGGTCCATTCTGCGTACGTGCAGTCGTGGAGACGCGGCTTCTACAGGCACACACCCAAGGCCCTGACGTGCAAACAACAGTCCGGTATTGGGACGTCACTGGAGGTAGATGCGGGAACACCGGAAACCCAGGAGCTTCGGCATGAAATTTTCAAACTAATGCTTTCTGCAAGTTCACGTCTCCTGCTGAGTTCGGTGCGCTGCACAGCTAATCTCCAGCGGGATTTAATTATAGATCTGAATAAGCACTGAGTAAAACACCAGAGGAAAAAGTATTAAAAGTGACACAGGAACTACAGCGAAAATGAAAGTAAACCGAGATGTTAATTTCACGTAATTTTTGTTACGCCAAAATTGAGGAACGCGGAAAGTACCGGGTAAATCAATTACAAAGGAATCTAAATTAGTCAGGTGAGTAAAAATGTTATTGAAATATCGGTACTGAGAAAATCAGGCGAAGGGGGAGCCTGGATAAAATATTAATTAACTAATTAATATGCAAAAATTCTAATGTACGCAATTCTGCAGCGTAACGGGGTTTTGAAGTAAGTCTAGAATCGCGACGACCTTGACGCGTGACCGGTTAGAATAATGATCACGACAGTTGAGGATTCTGTCTGCTAGACCAAAACCAGGGTGATTGAGTTATATAGGCGTCGAGAGGTGAGGGGTGTTGGTTAGTACTCACTTACTCCTACTTCTTTACCACGGGCAGTAATCTTGCAATGGCAGGGACACGTTTTTCCTGAATATAAAAATCCTGAATCGTCCGCCGAATTACACATAGATCAAAGTCATCAATATTCACGATAGTATGTTCCGGCCTAGTATTCCGTCGTTTACCCGGCATGTGCAAGCTACCGCCCTCCCCACTGTTATCGAGTTCTTCCTGTTCCTTCCGTATATTTTTAATTACTGTCTGCGACACTCCAGCTTAGTCTGCAGCTCTTGCTGTCTCGTGGTTTACTGTGAAATCACAACGTTTTTGTTTCGCCTCTTCATCACATTTTGCAATTATATTACTTGCGATTCTCCAGTCCTCAGAATGCACGGCGGTGTTTTTCTTCCGGACAGACATAACACTCGCAGCTGTGATGTTCATGACACTTCGGAGCGGATAGTACATGCGCGCCCACGCTTCCACTCCCCGCTGTGACCCACTGTCTTGCTTTCCCCTTTCCTCATACCCCGCGGTTTCAGAGGTGGCGCGCGGACAGTAATTGGTTACGAGACTTCGTTCCAAATATTGCAACATGTATGGCACCACTACATCCACTCCTCGAGAAGGACTCTCGTTGGCGATGGGGTCCGGAACAACGACAAGCGTTTTCCAACTTGAAGAATATCCACCAGATACATCGACCACAAGGGGACAAACCCTTAATACTGCAAACAGACGCGTGTGAAAACGGCTTGGGCACAGTATTGTACCAGCAGGACATAGAAGGATATCCACATGTGATAGCGTATGCATCTATCTGCTTAAACAAAACAGAGCAGTACAGCCTCATTAATGAGCAAGAGTATCTGGCTGTTATCTGGATCGTGAAGAAATACAGGTATTATCTCGAAGGTCAACACTTCATTCTATGGACCGATTCCAAAGCCCTCCAATGGCTACACGAGTCCCACAATTCGAAGGCCAAGCTTGGCCGGTGGGACATGTTCCTTACTGAGTTCGACTTCGAGGTACAGCATTGCTCAGGAAAGTAGAACGACCTGCCAGACACTCTGTCGCGTTTCCCAACAACCAAGGAGAAAGCTGAGGAGGAAGAGGAGGAGAAAATGTCTCCCCTTCCCCCAGGACGAAAGAAGTTAGGAGGAACAAATCCGTCTTCTTCAACTGCAAATAACCCGCCAACAAATAACCTTAAGCCAGCAGGACCCCGACATCCAACGCCTACTACGGGAACAGCTCCAGCGATTCGAACTACGGGAACAGCTCCAGCGATTCGAACTACGGGATGACGTCGTGTGGATAAGTAGCGGACAGCCCAATACGCCTTGGAAAATCTTGGTTCCATCACACCTACGCATCGATATATGCCGGCATCACCACGACTATCCCCAAGCTGGTCACCCGGGTACTAGGGAAACCCTGCTGGACATTAAAATCCATTATAATTGGAACGTGATAAGCCGCGAGGTCCGGCAGTACGTTAGCAACTGTGTCACGTGCTGCCACGGCAAAGCCTACCCGGTTACCCCTCCCACCACAAAACTACGGAGACCTAAGATGGCATGTACCCACATCCCCGCCGATCTGATGGGCCCGTATCCACGGAGCACTAAAGGGAACCACTACCTGCTCGTGGTACCGATCAATTTTCAAGATGGGTAGTGGCATTTTCTCTACCCAGCCAAGAAACCACCTCAATCGTGCGGAAAATGGAGACGGAGATATTCTCACGATGGGGATATCCAAAAACCATACTGACAGACAATGGCACACAGTTTATGAGCCATCAATGGCAAACCGCCTGTCAGGAGTGGGAGGTAGAAACCTGGACTACTCCCTCCTACCAACCCCAATGAACGGAGGAACCAGGAGTTAAAGAAGTGTCTCCGTATCAGTGAAAGTAACAATCACAAACATTGGGATAAACACATCCCCACCATACTGTTTGCCCTTCGACGCCGCACTAATGAAGCCGTCCATACCAGTCCGAGCGTCCTACTCCTGGGACAAACATTACGCCGACCAGGCGACTAGCATTGGGAAAGCGACATCAACCCGAGGACATCCGGCCAGCAGCCTTGGCCCGCACCACACACGCCCAGCGAGCCCAAACTGCATACATTCTCAAGAAATACCCACAACCTAAAACTGGGGTAAGAGAATTTAACCTAGGGAAGCCGTCCTTCTGTGAAGTCACTCTCTGAGCAAAGCCAGCAACCAATTCAGCGCCGGCCTTGCTGACATGTGGGAGGGATCGTACCATATAGCAGGCAAACGAGACGTCTACTAGGCCGAAGATATACGAGGACGAATACGAAAGGCTACCCGAGGCCAGATACGACCCTACCCAGGTAACTTGCCGACACTTGGGGACGAAGACGCCGAAGGAGATTCTCCTGGCCAGTCCGAAGATGAAGACGAACACCGACCCAAGAGGGTTGCTCCCGATACCGAACTGGGACCCATGCCAAGACCTGAGCCACGTCGCTCATCGTTAACAGGGCTCCCAGTTATATCGCCCCATGGAAACCAGAGGAAGAATGACGCCAAGGTGCATTTTCCGTCAGATCAATGCCCTCGACGTCATGCTAAGAAAATCTCAACCAAACGCGGTACAGCTCCTTTTCGCTGGTCTGAAGTGTCGTGGCGGAGTCTACACCACAGAGAACCCCGTCAGACACCCCGCAGATCGAGCCGAAATAGCGAATGATCAGAGGCTCCTTCGGCAAGATGGGTAGGAACTGTACCAGTGCCTACGTCACCACCTAGTACAACTCCGAAGCCAGAAATCAAGGCCGTATCTGCTTCAACGAAGTCGACCTCTGGCTCCGGCGAGGAAGAACCTGCCACACAGGAACTCCCGCCAGCTAGAACGTCGAGCTCAGACAAGAGTGCTCCGTCCCAGCCTCCTGTTACACAGGAAAATCTGCTACCCGGGGCGTCGAGCTGCAACAGACGTGCTCCGTCCCCAGGTCCTGCGATGCAGGAATACCCGCAGACCCGGATGTCGAGCTGCCACATTGGAAGTGCTCCGTCCCGTAATCCTGCTACGCAAGAGGCCGCTTTCATAGATAACGTCGATGCCACCCACTACCCCTCAACAGGCACATCACCCGTAGTGGAGGTCGACGTGAATCTCCCTTTCACTGCCTCGCCCCAGGACCTGGCCACCGAGGTCGTCGATGCCGCCCACGACCTGGTACCACGACGAGCTGTGCTGCCCTCAGTCGGGGTGGAGATCTTTCTCCCCTACACTGCCCCATCAGAGGAACATCCTGCCCTACGGGTAGGAACCCGTGCAGGTTGGGTGGAAGGCTTGTCACTCCCCCGCACTGCCTCGATATCCCTTGAAGGAGTTCCCTCTCACTTTGTTGCGGCAGAAACAGAAGCCACGACGCCTGATGCCTCTAAGTACCGCCCACACGCCTGGCCGGTACCAGGGATCGCCATGGAGGCACACAACCAGGTGTAAGTGGCCATAACCTCTGCACGATGCCCTTCGTCCAAAGGGGGAGGCCCGTGGAAAGTGAAACTGGAGATCGCCAGTAAGTCCGCGAAGTTTAAAAACAGTGTAGTGGCCGTAAACCGCTACTACGTACACGTGATCAAAAGGACTCGTTATAGATGGGTCACGTGCACCACAGTTAATTTAACCGCAAGCCAAAGACAGTGACGTAAGCAGAACAATCACATTTAGGCTAAATCAAAACCCAATAGTATCCAGTACAGTTCCAGTAGAAAGAACCGACTTGGTAAATGCACCAGCATTTAGTCACTCGACAATGTGATAATTAACTTTTTTTTAACACAACCGTAAAAAACTGTACATCTGTAACTTTTGATAGACGTTTTACACCTCACGGTTCAAGTGTTTCAGTGGCCGACAGCCCACTTAAGTAGGTAGCATTACGAATGGACGCTCACCACAGTGACAGTAATGTACTACCAACTGTGAATCACGTAGACACTCACCACAGTGCCAGTAATGGCTACCAACTGTGAATCACGTAGAGACACTCTCCACAATGCCAGTGGTTAAGTTGAGGACAGACACTTCGACATTACAATGACATTTTAGCTTTTTGTATTTTTATAATGATCCATAAATCTGACTTGATGTGTAGGTAAACCTATAAATGTCACTATACGTTTTGAAAGTGTTTATGTGAAGACCGCTTCCATAAAGAATGTCCTCGTGTGCGAATGTGTTTTCAGCACTCACTAAAGTGAACATTCCAACGAAGATACACAGTGTACATACTACCAGCCGGACCTACGATATAAGATTGACTCCCGCAAGGGATAGCTAGGTTGGTTTGTATATGCTTTACAGCATTAAATTTCAATTGATGTGTAGGCACACAATTAAATATCATAATACGTTTTGAAAGAGAATATTTGAAGATCGCCCACAAGAAAGAATGCCGTATTGTATGAGGGTATTTTTATGTAAATGCGTATAGTTGTATGTGTTTTGTTTGCAATATCTTGTGCACCTACTCAGTAAACACACTGAGAGGTAATGCTCGCCAAATATGGTGCAAGATATATTTAACTTAAAAATTTGAGTGTTTATGTGTATTGTATTCAGTGAACAACGTGCGCGCAATTTGCCGCGATAGTCGTGCATGTAGTGTACTCACTTTGTATTAGTTTAGCAGGTCAACCCAGGTATTGAAGGGTCTGTGATTGGCCACCTCGCAATCTGTCACACGTAACTATTTAGCTTGCTGACAGACACAAAGGTTACCTGGAAAGATTTTCCTTTTCCTTTTTCTTTCTTAACTCACTGCAGCAAGCTCCAGGGCAGTAGTGGCGTTTCCCCGCCTTCCGCAAGTAAGGCTAGTATATGTTACAAATATCCTTACTTTAAACCCCTCGTTTTGACGTGTCATTATTAATCATTTTTCTTTCAGGTTTTATGTACGATTGCCTTGTAATATCCACCAGCGCCATGCTGTTTTTTGCCAATGGTACGCATATGAAATGTAGGCCGGTGGGGCACCCGACTTCCTCACCCAGTACACGGAGGGGGTGGGGGGGGGGAGATTACACACTCTCGCCGCATCAGCAAAGCCCGACAACCTTAGACTAGGGGCAGAGAAGGGCGCCCGCCCGCAAGAGAGAAAAAGAGTCAATGTCGCTGGCCGGCCGAGACCACTCCGCGTCTCACATCACCAGTCCAGCGGCCCAGAAGCGGACAGAACACGAGCCGCTACAGCGGTCAAACACCCCAACACTAAGTGTCCCACCTGCCAGTCTAAGAAAATATTTTTTCGTGCTACCTACCTCAGCACGTCTACCAACGCCTACACTGATCTTCCGGACAGGAGGCCTACGCCTTTCTCCAACACATTTTCCACGATGAGTCTTCATCGCAACGTTGGAGGAGCGAATTGACGCATACCGCTTATACAAGTAATCTAATACGATTACGACTCATCGCCTAGAGTGCCTCTTCCAATACTACAGACGTGAGCAAAACATGCTGCCTACCCTACAGGCAACAGGAACTATGAACGATTCCTTCTCCCCTGGAGGATACGAAACCCAGCAGGCAGCCCCCCCCCCCCCCCCGGGCACAAAATCAACTCGCTTCGAACAAACAAGCTGCCCAGACCTCGGGAAAGGCCGAGCGCCTCCGACGAGGCACGAAGCAGAATCGCTGACCGGAGTATTCCCATGCCAACCAGGGCAGGAGGTAGCCAACAAGCTTCCACTACATAAGTCCGGACGTTGAGGGCTCAGGAGTCATTCTTGTTCAATTTCTAGCGTTATCCCACAGCACTGCTGCCAGTGTTGGGCAGCCTGAGATCTTCGAAGCATTGTGTACCCCCCCTGTGGCTACTTCACCGTCGATGACCAGTCAACCCAACAACCAACGAACATGCTTACCAACACGTTAATTTCACTTTGTCTCCTCAAGACATCTTTATTGGACAGTTTAGAAATATTATATATTTTCTCGTTGAGCTCATTCTTTCCCATTCTCCATTAGAACCAGGTCGCATACACCAGGCCAATGTAGTAACCGTCAGCACTCAATGGCCTGGTAGGAGGTAGCATGCCTTGCATGTTGAGACTTCAATAAACATACTGTTGTTTCCTACTTCTCAGCTTTTCCTTATTAGAGTATCTGTCTGTTTATCCGCTAGATATAGGTTGCTACGTACACCTTTGACGAGGACCGGGGAATTTATAACTACCGAATTAACTTCAGCCACAGGCGCCCTTCAAGGGTCCCTCATATTTTCACACACCCATTAGACGGCCATCCGTTGCTTCCCAAACTACCACAGCATTGCTTCCAGTGCCGATGGGGCGGAACAAAGGAGCCACGACAACTAGCAACACCTTCACCCAGACAGGGGCGACAGTCTCAAGTTATTGCCTTATCCCACAGCACTGTTTCCAGTGCCGGGATACACCTTGGCTTCAGATCTGCCATCCATTCCTGTGTGGACGCACATCCAGTGGCAGCATTGGTGGCCCAAACAGCTCTCAGTCTTTGATCAGGCCGAATAGCGTGGGGGATCAGTGGAGACTTTACATAGCCTGGTTAGCAAGCCAAAACCGGACTTACAGTCTAACTTGTATTTAGTTTGTTCGCGTCAAGGTGTACCCAGTAACCTTTCAGCTAAAGGCACGGCCGCAGGCGTAAAGAAGCGACACGCAACGCTTCTTGCCACCAGATAGTGAGTGCACTTCCTCAACCTACACCGGAAAGGCAGGTGGAACAGAACCGCGCCGTCCAACTCTGGCACGAGTCAGTATCGACTGCTCCGGTTGTGGTATTATTAGTTTCTTTGCGCATACGCATTCACCCGTTGTGCCATCCTGTGGCAAGAGGTTTGCTGACCAGTACGGAAGCGAGGTTCAGGTGGGATAACATCCACTTCAAGACAAACGAATCTCACCTGTAGAACCGCAACCATGGTGTGGGCCAGGCTCGTTACGACTGGACAAAGTACACCACCAACACGGCACCCAAGAAGTAGGAGTAAGTGAGTACTAGCCAACACTCGTCGCCTAGCTAACTCAATTAACCCCACTTTTGGTCTAGCAGACAGAATCCCCAAGTGTCGTGAATATTAACCTAGCTGGTCACGCATCAAGGCAATAACTTGAGACTGTCGTCCCTCTCTGGGTGAAGGTGTTACTAGTGGTTGCGGCTCCTCTGTTCCTCTCCACCAGCACTGGACACAATGCAATGTTAGTTTGGAAAGCAACAGATGGTTGTCTATTAGGTGTGAAAATGACGGACCCATAAAGGGCGCCTGTGGCTGAAGTTAATTCGGTAGTTATAAATTCCCCGGTCCTCGTCAAAGGTGTACGTAGCAACCTATATCTAGCGGATAAACAGACAGATACTCTAATAAGGAAAAGCTGAGAAGTAGGAAACAACGGTGTGTTTATTGAAGTCTCAACATGCAATGCATGCTACCTCCTACCAGGCCATTGAGTGCTGACGGTTACCATGTTGGCCTGGTGTATGCGACCTGGTTCTAATGGAGAATGGGAAAGAATTAGCTCAACGAGAAAATATATAATACTTCTAAACTGTCCAATAAAGATGTCTTGAGGAGACAAAGTGAAATTAACGTGTTGATAAGCATGTTCGTTGGTTGTTGGGTTGACTGGTCATCGACGGTGAAGTAGCCACAGGGGGGGGGGGGGGGTACACAATGCTTCGAAGATCTCAGGCTGCCCAACACTGGCAGCAGTGCTGTGGGATAATGCAAGAGATGGAACAAGAATAACTCTCTAGCTCGGCAGCATCCTGACTTATATAGTGGAAGCTTGTAGGCTGCTGGCGTGGGGGAGGAGTGATGTCCTCCGGCCCTGGTTGGCGTGAGAATACTCTGGACAGCGTTTCTGCTTTGTGCCTTAGCAGTGGTGCTCAGCCTTGTCAGAGGTCTGGGCAGCTTATAGGCTTTCAGGAGGGGGGAGGGGGGGGGGGAGGCTGCCGGGTTCCCATCCTCCAGGTTAGAGAATACACTTGTACATTATTGCTGCATGTAGGGTAGGCAACGTGTTCCACACGTCTGTAGTGGTGGGAGAGGTACTCTTAGCAATGAGTCTTAACCGTATTAGATTAGATGTATAAGCGGCATGCTAACGTGGGAATAAAGGTAAGTTAACTGAGGTAAAGGGTAGTGGGTGCGAGAAGCTGATTACTGCTGGAGAGAGATGCTGTCCTCACGGTCAGCTGGGGTAGTGATGGACGAGCCTTGTCTAAGCTGCAGGTAAGTTTTATTCTTCACAGCCTGTGGATGCGGGCTTAAGACATGTACTGACTTCTAGAGGCTGAACTGTGTTTCAAGCTTGGAGCCGAGCTGTGTTGCAGGCTGAGGAGATGAGTTTCCTTCAGACCAGAGCGCTCGCGAACCTATTTGGCCGGCATCACTGCTAGACCTAATTATATACTGAAAATCTTATGATCAGCACTCTTGCAGGGAGTGAAGGGGTAGCATAACCACCCAACACAGGTGTGAGTTAGCATAGTGGGAGCACCACTCATTTCTTATATCCCTGCTTGGAGGCAACAACAAATTAAAACACCTCGTCCTGAGGCTGGTGGGTTGCGACGTCACAAGGCCACAGGGTTTTGTTGGAACGTCCGTGGTTAACTGAAGGGTAGTGGATTATCAAAAATATTAAATTTATTCATGGGGTTAGCGCTTGCTTGCGGGATTCTTCCGGATGGTCGATGCAGTGAGTAATTATGCATGTTACCGTTATATATTCGGCTGTCCAGCTTGTGGTGTCTCCTTGCGCGATATGTTCAATTATTTTTGCCACTGTTATGACTTGCTCCAAGCTCTGGCTGCTCGTGGATGGGGCGAAGTTGCTCATACAGTGTGCATCAAAAAGTGAAATAATTCTTTTTATAATTTTAGGTCTCGAACTCAGGTCCCTACATTAACACCATTTGTCCATTAATTGTGTTGTTTTGCAATCGCATAGTGTCCAAAAACGAATTATACAAACAATCTTTGGCGAATGTACCAACATGAACAAGTCAACGAAAAACAATTGTGCCAAATATATTTTGGGTTTCGGACAGAATATCTGATTGATGGATGCTGTGAATTAATGCTTTACGAGTTGTAGCACGCCAGATTATCTAACAATTTGGTGTTACTAATCGGAGAATAATAATCGGTAAATAATGTTCAGATGCCACCGATACCGATGGTCGTGGTATCGGCCCATCCCTAGTTTAAATACCCTCATCTTTGGTCGTAACCAGAGTAAAGAAATCCAAAGTGTAAGTATATCCAACGTAAGAAACTATCGAACCTGCCAGGCATTTTATATTTTGCAGTCCAGTCATGAACACACTACAGTGTGCAGAGGGGAGACACTTCATCGTTAAGTTCTAGGTGAGCTACAAGGTAGCTGGAAGCATGGTGGTTTCGGTATGCTGGCGGGCAACGTGGCACTGTCGTGCAGAATAGAACACTTGACTGACTGCAACAGGCAGTGACAACTTGAAAAAGTCAGTGGTTGTTCAGGCAGTGACATTCTGCGAAGGCAAGATGCGATGTCTAGCGACTTATAGAGAAACAGCATGCTACTGAACTCAGCTCACAAGGCCAGTGTGGGGGTTGCGGGATGCAGAGAGGGGGAGAGAGGGAGAGAGGGGGGGAGAGAGGGAGAGAGGGGGGAGAGGGGGGGAGAGAGGGGGGAGAGGGGGGGAGAGAGGGGGGAGAGGGGGGAGAGAGGGGGGGGAGAGAGGGGTAGAGAGGGGGGAGAGGGGAGGAGAGAGGGGGAGAGGGGTGGGGAGGGGGAAGAGAGGTGGAGAGAGGGGGGAGAGAGGTGGAGAGAGGGGCGAGAGGGGGAAGAGAGGTGGAGAGAGGGGGAAGAGGTGAAGAAAGGGGGAAGTGAGGGGGAAGAGTGGTGAAGGGGGGAGAGATGGTAATTGAGAGCGACAGCTATTTCCCCTCATGCGTCAGGCACTGGAGTGTCGGAAGCGGCGAAGTGATGCTAAGTGGGTTGCAGCTCAGTAGGTTGTCACTGTAGGCAAGCCAACCCTGGCTTGTAAGGCACCCTAGGAGGGGGCTGCGGAGTGGAGAGGCTAGATGAGAGAATGACGTTGCTCGTGGCGAATCATGCATAAAAAACACTAAATTAATTTTTTTTTTTTCAAACAGTACTCTGCAGGCAAATTTCCAAATTTGTACACAGCAGTTAAGAGTGCTATCAATGGAACATGTCCTAGAACTCCCAATTACACCCCAGATGAGACTAGCTTGTTTGCAAAACAACAATTTACAACTCTGTCGAACAACAAGACAGGTTAATTTATGTGGGAAATGGGTACATGCCATTCAATATTAAAACATATTTTTCTGTAAATGGATTTAATTTTACAGGTACTAACATATACACAAAAAACATATTGTATATAAAAAATATTATTTAAATCAGACACACAAATACAGGTTGAGTACACCAAACCCTCATTTAATTCTCTTCAAAACACAGAAATAAATTAAAGTGAGAATATCTTTTTGTTGTCACCCAACTTTCATTTAAACCTGCAGTCCAACAGCACACAGATGACGAACTTACTGAATAGGGCAAACAACATTGTTTACACCACGATACAGAACAAAGGAGGAAATATAAAAGCAACAGATTTTAGGTTAATTAAGGCACATTCATTCTTGGTGGACCGACACCTAGGAAAGGGAAAAGGGAGCTGTTAGTCAAATAATGGAACAAGTTTTTTGATAAAATGGAGAACAAGAGGGGGGAAAGAAAAGAAATTGGATTCATTTTTCAGCACAACTAAAAGCAAAACGAGTACCTACATTTTTTTTGGTTATGTCCAGATAAAATAATTAATTTGCTTCATGTATTTTACAACATACATTAAACATTCTTTTCTTTAGGAAAGTATTTTGGAGTGCATTGACTGCATATAAAAAAAATTACTATGAAAAGTAGGGTGCAGCTTATTTAGTGGATATTGACAAAAATTCCACCCCCCCCCAAAAGTTCAGAAATAGTCAACATACAATATATTTTAAGATTTAACTTAGTTTCTAAGGAAGTAAAATATGAACAAATTAATTGCTTATCACTATTATTTAAATGCTTAGTGGGCAAATATTCATGGGCCACTCTGTGGAGGCAGAGCTGGGGCCCCTTCCTTGTTTTTCTTTCAGTTGGGTTGTTTACTTTTTGTATTCCACCTCTTGCTCTGGTCCCTCCTTTCAAACACCCCCCCTTCCCCCCCATTTTTAACACATAACGAGACAGCTCTTATTTTTTTCTTTCTCCCTCTCGCTTAAGTCCCTCCCTTCCACTACCCCACCCCCTACCCTGAAGGGATGTCTCTACCCCTCTTTACATTCCCTGTTGCCTTAACAGCAGCTTGGTTCACCGGCCATTATTTTATGTTTCTCAGCTCTCTCTCTAGTCTTTCTTGCTGAATGAGAGAACCTGTAGGAGCTCTCTCTCTCTCTCTGTGTGTCTGCATGTGTGTGTGAGATTGTGCGCGCACATTTTTTTCTGCAGGTGCAACGAGGACACACTAGACCAAACTAATTGGATTGACGTCGCCATAGTTTTCTGTTGCTGACAAAAATTCAGTGAGGCCTATACTTAAAATATTAATTATCCCCAATTTTTCATCAAAAACTTCTGGTGCTGCCTATACACGGTAAATTACTGTAATTATTTTTATATAAAGTGATTGAAACTGCATATTACATAGATCCTACTAAAGAATGACTGTCTAATAAACAGTGGGAATGTTTGGCATGTGTAAACACAAAATCAACCAATCTACTAATCCTTTCATACTATGGTGGTTAAGGTATTCAGTCCATCATAATTATAAAAAAAAAAAAATATATCAGAGTTTTCATTTTGAATCTCGGTAAGCTAAACAAATATTAAAGAGCTGGTCAAAAGTTCATTTAGTTGTGCAACAATGAGGGGTTTTGTCTGTGCGTACACTTATTTGTGTATATTATAATACATTACTAAAATATCTACACAAAACTTAACTTTAAAAATGTCAGACTAATGCTGTAATAAAATCTTCGAACAACTTAATTTTCCCCCCTCATGTAATCAAAATCAATTAATGTGACACATTTCATATGCACTCAAGCGAAAAATTATGTTAAGTATTATCACAGTGTACAAGTACAATAATCTGCAAGTTTGTTTTCATATGTTAATTAGTATTAACTTGATTATGAGCCAGCATGCGTATAAACTACGTATTATTAAGACTGAAGGTCACATAAAATTATTTTTCATTTCAGACATTTTCCCTTTCAGTTTCATAGGATTCAATAACACGCACATATATATCACATTTGCACAATCCTATTTTATGTCAACCATTCAAAGGACAGTCTTAAAACATAGTACACAGAAGCCATAATTTGGTACTTACAGCGAAACCACTTTTTTTACCATTTTCAGGGGACCTGGGGAAAAAAATAGGGAAATGTATGCTGTAAAAACAATAAATGACGATCAAATAAAATATGCGTAAAATGCACACAGTGAAAATCTGGAGGTATGAAAAACTAATTTGACTGTAATTCTATGCAAGTGTATTCTTTCACAAGTTTAACACAAAACATAGAACACTTTTCTAACATTTTAGTAAAAGTTACAAGTAGGCTGCTAGGCTACCAATAATATGAAAAAGAACAGAGCTCAAGTACACATACTCTAGAACTCAACAGCCACAGCTGTGCCCTACAACTCGCCGCCTGATGAAGCTGGCTTAGCCAGCGAAACGTGATCGTGCAACCACGTGAAACAACTGTCTCATTCTACTTTGTGTGTGTGCCTATCAACAAATACTAGCCTGTGAGTACTTGGATCCCTGTCCTTTATATATTTTTAAGGATATCATTTTTTACGCTGTTGCACGATTGCAATGTTTTGCTAGCTAGGCCTGCTTTATCGAGACTAGGGTGCTGGCCGCTAGGTTCACTACCAACTGTTGCAGAGTCCTTCCACCATATTGCAGTGCCCTACACATCACAGCTTGATGAAACTGGCCTAGCCAGCAAAACACTGTGATCGCGCAACCACATGAAAAATGTGATCTCCTTTGTGTGTGTGCCTTTGACAAGTACAACACTTTGAGTACTTGAATGCCTGTCCTTTTATATATTTTTAGCAGCCTACTTGCAATCTTAACTTTTAACTTGTGTTATGTGTGTGTCTATATATATATATATATATATATATATATATAAACATAGTTCTAAGACTTCAAGTTTTATTGAGAGCATAATATTTAAAATTATGGCAGCTAAAATTCAGTGCTGCTTGTTTTATACACATTGTATGAATCTCCATATTAGTACATACGTGGAAGTCCGATGTAACAAGTATGCTTTATAACAAAAAGTCAGCTATAATGACACTTCTATTTGGCACTGTCCATTGCCCATATACTGTAGTAAGTGGGAAAATAAGTCGGTAATAACTAATACAGTGTGCACCCATTTTTGTTATAATGATAGCAGCACTCAGCAGTATCCTTAAAAAATAATGCAAGAAGAAATGATTTCGTTAACAAAATAAAATGTAAGAAAAGGTTTTGGTTTTCGTGCGTAAACTTTATGAAACATGGCAACATCACTGCTGCCAGCTGGTCGCGTGCAGACTTAGCAACGCCGCAAAGCTTGCCTGCCGTGGCACCATGCTGTCCAGTCCGACATTGGCACTCTACTGTTGCGCGCTCGCCACTGTGTATTTGTGTAGGCGTAAAGCCAAAAGTTTCGATGTCGGGCAAAGCTAAAAGTGAAAATGCAACATGAATATCTGTCCCTAAAGTAAAATCGAATGTAAATTTACCATATTTCTTCATGTGAAAATATGGGGTGCTGTCTGCACACAAGACATTTTGGGGGAAAAACGGGTAAAGTGTAGAAACGTTTCTGGCCATGACGAAATTACATCTAAGGTCCCGTATCATAAGGGCATAGACGTACGTGTACAAGTAAATTATTTATATGTGCTATTATTGCACTGAACATCTAAGAATTTCGTAATCTGATCGCTGGCCTATTGCGCAAATGAGTCGCCAGCAAACGTCTGCCTTAAATTCTGTTACGGGAATGTTTTTTTTGATGCAATTTTTCTGACTTCAAACGGAAGAATTTCTGTGGTGAAAGAAAATCCATTATTCCTAGTGATGCACACGTGATGAAACGGTTACTATTTTGGTTCCGGGTATTGGGTATTTACACATTTTGCTTCGCAAACCACACTTTTTTTGGGAAATTTTTACAGTGTATGTTTTTCCCTGCACCAACACCGTACATTTTTATCGTCGACGCCAAATTGTAGACTATCTACCCTTTTCCCATGTTCACATACATATTCCACAACCATCAACTAAAATTTTGCATAATAACTCGCTTATTCCTTTTCCATTATCACAAGGCAATGTTCCAATTGGCACCTTTTGTTAACAAAATGGTCATGTGATATGTTTGTCTACAAAATCTATGAAATATTTTCGTAATTTGCACTTTTTCAACCCTGAAGTTGGCAAACTACCAAATCACTGCAATATCAGTTTTAATTTTTGAAATCATGCTAACACCAAAATAACACAGCACTGCATGCTAGACAGTTAAAACATTGTATTGTTTTAATTAAACATTACAAAATGTTAGACACAAATTAAGAAAAACTAAACTAAAAACAATTTGGAACACGGCCTCGCATCTATCTGTGAAGTGGGAAGATAACACACGAGTGTAGAGGGGAAAAAAGGGAATGGGAGGGGAGGGGGGAAGTGATCTATACCGGCACAGCTATAAATGGCCTGGCAAGGTCACTCGCAGGATCACCCACATTTAGTCACACGCATCCACAAGTGCGCTCTCGACAAAGGATGCCTGCAATTGCTTCACAGGAGCATGTAGTTGACAAATGTCGGTTCTTACCTTACGTGAACAAACCTCAGGGTTAAAAAAATACCATCTGTAGCCTGTACATGCCAAAATACGGTAGATAATGTATGTGGTGCTACACATAGAAATTGTTTGGGTGACATTATTTATGAAAGTTACCATTTCACAGTGCAGAATATGCATCCGTAGACATTTTTCTTTCATAATATTCAGGAAACGTGTTATTGTTTTTTATACTAATATTAGAACATCACGGAAATTAAAATAGAAGTCTGTCGGGCGATTTTCAGATTTCCAAATATTTTTGTACTATTGTACAGCAAAGAAAGACTAAATTCCGTAAATACCTCGCATACCTGCAAAAACAGTGTGTGAGAGTTGCTAGCTCTCCAAGAGGTCCAGTCATTTGTCATATGGGAAAGCCTGCTTAAAGCGAAACAAATAAAAATTAATTCTAATTTCAAGAAAGTGTGATTGTGAGTTTTTTCAAAATGTATTTTGGTGCCAAACTATCACACAGTTTGCTAATTACTGTATATACCCAAATCCAATATGACCTTTAATCTAAGATGACCCCACAATACAAGTTTGAGTTTTTAGGGAAAATAGTTATTCATTGCATTTTCCTTAAATTGCAGGCAAATTAGTGGTATAATGGAAATAAGTGACAAAAAAGATATTCATTACAATACCAAACAAGTGTACTTACAGTTTATGTACAAACAAGTATCAATAACCTACACCTTAGGCCTACCAAGTTGTTCTTTGGTGTCTTTGATATGCTTTCAATTTCATGAAACCAGCCGTTTTTTGGTTCACTAAACAATTTTCTCAAATTTTTAACGATTTTTTCATTGCCTCACATTTACTTCAGACACGCCGTACTTTTGCGAAGCAGCACAATTGTTTGCAGTACAGCATAATTATGAACCATCATTTTAAAGTTTTTGTCGTATCTTACCCTTTCGTTTTAGACAAATTACTTTTAGAACTCTTAGTTTCTACGTGGTCAGCCCTTTCAATGGTAAATATGTGTTAATAACTGCATATAAATAACGGAACCCACACAACTGGTCAATGACAAAGACTGCATAGAAGTACAGTACAATTTACAATATTTGTGTAGGCTAACTCGGGATGTTTTGACCCGGTCAATGCCATTTTGAGCTGTGCTACAATTCATTTAAAAAACATATCTCTAAGCAAGTGACTACAGCACACTCCAAAACATTGACCCAAAAATTTGTCCCTTCAAAATCTATGTATCTGAATCCAAGGCATTTTAAATAGCCAATTATGAAAAAAACATTAACTTTGCTTGCACATATCTCCCCCATCTGCCTGCATGTCCTAGACCACTGCCGCCTGCGCCGTGCCGACAGGAAGCGGCATGACCTTGGGCGACCTTACACGTAGAAACAGCTGCGCACATTGAGCGTCACCACCCTCCTCACTCTAAACCTCACGTGTTCTCTGCTAGTGATTGAATTTTACAACACATAAATTTTATTTTAATGAGTTATATTATGTCTTTTTACTATTTTTGGGTTGTGCTAATAAAGTTAATGTACAGCACAAATAAAAAATTCATAAATACGGTATTTCTTATATTTTTAATAACGAAAGTTTGTTATAGCAACGATTTTGTGTACCGATATAAAATATTGAACGAACTTTCACTGTAGTAACTTATTCATTCACAGTCCTAAAAATTCCAAGTTTTCACTTGAATGAATAGTGATAAGGTCCATGGCAACGTTAATTGTACTCAAAACTGCTTAATCAAACACACAGCCTAGAAAGTATTTACTGGTGCATTACATTACCCTGTTTGTCACCATTCCCGAGAACACAAACTAGGCTTTGTCATGAAGGATTTCAATTCAGAACATATACTTTATAGAATAAACACGTTTCTAGGAACAAATACATTGCGTTCAATGAAGATTTGGTGCACATTCAAATTAATATCTAACTACGACCGAGGTATCACCAGTGCACAAAACTCCACTGTTGGCACAGCTACAATACATGCCAAAACAACTAGATTTGTACATCAGCCCGTCTCCATCACCAGTTCCGGATTCTTTGATTCGCTTGCTGCGGGTTTTGTCTCGTCGTTCGCAGGCTCACTAGTCACTTCCTCCACTTCTTCCTGCCTGCTGTCCTTAGCATCCTGTTCACTGACTTTGCTGTTCTTTTCAGTCTCTTCCTCGGCACTACCCTCTTCATTACTCCTTTCTTCATCACCTTCTTCTTCTTCCTCTTCCCTCACTTCCACCACTTCCTTGTCCCGTTCGTCCACCATGCTCTCTTCCTTCTCGACCACCACAGTGACCTCTGCTTTCCCAAGCGAGACATCCACCATAGCATCGTCTGCGTTGTGCCACCGAGACCCTTCCTGCTTCACCACAATCCTCGGCTGGGCACCCGCTCTCCTAACTAACAGCGGTTTTACCTTGTCACTGATCTCCCGGAGCACCTCATAGTAAGAATCGCTGTTCACCTGAAACAAAAGCAGCATTCAACTTTACAAACTGGTGAAAGTTAAATTTTTCACATATTCGGTTGGATAAATAATAAAAATGACAAGATAACGGATCTTTCATTATTTACAACACTCCCTTCTCACAACAGAAAGGCCTTATTTCACTCCCTTTCATCCTTTGTGATTTTATACCAGCACAACTGTGTGAAAAATGTGCCACCATTTGCATATGTGCCTGTTGACAAGTACTACACTGTGAATACTTGAGCATCTACACTATTTATACTCTATTATGCAGAGAAGCAGTGGACTCACTGTGGCAATGGCCAGGTCATGGCTGGTGGCATCGAGGGTGCTCCTCGTGGTGTCGAGCTGCGCAGACAGGTTGTGGACGTTGGTGGACAGCCGGCTGGCACGGTCCTTCGTCTGCTGCAGTTCGTCCTTGACGGACAGCATTTGGGACTCCGTGTCGAGGCGCGCCTGCTCGCTGCGCTTCAGCTGCTGCATAAGCTTGTCCACGTGGAGGAGGCTGCCCCGGTACATCACGTAGCCTGTCGCACACACACAGCTCCGTCCACATACCGTTATCACTTGTAATCAAAAACTACTGGAAGAGAGAAAGTGAATGAGCGAGCGAGCGAGCCAGTCAAGATATTTGGGTAGCTCTTAACTGCAAGGTCTTGAGAGCCAATGAGGGTGATTGAGGTGAGTATGGAGCATTATCGGAATGAAGAGGCGGGGGAAATGGGAGATCCTCGAGAAAACCCACCTACCAACGGCACTGTCCGGCACAATTTCCATACGCGAAAATCTGATAACCCAGCCAAGGATTGAAACCAGTTGGTCTTGTTGGGAGGCAAGCTGGCTAACTAACTGCTCAGCCACTGTGACCACTAGAAAGGAGAGAGGGGGAGAAAAAAGAGAGAAAACAATGTGGAGTTACCAGTTTTTACTTGTAAAATGAATTCAGCATTAATTATTTTAATTACTTCTTTGACAAAGCACAGTATCTCATTCAGATTACCGAACAATTGTAATAGCACTGAAGAACCTTTATTTGTTTAAAATGTGGAGTAAATTAGAATTAAATATTGAATACATTTATAAAATGGCTACTGTACAAGAAGTTAACTACAATTGTTACTAAAATATGATTATAAGTGCCCTAACAAGGTTACTGTTTCAAAGGATGCATCACTGAATACAACTCTATAGGCAAAATATGTTATTTTTCACATAAAATCTGATACTAAAAATAAAAAAAAATATAAAAAAAAACCCACACACGTTTATTTTCTTTTTAAACCATGCAATATACATGGACAAACTGTGAACAGAATTAAATTGTTTCCCAAAAATTCATCAACAAGAAAGTATACAATACAGTACATTCCCATTTAATTGTTCATAAAGTACACTCGGCATGTTTTAAAAAGGAAGCAACTGTTGTGCTTTGTTTATATATTTTGCAACAATTTTTTTTGTAGTCGTTATTTCAGAAGTTAATATTTTCTTATTTATTAACGTATGCACAGCATACCAGTGATGATTGTAGAAATATTATGTCTGTTTTAAGCATTAAATTTAAATAAAATTTGTTTGCACTATTAATGTCAAAATGTGTTACCCCGAGTGCTAAACAAGTGACTGTCGATAACTTCTGAAGTGAAACCTACAAAATGACAAATGACAAAATAACGAATTTGCCATTTCGGTTTCGCACACGGCCTCAGTTACCACTCACTCCAACACCACATCTTGCAAGTTTATCGATCGCTCGGACACAGTTGTTATTCACAGTTTGTAGTGTCGTTTTCGCAACATGTTAACAAAGCGTAAAAGGACAGTTTTAACTATCGTTGAAAAGTTAGAAATAATAAAAAAAAGGTAGGGCATGGTGTGTTATAAACCAAAACATCAATTCCGGTGTCAAACTAAATAAAATTGAAGACTTTTTCAAGAAAGGCACGGTTTAACTTTTCTTACATTTTTTTCATATAAAGTGTTTAAATGTTTAAAAAAACCAAACATTTCAGAATTTTTAAACTTTCACGCGCGTGCGTGCATGTGTGTGTGTGTGTGTGTGTCAGTAAAATTGAAATAAACTCCCAGTAATTAAAGATGTATCGAAATCTGAGATATTTCAGCCCAGCCTACTGAGACTGAATGGGCAAGCAGCCTACAGTTACTGATAGAAGTGTGTGCTTACGTTTTTGTAAATTTCATTATGGTTGTCACTAACTTGAATGAATTTAGACTTTTTTAAAATGTTTTCCTTGCTTTGGCAAAAGTTAACTTTAGGTCTTGTAAGGGTTGTTTAAATGGGAACTGTACTGTGTTGTTTGAATGCCAGGTTATCTCATTTAAAGTCCCGTTATAGTCTTTATTGCATTGTAATCAATGAAGATAAACAGTGTACATATTAGCTGAAAGACCTACGTAATAAGATGGACTCCCAAAGGGATAGCTAGGTTAGTCTTTTAATTTTCCAGCATTTAAATCTGATTTGATTTGTAGGCACACAATTACCTATCTCTATACGTTTTAAAGTGTATACGTGAAGATTGCTTCCAAGAAGAATGCAGTTTTGTAGGAGATAATTTTTATGCTATATATTTGTATGCTTATATTTTGTGTGTGCTTTTGTTGCAATATCTTGTGCACCATTTCAGTATAGAACCAAAGACTGAGCAACAAAGCACCCAAAACCTGGTGCAAGATATTTTTAACTTCAATTTTATTCAGTGAATGTATGTTGTATTAAGTGAACAACGTGAGTACAATTCGCAGCGACAGTCCTGCATGTAGTGTACTCGCTTTGTTAATCGATTAGCCGGTCAACTCAGGCATTGATGGGGGCCTGTAGTTGTCCACCTTAGCACCCTGTCACACGTAACTAGCATGCTGACAGACACAAAAGTTCCCTGGAAAGATTTTCTTTTACCTTCTTTACTCACTGCAGTAAGCTCCAGGATAGTAGTGACGTTTCCCCGCCTTGCGTGAGTAAGGATTGCACATGTTTGAATTATTACTACTTTTATTACCCTCGTTTTGACATGCCATTGTTTTAAATCATTTTTCTTTCTGGTTTTTATAGACGATTCCCTTGTAATATCCACCAGCAATATACTGGATTTTGTCAATGGCACCCGTAAAAATGTAGACGGGACACCCAACACACAAGGCTTCCTAACCCAGTAATCTTTTCAACACAGGGGGAACACACACTCTCGCTGCATCAGTAAAGCCGCATCACCATGGCGAGACGCAGAGACAGATGCCTCTCAGAAAGGAGAGAGAACCAACGTTGCCGGCCAGCCGCCACCAATCCACTTCTCACAGGTTTTACTTTGTTGTGCGGGCGACCAGAGCGCACAGAGCACTCGCCGCTACAGCGGTCAAGACACCCAAGCTTAAGGGCTCCGCCTACATAACAATTTTTTTTTTCATGCTATCTGCCTCATCTCGTTTATCGACTTCTACCCAGACCTTCTAGACTTTCCAGTGAGGGGGCTTATGCCTCACTCCACAACCCTTCACGATGAGTCATCACAATGAAATGGAGTACAGGAATTGGCAGGGGGGGGGGGGGGGGTTCACACGCGAAGTTATGCGTGCCGCTCCTAATACCAATAAACTACGATTACGACTCATCGCTAGTTTCCTATTCCCACTACTACATACATGAGACATCGAAAGGGAATCTCCAGACGTATACTCGGTTGCCTAATCTACCAAGCAACAGGAACTTATAAGTGAATTTTTGTCACCTGAAGGTTACGCAACCTGGGAGGCACGCCGCCCACCTACCCCATGCTGAGCCCCAACAAGCTGCCCGGACTTCAGGCAAGGCCGAGCGCTAACGACGAGGCATGATCTCCCCGTAGCCCGGGCCGGCAACCTACAAGCTTCACTTATGCAAGTCCTGACACTGCCGAGCTAGGGCAGTCATTCATGTTTCATCTCTCGCGACATCCCAGAGCAGTGCTCAGTGCCAGGGCCTCCAGAGAACTTCGAAACTTTGAGTACGCCCCCTGCTGCTATTTCACCGTCGACAATCAGTCATTCCGACAACCAGCGAACACGCTCACCAATACGTATTAAATTCACTTTGTCTCCTCAAGACACCTTTATTAGAACAGTTTACAAGTAACATATATTTTACCGTCTAGATTTATCTTTTCCGCTTACAACCTAGATCCAGGTCGCCTACACCTGGCCAGTGTAGTATCCTTCAGCACTCAATTGCCTGGCAGGAGGTAGGCTGCGTCGCATATTTATTGAGACTTCAATAAACATACTTTTGTTTCCTACCTTTCAGCTTTCATTTTCTAGAATATCTGACTGTTTGCCTGCTAGATACAGTTTGCTACGTACACCCTTGACAAGAACTGGGTATTTTATAATAACCGAATTAGCTTCAACTACGAGCATCCTTCAGGGGTCCATCATATTTTCTCACACACCCATTAGATGGCCATCTGGTGCTTTCCAACTGTCGGAGCACTGTCTAGTTCTGACAGAGAGGAACAGAGGAACCACAACCACTAGCAACACCTTCATTCCAGAAAACAAACCCAGGTTACTTCTTTACACCAGAGCACTGTTAGTGCTGGAGTAACTGTAACTTGCGTCCTGCCGCTCGTTCGTGTATGAATGCACATCCAATGGAGGCATTGGTGACCCAGACAGCTCCCCGTCTGATCAGCCTGTGTAGTGTGGGGGATCAGTGGAGACTTTACAGAGCCTGGTCAGCAAGCCAAAACCGGACAAACACTGTAAATTGTTTAGTTTGTTTGCGTCAGGGTGTACCCAGTAAGCTGTGAGTAGAGACTCTATGCATTACGTACAGAGGCACGGCCAAAAGCGTAAGGAACAAAACGCAGCGTTCTTGATGCCAGACAGTTGAGTGCACTTCCTCAACCTACACCGGAATGGCAGGAGGAACGGGACAGTGCCGTCCGACTCAGGTACGAGTCAGTATCGACAGCTGCGGTCACTGTATTGTATGTATCCCCTTGTCTACGTATTCACCCCTCGTGTCACCCTGTGGTAAAAGGGTTGTTGACCGGTACCAAAGTGAGATTCGGCTGGGACATCAACTTCTGGACCAACGAAGCCTATCAGTGGAATCGCAGCTTCGGTGTGGGCCAAGCTCGCTACGTCTGGGTGAAACCCACCACAACCACAGCACCCAAGAAGGAGTATGTAAGTGCTAACGTACACCCCTCGCCACCCATCATCTATCTAAACTAAACCGCTGCGCTTTTGATCTAGCAGACGAAATCCTCGACCAACGTGCCAAGTCAGTCTAACCGGGCACGCGACACTACCAAGAATGAATCACAGTAACATTGACGACATGTACATAAAAGTTTCAACTGCACACTATACCACCACTGATAGCATTCTGACTTGTTGCAGTTTACACAATGAATTTCATAGATTTTTTTTGACAGAAACTCATATGGTTCCACACCATGGCACAGCACGTTAATTCTGAATCGATACTTACCATCAGGCAAGGGAGAAGCTTCATTAGTCCCATCAGAGGGCTTCCTCGCTCGCTTGGAAGGAACTCCAGAACAGAAAACTGGCAGCAGATGCTTGTTACCTGTTGACATACCCACCGAGTAATACAGTGCACATACTACTTATAAATAACACAAACTATACTTTGACCATTACAAGAAAATAGTAGAGATGGGTCTGAACCCCTTTTTGCAGACATGTATTACCAATACTGATACTTTGTGGCCGATCCAGCAGATAGTGCCGTTACAAATCATTTTAATTGTAATTTTTTACACAATTTCTGAGTAATTTAAAATATCCCCAAATTTAACTTACTGTCTTTACATTACAGTTTAGTACTTTTGTCCGTTTATTAAAAAAACTTCACTTTATCAAACTCTGGGCATTCTTATCCGGTTTTGCAACGTAAGCAGCCGGCTACAACCACCAACCTTGCAAATAGTTGCAAATCCCGTATTTGCCAAGAACCTAACAACAAAACATGGGACACCGGGACCTCGCGAACAGTCTGGTGCAGTGACTGGGTATCTTCGCCGGAGTCAGAGGTCGGCCCGGGACCCCCATCTTGATGACACAGATGAGCGGTTCCTTCTCTAGTCCAAGAAGTGGGGCCAGGGAAGACAGCCTTGGTGTCAAGCGACATCGGAACCTAAGCGCTGGTGGCCTCTGCCCTGGGTGGCACCACGACCGACTGGATTGCCAATTCATCTATGTAAATTGTGGCCGATGGCACCAGCCAACTAAGGCCTCCAGTATGGCCATGTCACAGCTGGCAGTTTAACCTGGTGTCTCCCTCTCGGAAGACGGCATCTTGGCAGTGGCTGAGATATTGTCTGGCAATGCAGTCCCCTCGCTGATTTGGCCCTCCAGGGCTGGGGTTACTGGGATGGCTAATAGAGGGGGTGGTTCCCATCGTCCCGTGGTCTCGATGGCAGCCCCTAGTCGGAATGGAAAAGCAGGATCCCCAGCTGGTGCTGCTAACTTTGAAGTCTGGCACTCTGTGATGCGATAGTCGGGCTCCTAGAGAGGCATTTGGCACTGGGTCGTCCAAGTCATCCAGTGATTCGGAGGTCACCGATGCAGTGTGATGGACCTCTAGGTCGAGGATGTCTCTTGGGGAGGGAAGTATTTGTCCTTGGGTAACTTTGTGAATACGTCCCCGGTGGTCTTCGGCCCTGTACACATTGTCCTGACATCCTACAACTTTATATGGACCCTACCATTTCTCAGCCAAATCTGCACTAAACTGACCACAGGCTTTGATCAGTAGAAGGCTGTACTGATGGAATCATCCTGTGTGGCAGAAGATTGGGGTGGAGCATTGGCGTCTGCGCTGCTCAACACCCCCTGATATGTTGGTGGTATCTCATGAGGGGCAAGAATCGGCTCCGTAGAAGCTTGAACGACCTTGATTCTTGGCTCAGATGTTTCCTCCAATACAGCTCGTGGGATTGGAGCGTCGAGGTCTGTGCTGCTCGACAGTCCATCTCCTGGTGTGTATGGACAGTCTTATCCTCCCTTCCTTTTTTTTTGGCCATCGGTTTCAGGAGCTAGGCCTGCAAAGTGTTTGGCTATATTCCCCATCCCTAGGACTTCGCCAAGACACTTTCAAAGCTTCCAGCAACTTTCCCAATCCAAAAATTAGGAAAAGTAGGACTTTTTGATTAAAAAGGCAAAAATAGGAGTGCAACTTTTTCACATAATTTGTCAAAAGTACACGATATCTTCCTGTCCAGCAATATCATAATACAAGCAGCATGATTTTACAGCAAATGAAAATTAAGAGTTAAATATTTTTATGGAAATATTATAATTTTTTTAAATATCCCCAACCAAACGGCCGGTTAAGCGGAACACACTTCTGAACCCATTATGTGATAGAGTACTTCTTCAGGGCTGACCACTGGCTTATGACTATCTGTGCAGCAGGAACCAAAGTCAACCAATGTGTTTAAATATTATTTAAGAAACATAATTCATCTAGCTCAAGATCAACTTGAATCTCGTTCACCTCCTCTTTCCTTACAGGAGACAACTTAAAGATTATGTGTAAATCAATAATTAAATCAACTATCTCTTGCCCGAATTCCATGATACCTTTCCCATAAGCAGCATGAGCCAAATGCAAAGGACATGTTCCTATGTCTAAAAGAGAGGGTAAGCCTAGAGATTTCTTACTTTCACAAATTGCAGCAAAAAAGAGCTTTATTTACATTTGAGCTATCACTCCCCAATACTATAAGGTCTTTGAGAATCAAACAGTTTTCATTCATTGATTTCATTATACACTCTGCAATATCTTTAGCTTTTACCTGCCCATGATACGAGTACCTAAGTGGTTAACATTTACTTTGTCGTCTGGGACTGCAACACCAAGAAAAGTACCCCTCAGTTATTCTTCATTGGGGCAGGAAGTAAATAACCTACTTTCATACTGGTTATAATTTTGGAAAACACTTCTATTGGCTGCACTTCACCTTTCATCAATATGTAGTAAATATTAAAAAATTATGCTTCTACCACCATTACATGGTGGTGGGAAAGTAGGGCAAATTTAGCAAAATATAGGACCAATTTTACTTCCCTACTAAAAAATAGGAAAAGTAGGAGAACTTGAAGGTCTGCACTTTGCTACCGCTCGGAGTATTTCAGGAGATACCATGATTGGTATAGGGTCGTGATTGGGGGTCTAGGGCACCGAAAACTCTTGGTCCGGGGCTCTGTGGACTGAGGCTCTTTGGACCTGCACTTCTACCTGGAACTGCTGGAGTTGGACTGTGGTAAGGGAGCGGTACCATTGAGCTGACTACCTTCCTAGTTGATTATAGTTCCTCCATCTCCACCCAGTTGGATGCGGCGTTGTCCGTAATCCAGAATGTGGCTTCTGAAGCAGCCATGGTTGCCCCAAAATCATATGTTCCCCAATATGGGGAGAAACCAGGAAGTTAACCTGGGATGTCTTGCGATGTACCCTGATCGTAAACTTTATTTCTCCTACCAAAAGAAGATCTGGTTGTGCCAGCCTAACTTTTGTTTCAAAGGAGGTCAGTCGGGCTCGTTGGTGGGGCGTGAGCAGGTAGCTCCTGATAAAATCACCAGTGGTGGCCGTATCTAGCATCACCATGGTAATTTGATTGTTTATGTGGACCTCTACACAGGATGCTTTAGGGGGATAACGCCCTTTCGTCAAATTCTGGAGCACGATTGTGGATTCTTCCCCATATTCCGGTTCTCGGTTCTCACTCTCTCTCTTCGCCGGGCAATCTTTATGGAGATGTTGGCCCGTGCAGTAACGGCACTTTGGAGGCATCCGATAGAGGGGAGGCGGGTCACGGTCGGGGTTTCAGGAGGCATAGGGGCCGGCGCATGGCCTGTCATTATCTCCTCTTTCCCCTGCCTTTGGTCTAGGGTGGCCTGCGCTTTATAATTGCACTCTGTTTCGCAGGCTCGTTCCACAGAGTTCTTCGATTTACTGCGGCTTCAGAGGTTGTAAAAAATTACACAGCTTTTGTAATAGCATTCTAGCTATGGAACGTACACAGCGTTCTTTGTCAGTCATTTCACTGAAAAGGCATTGGTATATTCTTACCTCATGCCTTATAAATAGTTCGGCCTCTTCATCCATGTCCAGAGTCTCGGTATAAAATCTGGCGAATGTACTGGCCAGTACTTCTTCACCAGTAAACACAGCCATCAACAGACTACAAAACTGCTTCCAGTCCATTATGAATTCACCATATTATGAATTCACCATAGCGATTCCTCCGTTCTAATGCCTTGCCTTAGAGATGTGTCGGTGCATTGTTCACACATTACTTCAGGGGAGGTCTGACTCGCTAAACTTCCTGTTGCATTCCGTGGTAAATGCGACAGGGTCCTCGTGTAGTCACCGCGCAAAGTCTGGGATCTGGATATCCCGGGGCTGTTCCTGGCTGACTCAAGGAATGGGATCAGTGAGGATGGGTTTCGTAGGCTTGCCTACACATCTTGCATCGTTAGGCTAGTCCAAGCCTGGTGACCCTTTCGTCGGGCCAGCCCATACAGTCGTGGTGGTACGGCTAACTGCAAATGGTGCAGCGTATCTAATTAACTCTGTACTCTGGACATGTGAATATGGAAGTAACCTACGGTAAACATGTGTACACGACCTGCTCCTAAACTATCCCAAGATAGCTAGTGGTGTTGACGGCTATGAAAATAACTCTGGTTGCAGCTACTCTATCCAAGGGGTGTCTAGGAGAGAGAAATATTAAAAAGGGCCCACTACAGAGATGGCTGCTGATTCAGGAGGAGCCGCAGTGGAAGATGTGTTAAGAGCTGCAGGTGTTTAAGAAGAAGAGTTTCTGGTAGCTGGTGGTGGTTGCAGCAGAAGCCACTGGCGACGGCAATGGAGCTTCTGGTAGAGGCTGCAGGAGCCTCTGGTAACGTCCACTGTAGCAGCGTCTGGTGGCTGCCGAAGTCTGTTGAACAGTAGGAGGCCTCAGCATACAAAGTGTTAGAGTGCGCTACTGGAAAAAGGAGTAACTCCCGAGCCCGGGCATGCATGGTCTTAAATAGTCCGCTGAACAGGTGCAAACGCCGGGCTGCGGTGGAAGGTGTGAAGTCGCCTCATGATGTCCCTTTCGTGCAAGGCCGGGGCAGGAGTAGCTACTCTCTGTCCGGCTTTGTGCATATTCGGGTGTGGCCTGTTTTGCCCCGAGGCAGGTGATGGCTTGTTGGCTCTCCGTGCGGGGAAGGAGGCGTGCTTCTGGCTTTCGCAACCTTATTTTCCAAGTTTTTAAAATCGCTCTCCAGGGATCTGGCTATCTAATAACAGCCCGCCTAGAATTCTGCATGCAAACGTCACCCCCGTAAATAAATACAATATTTTTGACGAACCACTACCCTACATTTATCTGTGGAAGAAGTTCCAGCGGCAACACGAGATGACAGCACCACTGTGACCTTGTGACGTTACATCCCGCCAGCCTCAGGACGAGGTGTTTAAATTTGTCATCGCCTTCACGCAGGGAGATTAGAAATTAGTGGTGCTGCAGCAACCCTAATAAACCTACCCCTGCTTTGGAAGGCTACTCTACCCTGCACCACCGGAATATCTCTGATCAAGAGATTTTTCAGTATTTAAGGAAGTCTGCTAACACACCCCAGCAGAGACGCCGGGCTCACCAGCCGCATAGGTCAGTAAGCACTCCCTGGCCTGCAAAGACCTCTCTCTCTTCTCCTCAGCCTGCGAATGACTTCGACCTCCTGCCCAACAGCTTGAGAAGGCAGCACAAACCCTGCAGCTTACGAAGGCTTGTCCACACCAGCTGATCGCAAGGGCAGTTCTCTCTCCAATCTGACATCCTGTACCCAGTAACCCTTTACCCCAGTCAACTTCCATGCCTCCCGCAGTAGCAGGTCGTCGCAACACTAACAACCTTCTGGACAACCCTGTTGTTGAGGATACACTGTAAACTGCATAGAATAGAATTTTGCACTTTTTATTATTAATTATTTACCAGACTCACCTTCACCTGTTTCCAGTACGTAATATATTATAATAACTATCTTAGCTAGTTAATTCATTTTGTATAAGTCAGCCGGGACTTTCCCCTTTCAAGTAACGTAATAAATATTACGTGAAACTTGAGCTTGTCGCAGACCATGATTTTAACTTTAGATCCAAGTATAATTATTGTATTAATCATTGTGTATGAGAATATTAATTACGCAATAGAAAGATCCCGCTGAGGACTAGACTTGAGGTGTGCCGAACACCACAGGAGACGGAGTGTGCATAACGCTTAGAGTCCGGTTCAGGTCCCGAGGTTCAGGCCGCTTGAAGTTCTCAGCACGTGAAAGGGGCGGGGGGCATGCCTGCCTGGTTGAATAACCTTCAGGTGACCAGAATTCTGGTAGAGTAGGCAACAACCGAGAATTCATCTAGAGATTCCCTTTCCACAGGTCTCTCACGTTTGTAGTAGTGAGAATAGGGAACTAGTGATGAGTCGTAATCGTAGTTGATAAGTAATACGGCGATATGCGTCAGCATGAATTATGCAAGAAATCATCAAGACACGTGCATGTAAACATTAAAATGGGGTCTACTGTACGTAATCCCTCGCCAATTGCAGGGGATACGTTTTGTTAAATACACAACACTATTTGTTGATAATAGATATGAAGATACATATTCAAAATTAAATCATTCGTGTGCTGGGGCTAGCTGCAAAAACATTGTCATGTGCATGTAATTGGGCGAGCGCCTAGTTCCTTGCAGCACGACCGGACGAGGTGGCTTGCCGCTGTCGGTCACTACACGATTATTCTAGCGGGCGGCCACCACCCGCCACTGCTGTCGTTACAGGTCCAGTTCACAATGTAACAGCGGTCCGGTATTGGGAAAAGCATGACATGCACGTTAAACTCAGAAACAGTGCATTTTTGGCACTCTTATTTATTGCCGTGTTCCTCTGCACACTCAATTACTTGAAGTTTAAATGCAGTAGTTTTACTGGTATATTTACCCATTTGCATTAGTACTAAACAAAAATTAACATTAATGTAAACTATTACTTTCGCATTAAAAAAACCACCAGCATACAAATAAACTCCACGACTAATTTTGTTCACATGTCTGCAGCGTGGCGCGGCAGCCAGAAATCGATAATGGGACCAGTGACCTTGAAGTGTGAGCGACCTGGCGTGGTCAAACAAAGCGCGGGCCCATTAGCTTTACATGCCTCGTTGAGAGAAACATGCTGCGTGAATTGTGCCAGTGCGAGAATTATGCTAGTAAATACGGTAGTCACTGGAAAATTATACGTATTCAACTAACAAAACCTGCATGGTGAAAGACTTACTCAAAACCAGCATAAATTCAAGAAAACTTCATCAAAATGGATTAAAATTACGTTTGTTATAGAACAGCGATAAAATGTAGTGGTAGTAGTTGTGTGTCTATCGTTAATTGGTATGCCACATTATAAAGAGAAAAATAAAATGCAGAAAACCTGTTTTTATGTAGCTGTATTCCATTCCAGCTTGGACTGTTATATTTAAATGTAATTTTGTTTTCATTTAACGATAACGTTCGACCCATATACGCCAAGTTGTTTGAAACACAGTTGACAGCACAATGACCATGAATGACTATGGAAAAGCGGAACTCGTTCAAGCACCTGGTTTTGTTAAAGAGGGTGGTTAGGAGGCACGGTGGAAGAATGTGAAATGAGAGCGGCACGGTGAGGCGGGGCGAGTGAGTGGAGTTACGACAGACAGATAACAAAAGCACGCTTCATACAGTCACGAGTCCTGCGGCAAGCCTGCTTCACACAATCTCGCTGTACATGTTTCAACTCGTAATATTACAATTTTTCATGGAATATTTTTGCGATTTTTTGACGGTTCCTCAAAAAGACCTCGTTATACTCATGTTCTAGCAGTTGCTAAACTCGTTGCAACAGGATTCTAATGTATCTCTTAATAGGTAGAAGTCTTCTGAAAAAGATGATATCCTAGAGATGGATACTTAACCTCTCTTTGTCAATCAAAATGTTTAAAACATCTAGTGGTGCAAAGAAGTCCATGTTCAATTGTCACTGGTTGACCACTACCAATGCCAACTTCAACGGAAGCATGCCAATCGGCGTGTCCTTTGATTTTTCCCCCTCAAACAATGTCAAAAGTGCTCAATTTATTGTTAACAACCCATGTAGTAAATGCTCCTACAAATTGTCATGCTTTGCAATTTCAAGCAGTGTAGGACAATGAACTTAACTGACCATAAGCGAGAGAGGCCAGCTCTTCTCCTGTGGCAGTTTTCTTCTCTGCCTTTTCTGCATCCTGGTGCTCCTCATCTTTCCTGGACCGGTCAGTCAGCTTGCGGTAGTGCAGCGAGTCTCTCGTCACAACCTTCTGGACCAACTTCCGCACCTGCAACAACGCATATCATGTAACGGATGCTTCAGACCAGTTGAGCTATGCACACAAAAAACACACACTTCACTATCAATTCCATAATTTGACGCGTGACATCAATCAAAATTGTGGCAACGCCACTGTCGGACAAGGGTTCTATAGTGCCAGACAGAGGCACTGGGTAACTTACTGAGGGGAGGTTCAGATTATCTGCTGCCTATTGGTCACCCTGCTGCGGTATACATTGGGGCGAGTACAACTTCGGCATGGCACAGTCAGGTGTGGTGAGAACAACTAAAATCTGGCCGCTACTTTGCACTGGTGTATCGTAGCCGAGAGGTGGCTGCAGAATGGGGGTTGGCGGGAAGCATAGCTCTCTGGTATGATGTCACCAAATGGCTGGAGAGAGAAAGAACAAATGAAGAATCCTGCTAGAGGTGCTATTTAGCGGTGGATAAAAGTACTTGCTGCTCTAGATGCATAGTTACGATAGGCCAGTGAATAAAACAATCTACCCTGTCTAGAACATCCAACCTAAACAGTAAAAACTCATGTGACGGGATAATGGCAATGCTAACTTCTAGACTCAAAAAGCCAAAGCTGTGCGAAGGAATGAGCTGAAGTTTTGTTAAATCACCATTGTTGCAAAAACGTCATGTGTCAAGGGGTTAGGCCAACCAGATACAGTTCTAACACTCCAACCAGAAGTGAACAATACAAATGATGGACTGGGTTACCTGATCTGGATGCCTAGATGCTTTGTCGCATGTGTTCCTATTGGGTGTGAATATACCTTACAATGTTTCAAATACTGGAGTACTTGGATCAAGGTACGTGTGGCTGTCAACTGGGTTCTGTTTGATGATGTACGTGTGCCCAATTAAGGGTAGCTCGCAGTCCTACACTAGTTTCAGCGAAGTAGGTTTCAAGATGCGGTCTCCTGCTTCTCCTTTGTGGGCTTGACTTCACAAGGTCTGAAGTCATTATCACCTTATAATAAGCACACGGGGTTAGGTAAGAATACGTGTTTATTCCCCAGAGGAATAGACATGGTGGCCCGTACAATCTCCTAGATATAAACTGAACTGAAACCGATGGAAGTACACTACGTTAAACCAAGTGAAGGTGACCTGGGTAAAAACTAAACAAAAACAGAAAACAAGCTAGTTAGCTATAACAACTGATCCTAACTAATTCTTTGCTGGACGCTGGTCTAGAAGGCTTCTGGAAGGTAGTGATGGTCCTTCATGAGGAAGGTGGTAGGCAGAGAGCTCCAGCACACGAGGTGGTGAGGCGAGCTGCCAAGTATACAACTGGCACCTTGGAACTGCGGGTCCTTCGGTCCCTTCAACTTGTCGGGTGTCTTTGGGCTAGATCTCTTCCTTTAGCGACACAGGCCGCATTCTCTCAGGGAAGGTTGGAAGTGCGGTTATCCTTGTGTGTGGGTTGCATCGCTCCCGCGAGCTTAGGGGCAGCACTCGGCTGCACTGCTGGCTTCTGACGCACGTGGAGGTGATTATCAGACACGTAACGTCTAACATAATGGCATAGACAGCCTTGACTGCTTTTTCCAAGTCGACCCCGCTCTGGGTGACGTGACGTCACATGAAGATGAGGCGGAGTCGTAAATAATTACGTATCATATGCCAGTATGAATATTGCGTCAAATTCATTTAGTAGAATTACACTAAGACCTTAAGGTCAGCAACTATGATGGCAGCTGCAATATCAATATACCGCATTTTGGCGTGTATAGGCCACACCATAAGTTTTTGATGAAAAATTTGAGATAATTAATATTTCAAGTATAGACCGCACTGAATTTTTAAATTTCTATAAATATTGTTAAGTTACATTCCGTACAAACATAATAAATTCCTACTTAATTTCTCCCCTACAAAACATTTGTGTTATGTTGCAATGTTCACAAATATACATCACGCAATTACTATTCCACAGATATTAACTTGACTTGACAAAGAAAAACCAACGTGCACTTGTAGTGGCACGGCGGGCGTGCAAAGTACGTTAAGTTATTTTCTTGTACAGCAGAGAAATTTACTTATCTATGGCCGAGTTCCAACACGTTTACATTTCACACATGTGGGATGAAGGTTATTTTGTTTATGAATGCAAGTGGACAAATAATGAAAATAATTGCACAAGGAGATCCCCCCCACCACCCCCCAAACACTTTTTCTTCTCCTCTTCCACACCCTTTTTTCCCTCAGGTTAAAAAAACATTAAAATGTACTTCATGTTGAAAAATTTCTAAACACGTTTTGGGGAAAAAAGTTTTAATGCCAATATCTCGTATGTAAGCCGCACCCCACTTTTTGTAGTCATTTTTTTTATGTGTGGCCTATACACGCTGAAACACGGTACTTAAAAATGCATTCTTCCTAAGTCCTACACCACTAGAATGTGAGCAAAGCTTGAATATAATTTTTTTTACTGAAAAAAGTGCTACACTTAAAGTACTTATAAGTACACAATTTTAGGATTTACAGTTTAATTACAAAGATCCAGTTTAATGTTGAACCATGCATGCCATTCTGGCATGCTAAACATGTCACAAATGCCAAAAAATACTTTGTTTACTGTTCATGGAAATATTTAATTATGCTCTGCACCCTTTGGCAGCAACTCTGCGTACAAAGCTAACAAGAAACCTGATAAAAGGCATATGTTATGTACGTATTCTATTACAACCTGAAAAATTCAAGTACTATCTTCAAGACCCAGCACAATTTAAGAACTTTTCAAGACCTAGGAACCAAACACATAAAATTCAAGGATTTTTCAAGGACCACAAGAATTCTGCACAACAAACCCTCAACACATACTGACATACCTGAGCTCGAGACAGGTTCAGACCCAGGATGAACAGCAGTTCCTCTATGTCCTTGTCCAATATGTAGCCGCAGTGGGTCTGGTCGAAATACACAAAAGACAGTAGCAGATTTGGGTCATCTGTCACAGTCTTCCCTCGATCCTTCTTCTTATCCTGCCTCTTGTCCTTATCCCTGTCCTTCCTGGTGTCCTTTGAGTCATCATCATCCTGACGACAAAAAATTACCATTTGAAAAGGCTCACAAAGAATTTAGAAAGAATATGCAACTAATGAAGGAATTAAAATATTATCTTATCTTTCATAACATATGCAGCTTCATATTTACAGGGAGCACTGCAAGACATAAAATATGCATCATGCAGAAATATTGTTTACAAATGTGTACAAAATACTGGTGCCCTAACACACTCAACATGGTGACAATGAAGATGTATAGGCCCAGTATCCCTCTAGAGACCAGGGAAACGAGGTCTCCTTAATCTGGATTATTACCTTATTACTTTCGAGATACTGAGGTCTGGGGTGTCCATGAACAGGGACAATCCAGCCGAGTGACGTTGAAAGAGAACTGCCTGGCTACTGGCGTACCAGTAGACCGAGTGACTGTGAATAAAGCCTGTTTCGGGGGCGTGGCAGAAAGAGGCGACACTGGTTTAGGTATGCTGTACCGGATCTCTCTTGACGTTGGTGCTGCAGGCACTGAATTCTGGCTCTGCGCGGGGACGCACGTGGCCTGTCGCAAAATGGCCACGGCTTCTTCGCACACTTCCGTGCACACCCTTGGGAGTGTTAGGTTATGGTTCACGTGATTGTGTAGACTGGGTGCTTGCGATCTTAACAGCCTTTTATAGCCCACCCGGTGTCGTGGCATTTACGAAATATGCTGTAGGAACACAGCTGGGCATTTCCAGTGATGTTACGTTAAATCTCAAAAGATAAAACAAAAAGAAAATAGGTTATTACTAGAAATGGGTCAAACATTCAAATTAACTGAACCCGAACATTAATGTTATGTTCGATTTGGTTTGAACTTTATTCTCATGTAAAAGATTGGTACCAGTTTGGTAAAAAAAATTTACACAACTTCCGTGTTAGGTTCGAAACTAACATTATTAACGAACTTTGAAACTAACTTACTTCACCAAGGTGGCAAAAAATTGTAAGAAATAAAATTCCCTGATTTTTCCCTGTTCCCCAGACTAAAATTTGTGATTTCCCCTAATCTTTCTTGTAAACTGGAAAATTATTTTTGATACTTTATTTTATAGTACTAGTACTGATGTAAGAGTGTATATATGTGTGCACACGACACCCTGTTTCATCTTGCCATTGGCGTATATGTTAGGCCAAGTAAGTGATACATATTGTGATGTAACAACAATCACAAAACATTTTACTAACAAAAATGAGGTGTGGCGGAGTTGTCAACACTGCCATTTGTTTTGCGTGAATACCTTTACATAGACACGCTCGGACACATTTATGATAATTTTTTACGTTCCCGGCACAGCTTAACTCGATCATATGGGGTTTTATGGGTACCACTGGAATGCTTTTGAGATGCACTTTCCAACTATTTATGATTTCTGTATTTCGACATGGATTTTTAAGAGTATAGGCCGACATTATGTTAAGTTTTCTTAATTTTTTACATTAAACTCGTACAATTACACCATAACCACACCACACAAATGTTTTTATACATGCAATCGATCTTGATGAGAGCTGTAGATTGAAATTTAAACGAGCGTTGTAGCTTCTCCTAGTCAAAAGATATAATACGGGTGGAAGTTATGAGACAAGGCAAAACAAACCACCATTAATAGCAATGAAAAATTCTACTTTACACGAATGACCATTTACTGTGTTCATAAGTCAAGACAGACCACTACTACTACTACCACAAAAAATACATATCAGCAATAAGAAATAATCTAGTCTCTCACATCATCGTCGTCATCATCATCATCATCATCCCTGTCATCTGATTTACTCTTGCCATCGTCCCTCTTGTCCTTGTGCTTGTCATCCCTGTCCTCTCTCTTGCCATTTTTCCGATCCTTCCTATCTTTGTCATCTTTTTTGTCCTTTTTGTGATCCTGAAAATCACAGAATCAGTTTGACATTCAGTTACCAGAATTATTTTATGCCAACAGCACTGTTTATTCAAGAATATACAGAATTTTAATCCATGAACATGTTACAGTACAGTGAAATCCCGTACCTACGAGTACAACCTATTACAAGAATTCCGTACTTACAGCAATTTTTTTAAAACACCATCACATAGTATTATACTACCAACGTTAAATTATCTGGTTACACCGAGTAAGGGTTTATTTTGTATTTCCTTTTTTGGATTGGAATGCATTTTGATTAATTGTATTTGCCTTTTCTAACAATCGTGGTGAATTGAAATTGCTTAAATTGTGCAACTTTTATAAACCACACTCCACGAGAAGTGGAAACGTTGCAGTGCAGTAGATGTAGCAACACCACACGTTCAACCCGTGCTCAAACCCTTTGTCAAGGCATTTAGTTAGAACAGCGGCACAGAATCAATACGAGCGCGAGCAGATGATTAGTTGAACATTCGTGAAACATTCTGCGGCGTGCGGTTTAGGATTCATTATCGATGAAAGTTTATAAATTGCTGGTTTACGCGTGGAGTTAAATTTGCTAATAATGTTTACATAAACACCAACCTATTTATCATCTTTTGGCCTTGCGGGATGTTTTGAAAGGTATGATGCTTAAATATTTTTGTTTTTTTTTCCCTACTAAGCCGCCATGTTGAAAACAGTTGTATTGCCATTACAGATGTTTACACGCACATTCTTCTGCATTTAGCTGCACTGTAAAATAAAAACAATGTGCAGTAATACTAACGATTGCCCTTTATTTCTTTATTTTCTTTCTGTAATTATTTGAACTTACGATGTAGAGGAAGCAGCTAGCAATCAGCCACAATATGCAAGTACAGTAGACCTCATTTTAATTTTTACATGCACGTGTCTTGGCGATTCCTTGTATAATTCACGCACCCTAATTTTTTGCACTTAAAAATTATGTAAAAAAGGTGCGAGAATAATGCTAGTAAATACAGTACACAGTAGTAAATTTTTGCTGCTGTAATAACGCCCCCTGCTTTCACATCTAAATATAAATTGCATACGTACGTATTTTAACATTAAAGTCATGTTTTAATTATGGATCATGAATTCAGACATGGTTATTTATTACTATGTAAGTGAGAGCGCACATAATCTATCTATATTCGTAATTCCCGCCATGTTTATATCAGCAGTCACACTACATTTTCCATAAAATTTATACTTAATATTTTTGTGATGAATCTGATGTTACAAGTACTACTAATTAAGTCAGTTTTTCATACTTTTATGAATTCTCATAGGTACGGGATTTCACTGTATTTACCCCAAAGGAAAACGATCCCTTCCTAAACAAATATTTAAACCTGAATTCAAAGACTAACCCTGTAAAGCACTGAAAAAATTATTTAGGTTGAAAGTATTTTTGAATGAATTGATGACAAACCCTTCAAGAAGAAATGCTATTTAATGAATATGATATATATTTTATTTACTTTTAAAGAAAAGCTAATCACTAACCTAATCTCTCTTACACTGTAAAACATTTGTGGCTGTTACATTAGTGACTTAAGCCATTTTACTTCCCAGTAAAGCGCTTCCTTTGCAGCAGCCATTTACAAATTAATTGGATTAGGATTAGCCATTAATCTGCAAAATCTAATTTTGACCATCCCCATCAAGTAATTCGCCTTGTTAATTAGAACCCGCCCGCCCCTACTACTACAAGCCTGCTCATATTACTGAAGCTGTATATGTATCTGAGTGACATCACATAAGGGGACCCTTGTCAAAGTTGACAGGTACAGTCTCAGCACTACAAAAATATGTCCAACCATGGGACATACTGTATTTAAGCAAGAAAATCATTTGTCAAAATCCTCTGTCTCATGGCATGCCAATTTTTGGAGGACTAATTGCTACCTGACTAAAAATTATGAATAGAAGCCCGTAGTAATTTTGTGCATGTAACACAAACTTAAATACTGAACTAGCAGTGTCACACATTTTTGGTATTTGTGTGTGGTCTTAGGTTCTGAATTGAAGACTACTCCGAATTGTAGACAACCCCTTATTTTTTCTATACCTTTTCTGTCAAAAAACCTCCCCTTCCTTTCGGGTAAATACAGTATTTGGCAAACTACATTTTCAAAAAGGAACACAAGTAGCGTATAGGTGGTTGCACAATTAGTATAATAGGCACCCATTATGATGAGACCTGTATTCAAGCCCAGTTGGATCTCACAAAATATAGAAGATGGCCAATCAGGTTTCTTGAGGTACTCCTGTTTCCTGTTCCGCAAAATTGTGTTCTTTCACTTATCTGCTGACATTTTATTTCACCTCATAGTCTCCAGGCCGGGCTCGAAAAAGCGGTGCTCCCCTTTGGTCAGGCAGCCAACTACACTTGACACCAGTCTCTTCTCATCTCATTATTTGTAACCTGGCCTTAAAAACTGGAACAACACATGGATTAGTTTGTTATTAAAATCCATGATCAAAGCTGTGAACAGGCAGAAGGCAATGCCTTCACCAAGAAGTTCATTTGGAGTTTACCTTTTTTCCTGGTGAAAATATTTTTAAACATAAAATGTATTAAAACTAAGCTTATTCTTACCATAAATCTATTTAAATATGCAAGAATTTATACATGTACATCAATTTAATGTAGTGTACATATCTCAACTCCCTAGTAGATGTGGTAAATACTTGTTCAATATACGGCACTTTTAAGTTTTAAGTATAACATTGAAAATCCTTTTGTGTGGTATAAAACTGAAAGTCACTTTTTGTAGTATAAAACTGAAAGTCTCTTTGTGTACTATTTATAGAGATTTTACTGTATTAAATTATATACAGTTGCACTCAATACAGTCCACAGTTAACTATGGAGTAGTCATAAATGAAGTGTTGTGCAGTCTGATCACAAGTTACGATATTCATTTGTGGCAGTTGAAGAAGTTTCATAGGTCTGCTCTGCCAGTCAAGACAATGAACAATGCAGGGTGTGTATTCTCACAGAGTGCTAAAGACCACTTTAGGCTTTCAAAGTTACTACATTATTTGGAGAACGTCTAGATTGGATGGGTACTGTGATCACAGAAGTATAAGGGTCCCAATTATGGGATGGAATACCAGTGAGCCTGTTCATTATATAGTGGTACTTTTGAGTGGTAATTTCTTACGGCTAAGGAAGGCAAATACAGTATTTTGGCAAGTATAGCCCGCACATTTTTATGAAGAATGTGAATATAAGAAGTGGGGTGCGGGTTATATACAAGATATTGGCATTTTTTTTTAATTCTTTTCCCCAAAATATGTTTAGAAATCTGTCAACATACAGTGCATTTTAATGTTTTAATTCTTAAAGGCAGAAAGGAAGGGAAGGGGAGGGGAGGGGAGAATAAGTAGAAAAATGTAGCCATTTGTTAACTCACGTTCGTAAACAAAATAACCATCCCGCATGTGTAAAATGTAAATATGTTGGAGCTCGAAAATAATTTCTCTACTGTACAAGAGAAAGATATCTTACATAGTTTGCATGCCCACCATGGCTCTACAAGTGCACATTGGACTCTAGAGGCACGGAGATGGTTGGGATCAGGGCTGCTCTTCACGGTTCTGGATGCTCTCCTTCACGTATGTGTTGGAGTTCCGGCAACACGTTCTCTCAACCTCTGTAGGTGACTTGGAGTTAGAGGACAGCGCACAGTACACTGTGTTAAGCACAGAACTCATTAGCATTATTACTGAAATTCTCGGAGGTATTATTCCTCGGATTGGTCCTGTACACTCTCCTGGTGTTGGGCCAAGGAGACTACCCTGGTGCTGGGCTGCACCTGATACTCAAAGCTTGCTGCCTCTACGTTGAGCTTGGACAGGGCAGCTAGGATAGCAACACGATCCTCATTGATCGTGGCCGCTGGATCTAGCTGCTCCAGGGCCTGAAAGACGACCTCAGAGACTCTAGAAGCTGTGGTTGGAGCCTCCTTGGGAGAAGACGAATTCCTTGCGTGGGAGGCTGCGAAGGGGTCCAACGTGGCAGATTCTTTGCTGGTGTGGCTGGAAGGAGCCATGATGGATGAATTAGCCCCTCGAGGTGATGGTCTAGTGGCGGCATCAATCTAACAGTGCTGATTGACAAAATTCCCCTGGTGACGGTGGTAGCTGCTGACGGCTTGGTTCTCTGTCTGCTGGGCTTCTCCAGGAAGCTTCCGTGGTGCTCGTAGTCTACCTTTCTGGGTGCTTGGTGAACTTCTAACAAAACATGTATGTGATGGGCGGTACGGTCGGTTCTCATGGCTTGGTGCTTCTGGGTTTCGGAAAATTCTACCCTAAGCGGTACTGAGTGTCACTGGTGGCTTTATTCCATCTTTTCTCGCAGGTAACGACATCTGTGCATCCTGGCAGGTGAATGGTTTGACGACTTCCTCTACGTTGTCCGACGTGTCGGAGTGCAACGACGTCTCAGTGTACTGAGCAGGTGTGAGGGCAGAATTTGTGTAAGGGCGCATCTGGCCTCGGGTGGCTTACCATATTCTCCCGCAACAATCTTCTGTCCAGTAGACATTCTCCTGTCGCTGTATCACTTTGTAGTGGCCTTCCCACTATCCAGCCAACCCGGTGCTCAATTGGGCATTCCCTAGACTCAGAGGATGACTGTGAAGTAGGACTAACGCTCCCATGTCAAAAGCACGGATTCCAGTGCATGGTGGAGGGTACTTCCAGTTGACATACTCCTAACGTTCTCTCGCTCTTTCAATGGGTCTTTGGGTGGCTTGGTGTATTGCTTCAGGTTGTGGCAGTTCCGTAGGCATGTGTTCCCACTGCCATTCTCCCGGGCATCGCAGGGTGTGCCCTAACAACTGACTAGGACAGGAATCCTTGGCAGCTGGCAATCTCAATGGCGTTGGTCTTCCTCCAAGATGAGACGTAGACATTTGTTAAGTTCTTGGTTATGCCGTTTAGTTGGATTAGCCTGAGGATGGTAGGGCAGCAGTGTCCAGGTTTTGACTCCCCATCCCTGATGAGCTATCTGCCATTGCTTACTAGCAAATTGGGTGCCACTGTCTGTGAGAATGCTCTGGGGATAACCCCAACATGGAAAGATTTCCTGGTTGTATTTGGAGATGATATGGTGCATCTCTTGACTAGGTAGAATGTATTTCATGATAATATCTGCAAGAATTTCAAGAGTTCCTGTGTGTCCTGCATACCGTTGGCAGACGTCGTCTCGCAAGTCCCCAGGTATCCAGATCCTTCATTTGGTTTCAGGTTGGTGGTTAAGGGACAACATGTTGCGTAGTTCGTACCTTTGCGGGTATTTCTTCAGAAGATCCCTTATTTCGGGGTCTAGTTGCTGCTGACGTTCGATCTGGCTGCAGCTCAAATGTAACTGAAGCAGACGTAGCTGTTTCTCAGGCTAAAGTTTGGGAGGTCGGGTGGTAGGATGTGGTCCACATCCTCATCTGGTTTAGCGTCCTCTAGTGGGTTGGATTGTCTAGACAAGGCGTCGGGCATATCATTCTACTTGCCAGGGCAATGCTGGACATTAAAATCAATTCTGAGAGAAGATCCCAGCATCCTAGTTTGGCCTTGTTATTTCGGGACTCCCAATGCAGCATAATTTATTGATAGTTGCCCAGGTATGTATTTCATTTCCTGTAGTCTATGATACACTTCAGTTGACGTAACCACGGGGTTACGACAAAGTCGGATTGCATCGTGACGCATTGGATCTTGGCATAATGCGGTCATCTACGGTGAGAGTGCATTCGGGTATTGCCATCCTCATGGCTTTTGTTTGTGGTTGCAGGTCTGCTGTCTGTTTGTCCTTGAGTAGATTGCAGCGAATAAAATTCCCCAATGCTGCAGAATCAAGCAGGGCCAGCGCATTCTTGTCATTGATGCAGATTTCAATGTACGGGGCATCAGACATCCCCGCATCCTCGTCTAGCAGCTTGACGGTTTGCCATTCTTGGCAGACGGGATTGCCCCCTTCGATCTGCTGGCATTGGTGTTTCCCTTCGGAGCCTTGTTTTGTAGGCCAGACCCTACCTGGGTGAGTCCTCTACAACTGTGTATTCTGACTTTCAGATCGGGCCTCTGCGGAAAAGATTTGTTAAAATGATACTCAGGACAGTACCAACACATAGATTAAGCACGGAACTTGTGGAGTGGGAAGTGGTGGCTTAACTCGAAGTTTCACCGTTTTCCCCCTTTTCAGCTGGTTTCGCGAGTTTTGGTTGGTCAAGCAAGGCCATGGCTGGAAATTTCTTTCCGCTTTTCGAGCTCTCCACGAGTTAGTCCACTGACGATGGCTTGGGTAATAGCAAAATGTTTTGAAGACGAGGCAATAGTAAGCAGGTAATTTGACGAATGCACCCATTTTCGTCCCCGCCAGGAAATATGCGACGGTGCATATGTACTTTCCATCTCACAAATATCTCAACCTCTTCTCCTGGTTCCTGGGTGACCACAGAATTCAGTCATTTGGTGTGCCATCACTTCTGTAAAACGTTGCGCTAGACGGGTGCCGAGTTGTTTCCAGTCTGACACAAATTCCCAGTATACCTTCACCAATTGAGGGCCTTTCCTTTTAGCCTCTGCTGGCCTAGCGTAACCCATCCTTTCTCTGGTACCTCATGGACTGGGAATTTCTTCTCGCATTCGTCTTTGAAAACAATAGGATCTTCATGTGGCCACCCGGCGAATTCTGGTAACTGCAGCTCCCCTAGGCAGTGAGTTTGGCTTCGAAGTGACGTTGGACCAAGATTAGAAGGTCGGTACTCCGGGGCTCATTTACAGACCTCGCATTGGTATACTAGGCCTGGTCTATTGACGGGCCCATCAGGCCAGCCAATGCAGGTGTGGTGGAACGTTTCACTGCATAGGATACATCTGATAGTGTGGATCCCACGTCCAGCACACATGACCCAACTACCATATGCAATTTGACTTGGTACGGCAATCCTCACACCAGTACTCAAGGCCATCTGTGTAACGAGGTTCATCTGCCTAGCCTAGGCAGGAATAATGCAGCCAGAGCTGGCAATGCGCACGCGGGGTTCAGTGTACTCCCGTTCTGGAGCAGCCTGAATGCGAAAAGTGGTTGCATTCGGTTAGGGGCCGTGTTTGCTTCACCAAGTTCACACTCGCTTGGTTCGGTGTCGTCTTGGGGTCATTTTTTCCATTATGGGTGATGTTTCACTGTATCTTGCGTAAAATTAACATGATTTTAAAAAGTAATATTTATTTCACTCAAGGGGCAGCATCTTTGCTAATATAATTATATTTTCAGAAGCATATAAGCTTACTTGACCTCCTCTTTTTCACCAAAAATTGTTTGAACATCAAGTAAATTGTATTACCAAGCATAAAGTTAGTTCCTGCGGGGAAATCAGAGGATTTATATTTATTAATTTCAATAGACCGGCATCTTTTGAATAAACTGATATCCTATAAGGGTTCTTTAGTCGTATAATAATGGGTAAGCACCTAGCCCAAGTGCAGTGTAACTCGTGTTCGTGGCAGGGAAAATCAGAGGACGTGGTTTAGAACAACTAATTACTAAAGACAGTGAAGTAAGCAATTATAACTCTCCTTATTTATTCACTTCTGTTTCAAAACTACAAGTTTTCTTAGCAGTAAAATATTATTATTTACTTCAAAAGACAAGACATTTGCCACGGGCGCAAGATGTCTGCAACATGTAGTGCCGTGGAGGGGCAATCCTCCCACCTCCCCTCCCCAACCAGCTACCGTGAACATTCTGCCCAATCAATAAATTCTCAGCACGCTCACAGTTGTTAGGAGAGTGCACGGACATTCAAAATTTGACTTGCATTCTGTGTCATATTATTTTAATTTTCAGAGGGTTTGAAAGTTTTAGGTCAGCTTGCATTTGGTGTTGGATTACAATAAAATATATACAGTATTTTGAGACGTTATTTTCTTTATCTAAAAGAGTTTAGGTGAAATGTTTTTTTAATATATTATTTACAACAATTTTTCTAAAATTCCCATTTCTACTGTATTTATTATCCAAACATTATTCACAGATAATATACAGCTCTTCCTATACTCAACATCAAGTTTTATAAAGTTCAAAGTTGTATTTTATTGATATACATGTCAGAAACCTCATATACTGAAATCCCGCATGTATGGACATTTGTTAGCAGTCATCTGGATAACAATAGATCGTAAGTCAACTGTATCTGTAGTCCTGATGCTGGACTCTGTACGCATGTGATTATAGTACTATTTAAAGAATGACTTGCCCAAGCAAGAGCTGCTGCTTCGAGATGGAGCAAAGTCATAAAGTAGAGTGTGCATGCCCAATACGTAGGAACACGTCATGCATCAAAATCGTACATTGTATGGGCAAATCGTATACGTTGGCAGCAATGTTTAACACTTCAGACAAAATCATGAGTCACTTGTGAAGAGAAATTACCAAGATAACCAAAACAGACCTTCTCCTCTTCCTTTGGTTTCTCAGGAGCATCGTGTAGAGATCTGTATATCCTGAAGCCAAAATCTCTCATCAGCATCTCATTGAACAGTTCAGCAAATAGAGACACTTCAAATGAGTGTTCCTGCAACAAGAGATGTCACAATCATAGGAATGTATTTCTGCACAAAAATTTACACATTTAACAGATAATGCCACAAACTTTTTGAAGATTTCTATTAAAAATGTACCATAAAATTACCATTTTAATTTCTGCATAGTTTGTATTTTGTATTTTCTTTAATTTCCCAAAAATTATTACTTGCCTAATTTACCATAATTCTTATCCATTCCTATTACTCTCTGCCACCTAAACTTCTACTGAAATGTACAATATTTGTACGGCACACTTACATGTAGTTATTTCAGTTATAAAATAATGAAAACAAACAAAATGAACTACAGGGAAAGGTTTTCTTTACTGGTACACTAAATGAACATTCAATAAACACGCAGAAATTCTACGAAATAGAGAATCTTTGTTTCGTTACAACTTTCTGTATTCAAATTTCTTGCTGAAATAAAAATGAATGTCATCATTTCACGTTTTCATTTCGGTATACCAAATATTTGCACAAAAGTTGTTTTAAGATATTTGTCATTACTTGTCCTATGATATAAACAGTGTTGAAGGATAAAATCTATAGACTGTGTACTGGGTTCTATGTGATCCACTCACATTATTGGCTCAGGATCTTCTAAGTGAAATAAAATCCATGTGGCTCAGAGCCAAAAGCAACAAAGTGCAAGTACTGAAAGGCTATTCTAAATTTACATGAGATCACAAAATGTTCTGGAAAATTTTATTACTAGACTAACAGCTACATTAAAACTGTTTTTACATTCAGTACAATATTCACAATTTGTGTTTGAATGGGAGAACATGTTTCACACTTTGAGGGATCAGGGAAAAATGTTGCAAAATGCTGGAATGTGCAAAAAGACAAAAATTAATACAGGATGTATATTACCAAGAAAATAGATTTAAAATGTAGGAAAGAGTAAAATCAGAGGATGTAAAAAAAAAGGTTTCTAAAGTACTCTTTACACAGCTTGGTGTAGTTTTTGTCAAAATAATTACATCACAGTAAAGTAATAATTATTATTACAACAGGTTTTACCACCTCACCTTAGTGTCTTCTGGGCGGTAGTCGAGCAACACAGAAAGAGACATAATGGTGCAGTCGAACTTCCCTGATTTGGCAGTGCGTGAGGGGTGAACCAAGATGTGAGGCGTATCTGGCAATGTGTAGCGCTTCTCCTTAGTCTGTCTCTCTTTCTCCTCCTGCTTTCTCTTCTCTTCATCCTGCAAGACAACAACACTTAAAGAATCAACGCATTGAATAAATGGAGCAGCTGCCATTTCTAAAAAATACCAGACTGCCACACAAACACTGCAATAAACACCAGGAAATGCAGTCAATAAAACTGAGATCACTCGCCACTCTACTCTCTGGACCAGCTGCAACTTTATTACTACACCAACGTAAATGATGTAAACAAAACATACTGTGGGAGCTTGAACTTCCCAATATCTAATTAAAAGTTCTGAGGATAACTATATTTAGAAAAAAAAAAAATTGATGGGTCACACAGTACGTCAATGTGGTACACAACGGATTAACATCATGGAATACACAGTATGTCACTGTCGTAAGGACGGACAACACATTTAATGTTTTAAGAGTAGTTTGATCAAAGTTTCTTACTTTCTTGAGTAGGTAACAAAGTATTATTTTTGAAATACAATACAGTATCAGGGTAAATTTCTTTGCAGTGTAGAAAACTTAACTTAGTAGGTATGAAGAAGTAGACAGCGAGTGAAGAATTTTGATTTAGGTTCTAAGAACCCCTCATTGAGAGTTTCGGAAACAATATTTTCTATAACAAAAACACTGACAAAAATTGTGATTTCCTATTGGGAACTAACAAAAACAATGATACCAACAAATAAAAAAGTGAATGCAGTTTGTGGTGTGCCAGCCAGACTAGCATAAAAGAAGCACCTATAACCTGACTCAAAGGAAGATGGCACTATGCACTTTATATACAGATTCTGGGTAGCAAGAGTGAAGATTGAACAACTCTGCTCAAGCATTTTTTTCCCAAAACCAATGTGAAGAAAGACCATGAGGTTCTAAAACTCATCTATTTAGTTACAGTGTATTTACTCAAGTATAGTGTGAACTTTTCCCCCAAAATAAAGGAAAAAATTTCTGGAATGGATGCTATACACGGAAAAAATAAAAGAGGAAGGGGGAGTGATAGCCATAAATTGTCTGGGGATGTTCAGGGACATGTGGTGAGGCTGTCTGTCATGGCGGTACAGTCTGTCGCTCTTACAGAACTCCTCTCCCTTCTCTCTCTCAGCGAACCTTCAGTTATGTGTAGGTCGAATTCCCCACCCCTCAAACTAATGGTATCCTGTCCCCCCACAAAACCAGAGCTACCATATGTTTACGCCCCCCCCCCCAAACCCTTGTAATTATCACCCAGATATTGCTGGTCGATAATTCCGCCATCCCTCTGATTCTGTGGCAGAGGTTAACGAGCCATGTTTGAAGAGATGGGGGGGGGGGGGGGGGGACTAGGAGACTTTTTTGAGAGAGAAGAGCAGTGTGACATTCTAGGGCGGTAAAATAAAGAGATCCCTGACTGCTAAAAGGAGAAAAAAGAACAACGAGGCTGGAAATTTTGAGTAGTAGGAGCACACAGTTTCCGGATTTTTTTTTTATTTTGGCTTTTTGCACCCAAATTATTTAATTCAAGTGTTTTCCAAACATATCACAATCACCACACAATGTAAAAAATAATAACTAGTTCCATACCTACAAACAGGATGCAACAAATTTTGGTGCTATTTTATATATATAAAAAAAAAAATCCCCTAAAATTTGATGCAAAAATCATGGTGCACACTATAAATGAGTAAACAGTATTTACTGTAATTACATATCTTGGTATTATAAATTAACATCTCTGCTAATGCAACACCTGACAATCTACAGATTTACATTTCCTTTTTACAGGATCGATACACACACCAGGAAATTTCAGCAAAGAAAAATTTGCAACTCATTTACAATCAGCATTTTTACTGAGGCACTATTTCACCCATTACCAATGTTTTTACTATTCAGTGTATCCCTTTTCTCAGAGAGGATTCCAATAAATTTAGGTAATTTCATCACAGTAAAACAAACTTGTGAGAGACTGCAAGTATGTATATTAATAATTTTTAATATGTAAAAGGACAGAAATTCAAGTACTCACAGTCTAGTACTTGTCGGTAGGCACACACACAAAAAAGGATGACACATTTATCACGCAGTAATAAATTCAGTGGGAAAACATGTAAACTCATAGAGGGTGGGGTACAATGGTTTATATTTGTACCACATTATCCTAGTTATTACTTCTCAGTACTAAAATCTTTATTTGAATAAAAACATGTATCTTTCTTGATTTTTCTGCCAGCTCATTCTGAAATTTTTGTTTACGCAATTGATTTAAATTTATGTATGGCTTTAAAAAAAAAAAAAAAAAAAAAAAACACACACACACCAACTAGATACCACAAGACTGACAATACATACATTCAAAAGTAGAAGGGAATAAAAACCCAAGCTCAAAATTGTGTCTGGGAAAGCCCTGCTTAAGATCTACTTGTACGCACACTGTGCAAGTATTCTCCTACCATATATAAAATTAATATTGCCACAGGCCTGACCACTATATTCATGCATAGTAGAACTGTGAAACTATTAGAAAAGTAAACATTTTACAAATTTGCTTTTTCTCACACTTATATGCATTAAGGGAAGGAAGAAAGTATTTATTGTTATTAATTGGGAGCAAAGATAATCTAGATGAATGAAAACACAGGTGAAAAGGAAATAAAATCGATCAAAATACATTAACACGTTGCTTGAATCCAACAGAGTTATATGGAGTTTGCCATAATATAACTGTACAATTTCTTGAAGACATTGGCGATGTAATATTACCACGCAAGCAGTTTTTATAATGTTCACTGCAAAGGATTAACATGTCAGCAGCACTGAAGTGTAAATTGCTGAAATGAACATAATGGATTGCATACTACGTTACATAGGAAACAACACTGCATTGTAGCACTGACAAATCACCATCAGCCAGCAAGTAATGAGTATTGCATAGCACGGTGTAGCTTACTGTATAATACCGCTCAGTAGGACATTGATAAGTGGGAACACTGAGCCCAGCAGAACTGGTGTCAACGCTGTAGTTGATACAAGCCAGTAACTTATAGCTTGTCTTGAATGTTTGCAAATCTGTACTGCACACAATGTATTAAATGTGGACAGTTATGCATTTCATGCATATTTATGACCACCCTATTGTTCACTTAGTCACCTCAATTCAGACAAATAATTACTTTATTTTAAAGGGAACAAAAATAAAATACAATCAGACTTGTCAAAAAACTTCACATAATCATACACATATTAAAAAAAAAGCAAGAATATTTTGTCAAACATAAACATATTGCATGGCCTGTGCAAATATCACTTTTTGATTTCGAATCAAATTTGAATACGAATACAAAAACATTCCCAAAAATGAATATCGAATTTGAATAATAAGATCCAAAATATGCCCAACTATATAAATTAAATTACCATGACAAAAATGTGTAATTTGTATTAAACATTTCAACATAAAGGATACGTCATAAAAGTAAACAAACTATTAAAATTTGACAAGCTATAACACTGAAATGCTTACATCCAGTAATTAATGTAGGGTATTAAAGCTAGGTTGACACTCCAACAGGTTCTATTTTTGTTGCTAGGGGTCTCATTTTATTTCGGTATAAATATGCGGGGGAAGGGGAGGGCTTTAGTTTAACGTCCTTCGTGAGACGGTCTTTTGTTTAACTTCTTTCACGAGACGGCATTGATTTACGGAGCTAAGTGGATAAAACTACACCCGGAACCTCTTTATATACTAACCGAGACCCTCACAGTGAAATGGGTACAAATAAAAAAACATTACCAGGATCCAAACGCTCCCACTACTAAGAATTATTCTGTCACTTTTAACATGGCACCGCAAGTTCTGCAACAATGATCCATAGCTCTAAGTGTTGCTGCGGAACTCGCATTTACCATGTAAAAGTGACTGAATAATTCTTAGTAGTGGGAACATTTGGATCCTGGTAAATATTTATGATCGAGTGTGTGTTGAATGAATTGTCCGCTGTTTCGAGCGTTTATCAGTACATCCGTTTTAGCATTAAAATATCCGCGAAAACGGATAAAATTCACGAAAACGGCAAACCTGGAAATATCAATATTCACACTTTTAAAAAAATGAAATATTCGAGATCTCAAAGTATTTACATTCGACATCGAATTTGAATAATCAATTATTCGGAACAGCATTCGAAAATCCAAATATTCGTACTGGCCTAAAATGATACAATCTTGGCTACTATACTGTACAAACTACCTCCTCTTCGTAACCTCAACGTCTCCTGACTACATTTCCCATGAAATTAGAAAGGCACAAAACAGAAACAAAAATACAGCTACTGGCACAACTATAACCCTGTCCAATAAAAACCTATGAATTGTTTCAATAAGATCTAAATTATTACACTTATTTGGAGGGTGGGAGGAGGGGGTAGATTTATACGACAGGAAAAAATATTCTAATATATTACTTAACATTGTCTTCCTATGAAATGAAATTAAGACAACTTTCACCTCTAGTATCACAGTCTTGAAAATTAAGCAATTGCATAAATTAAAACTGAAAATAATTGTTAATACTAGTATAAAGCAGTAGGTAAAGTTTAATTTATCGCACATGAAACCATACAAACATTTCCTCACACATTTTACAACAAAACTTTAAAAACTGTAACATTTTATGCGCAGCGATGGGATAAAATTAGGACGGCAGAAAAAAAATGTAACACTCCCAAAATACCTCCCTTCGGGGGAAAAAAAGAAAAATAAACAGAAGTAAAGAAGAAGATTATGGAAACCATGTAAACATTGTAAATTGTACTGAAACCAGTTCTTCTTCTTTGCCGGTTACATGGTAATGCATGTTCCGTGGCCGACGTGAAGAAAAAGGAGAGGCAGTAAAGGCAGATATGGGGAGACCTCACCTCTCTCTTCTCTTCCTTTGGCTCGGGCTTAGGCGGCGGGGCGGGCTCGGCAGCCTTCCGCTCGCGCTCCTCCTCCTCCTTGTCTGACTCCGTCTTGAGCGCCTTCGTGAGCCGTGCAATCAACTGGGACTTGAGTCCCTTCGAGCTGAGGGCGCGAGCCTCCAGCTCCTGCCGCAGGTCGTTCACCTGTGAGGTGGAACAAGCACGCGTGGAGGCATCCCGGCCCTCACTACTGCCAGTCTGTGACACTAGAGGTGACTACTACTGGTTTTAAACAAAATGGTCACCAAGACCATGATACCTGCCAATGACCTCCCCCCTTCCTATGCTACACTGCAGTCATACAATTTATCATACAATCTCTCACAATATCTACAACTCAATCCTTCATGTATTTGCACATCCATTAATAATGACCTTGAATAGCCTTATTAACTCAATTTCAGTTACATCAGGCCATTAAGCAAGGAAAAAAAACCCTCCTGCCTTGACAGGTCAAGCAATGTGTGCAGTGAGAGCCAGGACTTGAACCTGGCACAACAGCATGCCTAGCGGAAAGTTGTGAGGATGGAAGGGCAGTTGGTCACTCCCCTGGTTGCCTCTCCTGCAGAGAATGTCCAAAGGGCAGGGTTAGTCATCCTGGGACAAGTTTAAGAGGGAGAACAGAATTAGGATTCCCCTTGTGGCTGGACGACCTCCTATCGTTCCACCAACCCCTTACTCCGCCAAATGGTGGCAAACCCTGCAGGGCTAGTATATATGTTAGGTGCTGCTTTATGCATTGCTCTTACTGGCTGAACTAGTCACCTCTAGGAAGGAAAAACGAAAAAAGATAATCACACAGTGAAGTAGTGCAGGATTGCATTTGTTTATCATAATGGTGATATGGTCTAAGTGACAAAAGATGAGGAGATTAATATCTAGTAGCCCTACAAAGGTGGTATTTCAACAAAAATTAAAGTGTATTTGGACAAATTATAACTCAGTATGCGACCAGTCCTTATAAATTTTTGAGTTCCAAATTTTTGTGAGGTGGCTATGGTCTAAAGAAGACCTTATCTGTATTTTTCTCACATATCCAAAGGCATGCTCATCACGATTCATACGAAGTATTGCAGCTGATGAGCCCAGACCCAAGTTCTCATAAGGTTTGACCTACGGCTTTGGACGGAGATCCCATTTGTACTGAAGGCTTTTAGAAGGATCTCTTCATGGCTGAAGGTCCTCTGCTCCATGCCAGATGACTGACTGACATGTGCAGTCATGGGAAACTTCAACTTGAGTGACACACAGTTATGATCACAAAATCAGGCCTTGCCAGCCTGATCATATTGATGCGTGACATCTTTCAAACTTATTTAAATCAACTTCCTACTCATCAGTGTGAAACACTCAGCTGCATACACCAGCAATGTAGTTTGATTGGCAGTACAATCTTCCAGATGCCAAGAACTTGTACTGGTAAAAGACGCACACTCATTTCCCGAAGAATTTCTACTGTTCATCGGCTGAGTTACCAAGATAAAGCTTCAAGTTCACCTAGTACTGTAGCGCGCAGAGGGAAGGCACTACTAGTATGAATCGCTGAGACATGCAGCAGCTGGAACTTTGGCCGGCCGGTGACGTCACATGCCCAGATGATGCTTGCAAAACCCCATTCCCCCACCCATTCTAGGGCGAGCTAGCAAAGTAAATACCAGGGCTATGCCCTTGGAAAGCCAATCTGCCAGTTCCTTACTGGGTGTCTATAGTGCTGAAGGAGTCTGTCCTGTTCCTTCACTGCACTGCTGGTGCCGAAGGAACCATCAGTTCTCACCTTTGAAGACGTCTCTGCACTTCGCAGTCATCATCCAGAAGTTCCCTACGTTGATTCATCGATCACATAAACACCTTCAGAACAACACATAGTGTTCGTTAAAATAGAGTTATTATCACAGCCACTTTTGTTTCCTACCCCATTAGATTAGAAGCAACTCCCCTTCACATGTCTAAGCGTAGTCAGCTTCTGTTAAAGCTTGTTGATTAGGAGGTAGTACAAACCTCCATGTTTTTCCTCACAGAAATACACACGTTTTAACCAACTTAAAATATTATTCCCATAGTGCTAGAACCTCACCCAATAAACATCAGGTCCATCGAGGGACAGTAGAGACCAGAAATATTTTTTCAAAAGAGACTGCCGAACTTAGCATAGGACTGTGAGCTTCCCTTCAGGAAACTCACACGTCAAAACACCCACATGTATTGGACAGCCATCCTCTCTATGCACCCCGGTGTACAGAACTGTATAGCCCCGACACTAGGTACTCATCCTCTTGAGGCTGAACACTCAGTCTGGGTGATGCTCTGTATACCACACTTCTGGTGCTGAAGGTAGTATTTGCCAGGCTTTGAGACACTTTAGGGAATTCACCCATGTTTTGTGATCGTACACCATAGTGAAACCTGACTCTTCAGTATCCACCGCGCTTCTGGTGCCAGATGCTGGGATAGGGGGCGGCCTTTGTTTGACGATTACGGTTCGTGGGAATACACCCAGATAGGGTCGAACGTCACCTGTTCCAACCACACGGTACTGGTATTAGAGAATCTTTTCCTAATGCCCTACTCCCAAACGAGCAGTATTCATAGGAGGGTTAAACAGGCTGTAACCATCTCTAAATACCCACAAGAGCTTAGCCCCAACCCAACAGTGCTTGTGAACCTAAGTCCAGACTTGCCAACTTTTAAAGTTTTCAATCAGTACAATGGATAAAAACTATTAAAACTTGCGTAAACTGTCCATGGTAATTTCACATACACTAATTTTCTTATCATTCACACGTAATTTCAAGTAATAAAATTTCCATTATTTCACAATGAAAATTTAATATAATCTAACATTTGTTCAGTGTTTTAGGACAGAAACTATGATTTCTCCAAGACAAGACTTATACATCAACAAAATGTGTTTGCTTAGTATGACATGCAAAGCAAAAATATACTTATTCATTGCCTTGGCTGAAATATATATTAATTTAAGATAACTTCCATGCCATATATATTTTCTCATTTATAGTATTAATATGTTTTAACATAAAAAGTATCGAGAATTCACTTTGTAATACACAAAATCCCTATTCTGCAATTATTTAAATTTAAAAATGACATTTAAAACAAACTTGTATATTTAAAAAATGCATATACTCACATGTCAATTTTCAAACTAAGAAAGCTTATAAATTTTTATTTAGAAAAACAAGCTTTTTTTTTTTTTTTTTTATTAAGTCAGATAGAGGAAATGCGGAAATTGTTTATCGCCAGATGAAAAACAATAGCAATCCTACCGCTACCTGAAGTAAGATTTATTATTACGTTTGTTGTTTTGTTTGCCATTTTCACATATTGTACACACATAAAATATGTAAAATAAATATGAAATACTGGTTGTGAACACAAATAGCACATAAAAAATTGAAATACGCACTTGCATATAGAATACCGAACACAAGACAACAAAATTTTGACAGATTTAGAAACGTAGCGCGGCCGCAATGTATCCTTGTTAAACAGCTGCACTGTCTATGAAGAAAGCAATGAGTGTAAACAAATGCTGTGATCAATGTAAGTTACCATTCCAACCTACCTTGTTTCTGTTATGACGGGACTCCATTAATTTTATTTACAGCGGATTGGATGGGGTAGGGAGATACTTTAATTTAACGTCTTTCCTGAGACAATGTTGTTTTGCACCTCCTCTTACGAGACTATCATTTTTAATTACACATTGAATGGAAAGTCGAAAATTTGCGTTATTCTGTAAATTTGATTTGGTCGGCATCAAATGTAACGTTGTCGACAGTCACTTGTTTAGCACTCGCGGCAATGCATTATTACATTATCAGTGAAAAATATTTTTATCTAAATTTATCGCTTAAACGGACGTAATATTTCTACAATTATCACTGCAATGCTACGAATACATTAACAAATAAGAAAATAAAAAATTATGCAATAATGACTTTTAAAAAATGTAGTTGCAGAATATATAAACAAAGCACAACACTTACTTGCTTTTAAAAACATGCCTAGCGAATTTTATATACAGTTAGGCATAGGCCTATTTGTTTTAAAAAAATAATTTTATTTACGCATTCACATGTTTTTAAAGTAAAAGCAAACATGGCACTGATTTTGTCATTTCGTATTTTTGCTCACATCCGCTGAATACATACGAAATACGTCACCATTTTATTTTATACAAAATTGGGTTACATAATCATTTTGTCAATAAAATCTGCCAATTTCAACACGGCCTCAAATTATTATATAACCTGTCAAGCTTCAAACTTACCTAAATAAATTAGTTACAATTAGAATATTAAACACGCTCGAGACGAAAAAATATTTTGCCGAAGTTAATTTTCCATACAATAAACGTGTTAGGCCTACTTTTACACTGCAAAACAAAGCTGAAATAATGGTTTTCTAGGCCACGTACATTTCAAACATTTTAATAACCGTTTCAAAAGTCATTTACAATACACACTGACTTACTGTTCATAATTCCTAATTGCAACTCCCGAATACAAGTTGTTCTGTTACAATTCTTACTACACGTTTCTCTGCCATCGATGCAACGTAATTAGCTGATTCATTAAATAAATACGACATTTCACCGGCTTTCCGAAACTAGTAAACTCAACTGCAGAACGAAAACACAGTTTCTTCGAGACAATCGGGAAAATGGCAGACAAAGCCATTAACGTGTCGATAATATAACATTTCACACATTGAACAAATTTATCGACATGCATGATGCAATATTACATATTTTCGATACTTCCCGATATTGAAGAATCGAATGTCCCATCTCTAGTAAATATTCACTCAAAAATTTTTCCGGTATCAGAATACAGAAAAAAATATGGCTTTTTCGTAAAATCATAAAAAGGAATTGATTTCAGTACACTTTACGGAAAAATCGTAAAAGTTGGCAAGTCCCAGGGAGAGAGCTCAAGTAGCCCATCATTTAGAGAGGCCGGTCCCGCCAGCCTCCTTACCAACTTTGTTCGAGCCACCCACCAAGACGACAAGAGAGATCCACCCCATCATCCAGGCCTTCCTCAGGGATGAGAGATTTCCATTCGGCATCGCCAACTCCTGGATTTTTGAACACCAGCTCACTGACACGGCCAAGTCGACCAACAACGCCAATGTCAACCTGCCCACCAGGTCCCGGTGCTAGCTCAAGTACATCGCCTCCAGAGCCGAAGCAGGTCCAGCAGCCTCCCCAGGCCCCTAATCGCCCAGGTACACAAGTGACAGTGGTTCCACCCAGACGTAAAATTGTGCTTGCGTCCTCGACTTAGTGCCCTGCCGGAAAGCCACACGACCAGTTCTCTACACTAGTAAGGCTCCTGTTCCACGCTGCAACTAGAGTTCAAACTCAACCCCCGGGTTTGTCTCCCTCGTATCCACAAAACACCTGGACCATGACGTATCTCCTAAGTCAATAGGACATCATCATGCACCAAGAAGTTTTCTGGTGCCCAACGTGGGGCATTCCAACTTAATAAAACATAAAACAAAAATTTAAATGTAGGGAAGACCCCCTGTAGTAAATATTCCATATCTTACATACTCTATGTGGAATATTCAATTTCTCGAGTGCTATCTAGCAGTTGAGAAATGAACTCCCTGCCCTGCATGCATTGTTATGGTGGGCCGGAGAATAAAACGAGCCGAGTAGTAGAAAGTACAATCTCAGCTCACATGGGGAAAACTGTAAAATAAATTCGTATTTCAAGAATGCTAAACATCAGGATAGAGCTGAAGTCGCCTGAATAGCAATAATAGGGACACAACATGCGTCAGTACTACGGCCTGCAAGTAACATAAAGTGCCTGATTACCACAAGATGGTTAAATGTGTGAAATACATACAGTAATTACTTATTACTTATCAAGCTTCAACATAAAAGAGAGAGACAAAAAGTCCCATCAATATCTTGCATCGTTCGCTGCAGTGTTTCGAGTATTACATTCTTTCCAAATTAATCACATTTTCCTGCATTGTAGAAATCCTACTATTTATTCTGCACAACAGTTTATTTAAAACAGTTATTCTCTCTCACTTCTTGACACAAGTTTAGCTAAAGGTACATAAAAAGATAATTATTACCGCTATAGCTGAGAATCCCTTTTTGCCAAAATGCTCAACCCCTTGCACACATTTCTATACCTTGTAGGTATACATGTCAATCCTGAGATGCATTAATATTCTATCTTTACCTTGAATCTTTACTATAAATCATTAGATATGAAGGTATGTTAGGACAAAAAAAATTAATTTGTTGCTGCAAAGAGAATTACGATGTCAAGTTTTTACCATCAAACACTATCGGCATCATTATGTAACATACTTTTTTTTTGCATATTGATGAATATGCACATGGCACTAAATATTTCTTTCTTCAAAATCAAGACATGCTAGAATGAGCCTCCTGTTCTTTAATCAATACAGTTTTAATGAACTACAGTAAACCTTGCTTTCAGCTACATTCAATCCACTAAACTTTTAAGAATAACTGCACATTAACTCTGCAATGATGTTTAGCAGCAAGTTACATGACATAAAGGCTGTCCATGATAAAGTGAACACTTTTGAAATCAACCTTAGAAAAGTCACTGCCCCTACCTGCATATATTTTAACAGGCGCCTTGAGTGACATGCGCCCAGTAAAGTTGGTAACGATGGATGGGAAGTAGATATGTATCTTAACATTGAATAAAAAGTGTTAGGTAACTGTTTCTGATAAATTAAATTCTTTCTCACATAATTTACTTTTCTAATAATTTCACAGTTTCACTTGACCGACGCATGACTAAAGTGATGAGGTCTAAGACAATGTTAATTTTAAGTAAGGCGGAAGAACACAAGTGTATACAAATAGATCTTAAGTAGGGCTTTCAAAAGTGCTCATTTTACCGTGAACAGACTATACCCAGATTTTTCAATGCCATCGAGGTGAGAATTATACATGTAAAATGAAGTTTCCAATTACACATCTCAAAATGTTATTGACTGTACTGGAACAACAGATACATAGGAGAATCCAAATATAATTTTTAAATAAAGCACTGTGTATTTTTCCCGCACATGGAAGTAACACTCAATATAAAAGGGGAAAATTTCTACTTCTGACATATAACAAAGATATTTCTAGCCAAAAAAATTTACCTGCTTAAACTGATACTTTTCACTTTGTACTTGCCATACACTGCAAATTACTATACTGCATCAATTCAACCATCAATTTTAAACCCTTTGTATTTCATTAGCCGATGTGCGAAGTATTTGTATTTATTATTCTGTTAACGTTGTTGCTAAATAAACATTTTCTTTTGTTGGGCACCGTGAAAGACAAAACTGTATTTTTTATTTGGAAGATTTCAAGCAATACTACACTTGACAAAAGTGAGAGAATGAATTACATTTCTACATATTTGAGGGTTTTGTAGAAGTAAAAAAGGGCAAGCAACTTCTTAAAGAATTATTTGAATTTCAAACCACTACCAATCTAAAAATTAGTTCTGTGTTTGTAAATACATATTCCTTTAAGTGGGATGTATTACAGAATCATCAGTGGAATCCACACAAATGAAGTTTTATCTAGTCTCATTTCATCACTTTTATTTTACAGGTTAGATTTTTATTTTATTTATTTTGAACTACAGGCCCTACTATAGAGCATTTGTTTCATGTCAATTTCAATTGTTTGAATGTTGTCTATTAAACATTACGTTACACTTCATAAACTGTAATACATGCAAATATAGGTAATATGTATTTACTTTGCAGAAATGTTCAGTCATTTGTAAACTATGGTATTTTAGTTTTCCAAAGTGAAATAAACAGTGTAACAGAAACGTTTCTGAAAGTATATAGTCTTTGCAATTTTCTCTCTACACTTTTCAAATGTTGGTTTGAAGAGATATTTCCATGATGGGGGAAACAACTGCAAAATCTGTTGGTGGTACAGGACCCTGGTATGTAATTTTAACCACGTGAAAATTTTTCCATTTTGATATACTACTTAGGAAAATCTAAACAGGACTGACTGTTCTGTTAAAAAAGACACATACAGTAATATGTATATGTTTTTTTCACACTTGCACAATCTTATCAAAAAACGAATATGGATGAGATGTGAGGTGGTTGGCACTAAATGCATAAACACCTGTTGTTGCAAGCCAGCCTTGAGAATAGATGTGGTGAGAAATGAGTTCTGTGAAAAACAGAGGTGACATGATTAGAGGGGATGAAATGGTAGCAAAACCAGACTACAGCAGTATCCAATCAGGTTACCAACTGTCCCATAATCTACACGATTTCCTGTATCATGGGGCTGTATGTACAGTTATTTTTTCTTCCCACGTGTGCTGTTGACGTCTATTTTAAAGGGCAAATAAATCAGATACTGAAATCCTACTGATTCATTACTATATTCGAAACAAATATTTTTTTATTGTATATGTTTATAGTGTGATGCTTTAGTGGATTTTCTTTCTTTTCCCTTTAGTTAACTCTCTTTCATTTAAACCCTGCCCTTCTCACTTGGGTACATGATATAGGATGTTACAAAATACAATAAAATAAATACAAGCTAAATGCCAGGCTGGGTCTGGGGTTTTCCCACCATAGAGACTGCTTACATTTTGGGTTTCTGTTATTTGGTAACTACCAAATATGAAGGGGTGTTAAACCCCCAATGTAAACTTAATTTGGTAGGTCTCTCGGTAGGACACTAGTTCTGTTTACCTTTACCTTTTGCGGGGAGCATGAGAGGGAAGATGAACAAGGCAGGGACCGAAGTTCCCGTAATGCCCGGCCTTTATAGAGAGTAGGCCTAGTTGGCTGACGTGTGGGTACAAAGTCAGGAGCTACAGAGATAACCCTTCTGCATTTTGGTACCTTGTTACGAAGACGGACGTGGATGATCTTCCCAGCTGCAGTGGTCACTCTACAAGTGGGCTGAGGCATAGCATCATGCTTGACAAGGCGGGGACAGACGGGAAGCGCTTCCAGAGTAACCACTGGGTTGGGAGATTCTGGTAAATTGTACCTATGCCAAGGTCAATCAAGTCCTAGCAGAACCTCTCCTGTCGTATGAACTCAATAGCAGTACGTTCGCCGGAGGCAGCACATATTTCTCTGCACGAGGCATTTAAACTCAGTTAAAATCAAATTAAAAGAAAGCTGCCTGTATTACCCCAAGTCCGGCATTCACAAAGCTGGGAGGTGGGTAATTGAGATAGCTGGTGTCCTGGGAGCAATACCTGCTACAGGTCAGCCAACCCGGAGATACTGCAAATTCTACTATGGCTTTTTCAAGCTGGGAGAAGAGTCGAACACATGACCTGGTCGGTTCTCATAGAAAGTATATGAGTAGGAGGAGAAACAGGTATTGTTTAGGCAGTCCTAAGCATGTACTTCTAGAGCACAGAGATTACAGCCTTTGTTCCCAGCGTTCGGCCTTTGCAAGCTGGGACTGAACTAAGAGTGGTACAAACAATTGGGCCCTGAATGAGTAACCCACAAGAGACCAATCAGGCCTGAGCACTGCTAGTTCTCCTCCGGCCTTTGCAAGCTGGGAGTTGAATTGAGTACCTGGTCTGGTTGTACCTCTTAGAAGGTTGGAGTTGCTAGTGTTTTGGGTGCAGCCGAAGGTCTACCGATTGGCAGATCTGTGTTTGCCTCAAAGAGTGTGTGCACTATCTTCGAGGTTTACATTGGATATCAAGTTTTCCCGCAAGGCAGTTAATTACACAGTGTAGTAAAATTACCAACCCAACCCCCTTTTACCACCCCTTAGGTGGTAAAATGGGGTTAGACCATTTCCATTAAAATGACAAGAGTACAGTAAATAATACATATTTTACTGATGCGTAATGAGAATGCAAGGTGATGCTTCGCAAAATCCTGAATGAATTTAATTAAAGTGGAAGCTACTTAGAGTTTGAAGCAGGCAAAGGCAGCCTGTGCAAGAACTAGGTGAGAGAATTAATAACTGGAATAAAATTATTATCTAGCACATTTGACAGTGGCTAGCCTAATCAGGATGTGTTCTGAAGGAACCAGATCAAATTACTGTACTGGTAATTAAAGGACTGAGAGGTCCAGAAGGGACGTCAGCGTGACCTGCTACCATGGAGGGTGCTGGAGGCTTACCAGGTAGGAGCAAGGAGGACGTCTGAGAGTCTCTGGATAAAGTCGGCCAGCAGTGGCAGAGTCCACTGGGTGGTTGCTGGCAGTTGTAGCAGAGTGAAGAGTCTCAGGAATAGTCTTCCCGAGCGCGATCGCGGATATGTCTAGTGGTCAGCACCCTTTTAGATAGTTTTCTGGCCTTCACAAGCTGGGAGAGAAGGGAGACAGACCACTAACCCTGGAGACTGTTGACGTGCCGGACTTCTTAAAGCGCATTCGCGAAGTGGCCTAGTGGTTAGCACCCTTAAGAGAGGTTCTCCGGCCTTTGCAAGCTGGGAGAGAAGGGTTGGCTACCACTCATCCCTACTGCTTACCCTCGGCCTTTGCAAGCTGGAGGGTGCAGCAACTGCCCTGAGCCAAGGAATGGCTAGCCTCTCTCCACAGGTGCTGTTTATTCTGACTCTGAAGGGTTGCCTTTCATTTCTTATTGCCTTGGCTGGAGGCGTTGACATTACTTATTGCCTCTGTGAGAGGCTGGATACTGCTGAAATAGACTGGCTGCTGCCCTCCAGCGGCAAGCAGAGGCACTAGCTTGACCTTCCTGGAGGGTAGCGATACATATCTGAGCCAACAGAAAAAGCGCACGTCGGGGTAGGTTGACGGTGTGCCTTCTTCTTGGAGTTTCGGCGAACAGAACAATTTCCGGCCATGTGTCTGTATTCCCACTTGACGTGTGCCAGTGTACCCTGTAGGAATGTGTCCCATTGTAATGTTTAGGAGTGATGACTGGCTGCGATGTGAGTGGTGTGCTTCGTTTGGGCGCAGTCAAATAATAGAGTGCGCATCCCCAATGCGCAAAAAGCATCACGTGTCAAGATAAAATATTTACTATTGTACAAAGCTAACTTTTGCACATTACAGATTATAAAAGCGTTCTTTCTTGTAACAATTTTACTTGATAATTTCATGAGGGTCAGACGTGAGCAGAGTTGTCAGAAGTGTCTCATGGCAAATTAAAAAAAATTGGCAACCCTAGTACCCAACATACTAATCACACGAGACTCCCTACTAGAAATATTTGTGGGACCTAGAATTAAACTAGGAGCTACAGTGGTTACATGGAAGCAACTTACCACAAAGCATGTCTGGCATAAAAAATATTGCATGCATTCAATACTTTCATCAAACACAGAAGCAGGCATATTGGAACAGCTAACAGGAACACACATTTTGATACATATGAAAGGAGAATTTTCTGGGAACAGGTGATCACAGGCAAAGATTTAAAAATACGTACTGGTATTGAAAATTTATGATAAGACTGAAATTTTAAGTGGGTAATATGGTGAAATAAGGGCCAGGGTAACAGAACAAAACCTTTCAAAGCAGATAGAATGGTTAAATATTATCTGAAAATAAAGTGAGTCTAATGTTTAGTTTACTAACAGGTGGTACATTCAACTTAAAGCCTTGCCTAATGCTTCTGAACGCACTGCACAAGTAGTCTTTTATTTTTCCAATGCAATGTTTTTAAATTACACAAAAGGAAAAGACAGAAGGGGAAGGACATATACTTTCAAGGAACAAAATATGAATTCAAGAGCATTGTTTATTGGAGGAAAAATATGTGAGAATGCAACCTGATAAAATTCAATAAGCCAGAAGGTTATGACATGACAGTAAATGCTTAGCACATCACATTTATAAAACAATCAATATGCAATGCAGAAATCAGGAGCACAAAAGATAGTGGCTGCTTGAATGGGTAGCAAAGACATCAATGCAGAACTGTGTACTCTGCCTGCAACCGACAGTATTATTTTAATCAGCACACTTCATTTTATTGCCTGGCGCTATAGGTAAATACATATCCCCAAGTTACAAACTTCTGTTTCCTAAACAAACCCCTCCATATTATTAAATGTTTGCAATTCCTGGTGTTTATTAACAGCACATAAAATTCAGTGCAATTCTGTAATGGTGTTACATAGTGATACTTTTCTTTACCAAAACCTAAACAATACCTCAAATACCAGAATTTATTTATTTAATGGCATTAATTTAATAGAACTTTATATATATATATATATATATATATATATATAATCATTACACTTTTCCATTTACTTGATAACTGAACTGGACAACCGCACATTACAAAAATAATTAATTAAAAATTCTGATGCTAATGACATTTTTTTAAGATCAGTTATAACATTTGAAAATTCACAATATCACTTTCTATTTGCTGCAAAACAAACACTATGGTTTTTCAAGAACTCTTCCTACCTTCATTGTTTTTGGATCCAGCTCCGAATAATGGGTTGGATCTTTCTTTTCCTCAGCGTTTTCATCCCCATTCTAAAACAAAACCAAAAATATGAGACTTTCATCTAAAGAGGAACATACACATGGAAACAGGACATTTAACAAAATTAGGGGCAGAGAGGATGTATACGAACACATGTATAGGAAAGGAAAGGTATATCACACACCATGTTCAACTGCTGACCAGACAAATTTCCGCTTTCATTCTGGGTCCTAGCAAGGAGGGGGTTGAATATGCATGTTTTGACGACAATGCATTACAAGTTTTATCAAATAATGGCTTGTAGTTTGCTAAATTTAAGCTGTAAATAAATATTTGCCTAAAGAAAATAGAAAAAACTCAGCATTTTTTGGTCATAGTTTCACATATTTAATAAAAATGATAAATTCCAAAAAGGTTATTATAAACATTAACAATAACATCCATATCTGCAATAAAATAAAAAATTGTGCATTTGCAGAAAATGTGAAAACAGACAATCTGATAGGCATTATAAAAATGCAGGCAAATTTAACTGAAGATATTTTAATAGTACTAACACAAATTTTCAAATAACTAATTATTTTCATAGGAATAAATAGGTATCACGAACCCTAAAAAACTTTTTAGTAACAAATCAATTTTTTTTTAGTTAGTAAAATAATTCAGTCTGCTACTATACAGTATTTACTCCCGTCTGAAAAAAAAGTATGATGCATTCATATTAAATTAAAAAACAAGCCATTATCCGAGAACTATTTTACAAATTAATCTAACACCAAAGCCAGCAATATGGCACAAAACTTTTATGGTGTCAGAGAAGATGAGAGAGGAATAAAGCAGTTCTCGAAAGTACACACACCCAAACAGACACGCACAAAACCCCTTACGTGGTTCATCAGCATCACGGGGCACCTCCAGATGCCCCTCTGGAGTATGCCACAAGCTTCCGCATCACTGTTCCTATGCGGCAGGTACGTACAACCCTTCCCCCCTCCGAGACATGAGAAACCTCCATTCCTATGTCATGTTGTGAACATAGCTTTGCCAGAGTCAAGCTTGCGTAGCAGATGGGAATCCAAAGACTATACAATGCACGCTTTTTAAAGTTTTTAATAATTTTAACAATTACTTTACACTCTACAAGAAGAGGATGGAGAAGAAATTTAAGTACATCACGTTCATTATATCATGAAATTACATTTCCTATTAATTTCTATTATCTGTTTAGCTAGTTATTTTAATCCCAAAAGATAATGTATTTAGTGGAAATACAATAATATTGTACATCTCACAGTGACTACCAAAGGTAACATGACAGAAGCTTTCATTTGCAGATACACAGATCATTTCAAGATAATATATAGAACACAATGTCTAGTGGATGGTATGGGATGAAAAATTGTATGAAACATTAATATTTCAAAAGGCATAAAATAATCAAGGTGATAAGTAAGACAAATTTATTATGGAAGTAGTGATCCCAATAGGCGATGGTTGTGGCAGTGGTGTATGTAGTGGATGTAAAGGTGGTGGTGGTGATGGCAGCAGTGATGGTTGTGGAGGTAATGGTAGAAAGGCAGCGGTGGCAGAGGTAATGAGAGTGGTTGCGGCAGCAAAAGCGGTGGTGGTGGTGGTAGAGCTAATGGGGGGTGGAGCTGGCGGCGGAAACTGTGGTGGCAGAGATGGAAGTGGTGGTGGCGGCAGAGGTGGTGTGGCAGGGACATGAAGGTGGCATTGGTGGTGGAGGCGGAGGCAATGGCTGGTAGTAATAGTGAAGGTGGCATCAGCGGAGTTAGATATGGTGGTGGTGAAGGTGGATGTAGCCATGGAGGTGGCAGCAGCAGTGGTGGAGGTGAAGGTGGTGACAGAAGCAGCAGTAATGGCAGTGGTTGAGATGGCAGTAGCAGAAGTGGAGATGGCAGTGGTGGAGGTAGTGGAGGTGGTTGTGGCAGTGGTTGGAGTTGGTGGCAGTGGACGGAGGTGGTGGTGGTGGCAGTGGTGGTTGTAACAGTGGTTTGAGTTGGTGGTGGCAGCAGTGGTAATAGTTGGTTGTGGTGGTGGTGGCAGTGGTTAAGATGGCAGTGGCAGAAGTGGAGATGGCAGTTGTTGAGATGGCAGTAGCAGAAGTGGAGATGGCAGTTGTTGAGATGGCAGTAGCAGAAGTGGAGATGGCAGTGGTGGAGGTAGTGGAGGTGGTTGTGGCAGTGGTTGGAGTTGGTGGCAGTGGACGGAGGTGGTGGTGGTGGCAGCTGTGGTGGTGGTGGCAGCGGTGGTGGTGGTGGTGGCAGTGGTCAGAGTTGGTGATGGTGACGGTGGTTGGAGTTGGTAGCGGTGGTTGTAACAGTGGTTGGAGTTGGTGGTGGCAGCAGTGGTAATAGTTAGTTGTGGTGGTGGTGGTGGCAGTGTTTGGTGTTGGCGGCAGTGGTCAGAGTTGGTGGTGGTGGCAGTGGTCGAAGTTGGTGGCAGTGATCGGAGTTGTTGGTGGTGGCAGTGATCGGAGTTGGTGGCAGTGATCAGAGTTGGTGGCAGTGATCAGAGTTGGTGGCAGTGATCAGAGTTGTTGGTGGTGGCAGTGATCGGAGTTGGTGGTGGTGGTGGCAGTGGTCGGAGTTTGTGGTGGCGGCAGTGGTTGAAGTTGGCAGTGGTCAGAGTTGGTGGTGGTGGCAGTGGTCGAAGTTGGCGGTGGTGGCAATGGTCGGAGATGGTGGTGGTGGTCGAAGTTGGCGGTGGTGGCAACGGTCGGAGATGGTGGTGGTGGTCGAAGTTGGCGGTGGTGGCAATGGTCGGAGATGGTGCGGAGATGGTGGTGTTGGTAGTGGCAGTGGTCGGAGATGGTGCGGAGATGGTGGTGTTGGTAGTGGCAGTGGTCGGAGTTGGTGGTGGCGGTGGTGGGAGTTGGTGGTGGTGGTGATGGTCGGAGTTGGTGGAGGTGGTGGTGGCAGTGAGTTGTCGGAGTTGGTGGAGGTGGTGGTGGCAGTGAGTTGTCGGAGGTGGTGGTGGCAGTGAGTTGTCGGAGTTGGTGGAGGTGGTGGTGGCAGTGAGTTGTCGGAGGTGGTGGTGGCGACAGTGGTTAGTGGTGGTGGTAGGAGTGGTCAGAGGTGTTGGTGGCAGAGAGTCATGTCTTAGGCAGCCACCGCCGAGTCCAATGGCAGAGAAGAGTGAAGCACGTTGCTCCATGAGATAGCAGGACAATAAGAACCAACCCTGTGATTGGCCACCCCAGCTATCCCGGTCCCCTGGAGGGCCAAAGCAGGAAGAGGACTGCAGCGCCGAATGACGCCGCAGTCACCGCCAAGATGCCGTCTTTTGAATGGGAGGCACCTGCTAGAACTTCCAGCCGAGATGAGGCCATGCTGTAGGCTTTAATCCATCTGGTACCATCAACATAATCTACCTGGACAGTACGGCAACTCAGCCAGCAGTGACACCACCCAGCACAGAGGCCATCAGCACCCAGGTTCCGACGTCACTTGATGCCGATGCCGTCTCCCAGGCCTTGCTTCTTGGATGAGAGGAGAGGTTCCTCATCGGCACTATCGATTTGGAGGTTCCCAGCGGGCCTCTGACACAGGCATTGTCAGTCGAAGGAGTAGGCAAAGAGGCCCATCCACTGCCCCAGACGACTGACGAGGTCTCTTGAGTCACCTGATGCCGAGACCAACACCCAGAGTCAGATTCCAACGGGATCCAGTTCCGCACAGTGACTAGAGATTAAGCTCATCCCGGGTGTGCCTGCCCTATCAACCACCAAAAACACAGGGTCGTGACGTTTCTCAGTACCCCACAGGACCTTACGCTATAAACTATAAACTATTTTTATTACATTCTGCTGTAACGCTGTTAATGGCTGCGCTGTTCAGCTAGCATGTAATTGCAGCATCTGCTAGATAGCTGTGCTGTTGCTCCAATGTGCAGTTACTATCCTTGCTGTTACATGGCTGCACTGTTATTCCACATGCAGTTGCTAGGTTCCCTGCTGGATAGCTATACTATACATTACAGGCAAAAAGTACAATGCAACCTCGCAACGAGTAATGCCTCTAACGAGATATTCGTAATTACAAGTATTATGCAATGTTCCGTCAGTTTCTATACACATTTCACGGTAAAACTTTTTGATATTTACAAGTAGTATTTCCATACACACATTCCTAGATACAAGTGATTTGATAACCTGATGCAACTGTGAAACCTGCTGCTGTATAAACATATTAATCTTCACTGACGAGTAACTACTCAGCGACGTGCAAAGACACTAATCTTTGTTAAGCACAACGCCGGTTGGCTGTATTTGAAAAGGCAGATATGGTAACTATGGAATGGTCTGTGCATTTAGCAATGGTGCCCAACATTTTGTTTGCTTTTTGCTCGCACTCGCGGCCGCACACTGCAAAAGTCACGCATCACTTTCAGTTCACATTATTGCTTGCTATATGCACTATGTGGTTATTAAGTAAGAAATCGACTTGATATTTTACTTGGTCCATGGTAGTTTAGCAATTCATTACTTAGTACAATTTTTTCCACCATGGATAATGCAACTATAAAACAAAAATCTATTGAACTTGTAACAAAAACAAACTAAACACAGTTTACAGTGTCAGTCCAGATTTGGCTTGCTGACCAGGCTCTGTAAAGTCCCCACTGATCCCCCACAATATGCAGGCTGATCAGAGACAGGGAGCTGTTTGGGTCACCAATGCTGCCACTGGATGTGCGTCCACACAGGGATGGGCGGCAGGTCTCAAGCTAAGAGATATCCCAGCACTACCAATGCTGTGGGATAAGGCAATAACTTGAGACTATCGCTTCTCCTTGGGTGAAGGTGTTACTAGTGGTTGCGGCTCCTCTGTTCCTCTCCGCCGGCACTGGTACAGTGCTGTAGCAGTTGCAAAGCAACAGATGGCCGTCTAATGGGTGTGTAAGAAAATATGACGGACCCCTGAAGGGCGCCCATTGTTGAAGTTAATTCTGTTATATCAATTACCCAGTTCTTGCCAATGGTGTACGTAGTAACCTGTGTCTAACAGGCAAACAGACAGATACTATAAGAAATAAAAGCTGAAAGGTAGGAAACAAAAGTATGTTTATTGACGGTTCAATATACATACAACGCATGCTACCCCCTACCAGGCAACTGAGTGCTAAAGGTTACTATGCCGTTCATGTGTAGGCAACCTGGTTCTAACGGGAAAGAATAATCTAAACGAGAAAAGATATATTACTTCTAAACTGTTCTAATAAAGATCTCTTGAAGAGACAAAGTGAATATAAAGCGTGTTAGAGAGTGTGTTCGCTGGTTGTCGGGTTGCCTGATCGTCGATGGTGAAGTAGCAGCACGGGCGTACTCAAAGCATCGAAGTTCTCTGGAGGTCCCGGCACTGAGCAGTGCTGTGGGATGTCGCGAGAGATGAACAAGAATGACTGCCCGTACCCGGTAACATACGGACTTACATAGTGGAAGCTTGTAGGCTGCCGGCGTGCGCTGCGGGGAGGGCATGACATCCTCCTGCTCTGGTTGGCGTGAGAAAACTCTGGTCAGCGTTTCTGTTTCGTGCCTCATCGGTAGCGCTCGGCCTTGCCCGACGTCTGGGCAGCTTGTAGGCTCTCAGTGCAAGGTAGGGGGGGGGGGGGGGGGGGGGGGGCATGCCTGCTCGGTTGCGTATCCTTCAGGTGAAGAGAATTCGCTTATAAGGTCCTGTTGCCTGTAGGGTAGGTAACATGTCCCTCACGTCAGTAAATAGGTACTCTTGGCGATGAGTCATAATCATATTTGATTAGTTGTATAAGTGGTACGCATCAAAATTAATGATTGATACCCAGTTCTAGCCCAAATTTTGAAAAGAAACTAATCAGAAAACATTCACAACACAGATGAATATGGTATATTGTATTCTTTATTGCCAGAAAAAACTCTTGCGGTAAAGGGCGACCAGTGTAAGGAGGAAAAGCATTGCCAGGAACGGCTGACAGTACTCTTGTGTGCGAATATGGACGGCAGTGATCGAATGAAATCATTCGTTGTGGGCAAGTTGGCCAAGCCTCATGCGTTCTGCGGGATGGAAATTTACAGTGCACATACACAGACAACAAAAATGCATGCCTGCATGAGGGGAACAAAATCGGAAATGAGTCTTGTTCGTCAATATCTGCCCAGCGCATCCGAGGATGACAACACTGAGCTCATTTTCCTCCTGCTTAACTGCACAAGTGTGCTGCAGCCTTCAGAACAAAGCATATTTCGACTTCTCAAGCACCATTTCCGCTCTAAACTGGTGAACTCGCTGTTGCGGAAAGTGTCCCTGGGAAAAGATCTTCTTAAGTGGAATGTCCATGATGCCATTCATGCCATTGCAGTTTGTTGAGAGAAAATCTAACCTTAAGCTAACGCTGCATGCTTTCGCCATGCTGGTTTTCACGCCTACCCAGATATTCGGGAACACCAGGAGAAGGGAGTTGAGTGGGATGAAGAGAGGAGAGAGAAAGGGGACATAAGAGGAGAGGGAACCAAGCTGGAAGAGCCGGAAAGCAGTCACCGCAACCTGCACCAAGACCACCGTCACTGCAATCTCCATCGTGGCCTTCACAACCACAGCCATGACTTCCACTGCCTCTACTGTCACTCTTATCCCTCCCACCAGCAATGTCACCACAAATGTACTTTCCAACCAGTTTCCCTCAATTATGTCAATCTTGCCTTTATGAAGTGGAAAAGTTTTCCAACATATTATATCACGAGTATTGATGTCACTAATTTCCTTAGGAGCAGGATCCTTTTCATTCTGCAGCTTTCTGAAGAAACACATTTCCAACAAACCACTACCTGCCTTAGCAGTAATTCCTTGAAGGCCAAAACGGTAAAAAAACTACAAAAAAATATAGATTTGTTCTGGATCAACAATTTTAACAGTCAAAGACCTGTCTTCTTTATCAACATCCTTTGAAAACGACAAAATATTACGGTATACCTTCCTAGGGTAATAACCAGGCAGTGAACGCCTGCGCGACATTGTAATATCTCTTCTATAATGACACAGAGCTAAGTGAATGAAAATACATGTGAAAACTACTTATATACTAACCGAAAGCCATACCCAAAGTACAGAAAATAATAAACACAAAGCCCAGGATCCTTACGCTCCCACTACTACAAAATTTTAATAAAATTGTGTCACATTTTACATGGGAATACGGGTTCTGCGGCAGCGCCCAGTAGCTTTAGGCACTGCCGAGATATATGGGGGCCCTTATCACCAGGCCACATTCGGCCACATCCAAGCGCAGAGACTCAGTGCAGCGCTATCAACTTCCAGTGATTACAACATCCGGCCAAGCTAATAGCAGTACATACCAGCAACAAACTCCTTTATTGCACAACTGCAGACACGTTGGTCAACATAACTCATGATCCACCAACATAGCCAACATAAAATTTCCTTTTGGCCATGTTAAATGTATCACAGGAGGAGGGGGTAATATTGCACGTGTCCCTAACTTTTGCAAGTCTTTCACTCAAACTGACTATTAATTAATGTTATGAGATTTTATGCTGTGTTTTATAATGTGTTGAAGCTGTTGTTTTATTTTAAAGTGTTTCTAAATAAATTGTTTGAAGTACGTGCTTTTATTTTTTTTTAATTTTATGTATGTTTTAAAAATATGTGGGGGATCATTGGGGGGGGGGGGGACATTAATGATATTAATAATACATAGTTTATCAACTTGTGACACTTTTGCATCCAGATATTACACGATACTGCACCCCTGAAAATGCCCTTATAAAATATATAGCACTCATCAGAGAGCCTCCTTAGGGAAACGTCCAACACTGAATACTGAAATTATTTGTATTAAAAATATTATTCAATATTAATTAATAACAGTTAGTTTGAATTAAAGACATGTAAAAGTTAGGGACACCGACAATATTCTCCACTCGCCCTGTGACCCCTTTAACATGGCCAGAAGGAAATTTTATGTTGGCTATGTTGGTGGATCATGATTTAAGTTGGCCAAAAAGTCTACAGCTGTGTAATAAAGCAGTTTGTTGCTAGTCTGTGTTGCAATTAGCTTGGTCAGATGTTGTAATCTGCGGAAGTTGATATGCGCTGCACTGGGTCTCAGCGCTCGGGTGTGTAGGCTGTGGTCTGGTGATAAGGGCCCCCATGTATTTTGGAAGTGCCAAGTTGGCCAACATAAAACCGTGATCCAACAACACAGCCAACTTAAAATTTCCTTTTGGCCATGTTAAAGGGATTACAGGCAAAGGAGGGAATATCATCTGTATCCTTAACTGTTGCATGTCTTTACTCAAATTAACTGTTAATTAACATTAAATAATATTTTTAATGCAAATAATATCAGTATTCAATGTTGGACGTTCCCCTAAGGAAGCTCTCTGATGAGCACTATATATTTTAGAAGGGCATTTTCAAGGGTGCAGTGTCACGTAATAAATGATGAAAAATGTAACGAAATAAAGTTAAAAAGAAAAAAAAGGGTGAAATTTGCCATTTTTTAAACCATAAACAGGTGAGACTAATTATAAATGTACATAATAGTGCGCTTTTTTAAAATCGACAAGGTTTTTGATGAAATAAAAAAGAAATGACAAAAATATACCGAAATCATTTTATCAAAACTCACAAAGTCAATAAAACGGGTGTCTAGCTATAGCAACTCTACTGAAATGTTCGGCAAACACTCCTCCAGACAGTCTCTGGCAATTATACTTAAGTGAGCGACATACACTCATACAGACTATAGCAGCTCTACTGAAGTGCAGCAAACACTCATTCAGACAGGTTATGAATCGTCAAGTGAAAAATGCAGCAAACACTCGTACATACAGACTATAGTCAATCTACTGAAAATTGCAGCAAATACTTATCCAGACAAGCTTTAGCTCCTCTACTGAAATGAACAGCAAACACTTTACCATACAGGTTCTCTACTGACTAGTCTACTGAAATGTGCAGCAAACCCCCAACCATACAGGCTCGAGCTCCTCAACCAAAAACTGCAGCGAACACTCATCCATACATGCTCTGGCTTCTGTCTATAGGAAAAATTGTGTGTCTCCCCAATATTTAGCACAATTATTCAATAAGATTTTTGAAGTAGTTTGTGTTTCGTATTTTGATGAAACATCAAGAAAAAAAACACTAATCATACTTGCTACTCTAACCAAAAACACTGACCTCAAAATTTTCAGTGTGCGAATAGAAGATGTGACAAGAGGATGAGGCAAGAAGATGAGACAAGATTATGAGACTCCATTTTTGGAGGTGAATACTGGAATAAAACATTGTCCGATAAATGTGGTCGAAGATAGTAATGAGACTAACCTGTCGGGTATATGTTTACAACCTAGATTATGGATTCAATTAAAACCAATATTTTTGTCAACATTAAGGGTACTGCATACCTGGATATAAACTGTCAGACAATCAAATTAGCACACCACGAAGAAACCACGTAACAACCACAAAACAATATAAATAGCGAATAGTACTGGCTGGTATGCACACTATTCCAGTTTAGTGAGTTTGCATTTGACCACACACCCGGAAGTGGGGATGCAAGCACTGATGAACAGTCGTAGACACTGGCACGTAATCAAAGCCGTATCAACAAGAAACACCAGACGATACCAAACAAGACTGCAGAGTGAAGAAGAATGCCAAGGAAAACACCAGAGACATCGATCGCACTACGCAACTGACAGAGTTCGAGACACTCTGCAAAAGATCTTCCAATCTGGAAATAGATACAAAACACATTGTTCATACAGATGTCTCATATCAATACGTTACAGACTCAGCAATGCCAATGCCAACTCTGAACTACTGTGCCATACAATTTACTGCCAATTGAAAATAAATGGCCTGTTGCGTTTCCCCATACCTAGTAATTTAAAACATACATGGCAACCTTATACATATGTCTTTGTAGTCAATATTGTTAAAATTTACAGCTAAAACAATAAGTACACTGCGAATCAAAAAGAAATGCAACAGCAGCATATGTAGAACGGATGTTAGTTTTTCTGCATTCTTATGCACATGGTCCATCCCCTACTTCACAAATTACTAGACAGAAAAGAAGAAAGAAAAAAGCAGTAAAGAAAAGAGGAAGGAGACAGTGGCTGCACTGCATATGAAAAGCAACAGAAATTTCTACTTCATTATATTCAAATCTGGCAGAAAAAAACAAAGCAATACCAATTTATTCAGCTCCCACATTTTATCTTCATTCCACTTACTCCAACTCCATGTCATGTAACATGAGGCTAATAAAATTACAAAAGATATCATGATTCGACCAGCAGCCAATTTTCTCCTAATAAAAATAAAAATTCAGAAAAGAAATTTTATTTAAAAGATAGAGGTGAATGACAATTATACTTACCCACGTGATCAAAATTATTTCTGAGTAATTCTCATCAAAACCTCCTAGCTAAACTGCAAAAATATTTTTTTAGTTTCTTGGCATGGCAGGATGAAATGTAAGGGTCGCAAATTTCACTTCGCTCCGTAGCTGAAACACAAGAAATGTTAAATCTTCCTTGCTACGCTCAACTTGAGTCTGGCGCCGCTATTTTCAACCACTCTGAGGGGGGAGGGGAGTTTACAGTCGGTCCTGGTGACGAAACAGACAGCACAACTTGCGCCGTGGCATACGGGAGATGTCGTCTTAAACTACAGAGAGACTTATGAACTAGAGAGAGCATGTGTGCCTTTTCCTCCGACTTGATTCCAGCCGCCTCGTCTTGCTCCGACCGCAGCTTCCGCTCCAGCTGCTTCGTGTAGTTGAGCTGAAGACCGTCCCACTCGAGCCGCGTCGGCACACAGCTCCAAACATCTGGGAGAAATAGTACCACTGTTTCAACCCGCGCAGGCACTGTGCGCCCCTTGTGTGTCGTCTCTCCACGACGGTAGTATATCTCCAGGAACCGGTACCTGCCAGGGTGAAACAGGACACCCCTGGTTACCGCAACGCACACATCACGTGTACACACACATTATACCTAGGCAGAGAAAACTGACTGCAGATGTGAATGCTCTGGAAAGAGACTTTAACAAAGCCACAGAGAAATAATAGCTCTTCATTAGTAAATACGAAAGAACTAAGCCAGACAATAAAACCATAACCAACAGAAATTTAAAAAAGAATAATCGAAATTGACTAATAAATGGTTTATTTAATGATACTTCGTAATAATTTTTAAACTACCAGACATGTAATAAAATCCTTATCCCTATTAATACTATTGGCCAGAATATGTTAATATTACAATTAAAAATTTTCCTGTTATGAATATTGATAATAATTACGGATGGGTCAGTTCTGGTTGTTCATTCTCAGTTCTATCTGTCCTTGGTCTTAACAACTTACCCCAACAACCAAATTTAATTCTCACTTCCATCTGTCCTTAGTCTTAATAACTTGAACAGAGAACCAAAATTACAGTCTCGGTTCCTTCATTTCATATATAACAGCAACCAACATTGCTCCCACCAAAGTCCCATTACAGGAATAATTTATAAGACAAACTTATTTGCCACTAAAAAAGAACATGTCAGGCAAACATCATTTTGTTATTGTAAACAAACACGTTCACTCAACTATGAATTATAACTGCCATGGATATCAACGGTACTGGTGTGTTCACTGTGCATGAAATTTTCCACATTATTGACACTAGCAACACACCTGTTATTCCAGTGGACTATTCTCAAAAGTCGTTTACGGGAAAATGGTATGTGTGTAAAATTTATATACCATTAGAGGAAACTAGGTTCGTTACAATTTAGTAGTGCATGTATGGAATAAAAAATACTTTGAGTGATTCAAGACAATGAAACCCTATTTGTGTAAAGTAACAAATTTTTACTGCAAACTCACATGTTGTATTTGTTCCAAAAAATGCACTTCTTTTCACTTAAATTATAAATTACTTTTATTTTCCCAGATAAAAAGCAAATGATGGCTTCTGAAATGTTGCAGTATTTTGCTATTTGGAGTAAAAATACTAAGTGTTCATAGTATAAAAAAATTAATTTCTCAGAGCGAGTCAAAATCTACAAAGAAATTTAAAAAGACATTCATTTGTTGAAAATAGGACAGACAATTTCATCTCTACTGAAATACACAAGTCATAGATCAGCCAGATTTTTAACAGGCTCTAAAGTTCTTTATACTTTGACAGAAAAATCTGTCTAAGATACGAGTTAAAAAAAAAAAAAAAAAGGGGGGGGGGGGGGGAGGACCAATCCATCCTTTAAAAATCGAAAATGACAGAAAACGGTTTGGCTATAACACAAAGTAAAAATTATGTACTACCTCAATGTGCTAAAATTAATCCAAGAGAATTTTGAAATGATTATATGCATTTAAAGTATCTTGAGATTTAAGTGCACATTGTATGTTATTTCATGTACATATGGCATATACTTTCCAGAGCAAATAACCACAGTCAATCCGGGTCATATTCACGGAGAGAAAAGCTAAAAAATAGAAAGTTCACCAGAAAGCCCAAAAAATGCACAAATGCATATTGGGATATTGCATCTACCATAAATAGTGAAAAAATGCTAGTAACAAACTGGAACAGACAGCAACTCTACAAGGTACGGTACTTACCACAATGCTTGCAAAACTTTACTGATGTACTCCAAACTTACCAGGAACTGCTAGTCCGAGAAAAGAATAAATACAACACACAACATTTACTCTGCACACACAGAAATGCAGAGAAAATCCCTGCTCTGTGCTCAAATTTATCCCTAACAAATGATACTATGCTCATACACACATTTTAATACATTACTGCAAAGGACTACTGGATGCCACATTAAGTCTCAAGGGCTGGGATTGAAAGGTAAAGGAAGAGGAAAATATTCAGCTACGTTTGTAAAACTATTGTTATAAATAACTAATCCGCAATATACAACAGAAATATGCCATTTTAAATCTGTACCACACACCCTCATGTACCTTACCCTAAATGTTTCCAAAATTTAAACAATATCATAAATGCACATTTTTAGTCACCAAGTTTACAAATTTAGACACACATCAAAACAGTACATCAGACATTCTTTGAGATATACATACCTTGAAAACTTTTACCACTAAGTATGTGTAAATTATCAAGAGAGTATAATGAATTTGAATTAACCTATGGATATGAGTTCTTTGTACACAAACAGTTAACAGATCTGTGTAACATATTTTTTTTTTTTAAAGGTACGCAAAATTACCTGGTCTGCACATTTTCCCTCATTCACAAGTATTTAAAACCCAACACCATTTAAGGTAATCCATTCTTTTCTACTCTCTTCATATGTCCACTGAAATCTCTCTTGTGCTGCTCCTGTTACAATTATAAAATTCTGCATTCCTGCTATTTCTTATACAAGCTCAGCTATTAAAGTAACTTCTCACAAACTCAGCTTCTATTGCTTCCCAATTCTTAGCATCCTCTTCACCCAGTGTTAATACATATTTCCATTACAGAGGTCATTTTAAAACTAATAACAGTTGTTCAGATACCTATACAAAGTATCTGTATCGGCAATACTTCGTCTGTTTTGAGATATCAGTATTGGGCTGATACTTTAGTATCGGTTGTAGACAATGAAGTCAGGTTATTACTTTCTTTAGGCACAAAAATTACAGTATTTCGGTTTGTATACGCTGCACATTAAAACATAATGAAAAATAAGAGCAAATACAGTATTTAATCATTAATCACACACCCTTTCTTCCAAAATAAAGGAAAAAATTTCTGGGGTGCACGCTATACACAGAAAAAAAAGAGGAAGAGGGAGTGGTAGCGATAAATTGTCAGGGATGTTGAGGGAAGTGGCGGTACTCTGTTGTCTCATCTCTCGCTCTTACATCACTCCTCTCCATTCTCTCTTTCTCACTCAGCAACCCTTCAGTCATGTGTAGGTCGAAACCCTCTCCATCCCACCACTCCTTCCCTAACGACATTATGTCAGGCGCAAACCAGACCTGCGATGCAAACCAGAGCTGCCCGACGTGTTTACGGGCCCCCCTCCACTACCCTTTCAAATAAATAACACCCAAATGTTGCAGGTTGATAATTCCGCAAAGCCATCTTTGTTTCCACGGCAGAGACTAGTGAGCCATGATCATGTAGGAGGGGGGGGGGGGGGGACCTTATTTTTAGATAAGAGTAGTGTGACAGTCTAGCAGGGCAAAAAAAAAAGAGCTGGTCTCTGATGAGAGGAGACAAGAGAAAAAATAAAAACGAAGCTGGGAATGTCGAGTAGTAGGAGTAGTAATTTCCTAACTTTTTTTATTTTGGCTTTTTGCACCCAAGTTATTTAATTAAAATATTTTCCAAACATGTCACAAACAACACATATTAATGTAAAAAAGAATAATTTCTTCCATACTTAATAACAGGGCGCCACAAATTTTTGGTGCAATTTTATTTTAAAACATTTTTCCCCTGGAATTTGCTGCAAAAATCATGGTGCGCACTACACATGAGTAAATACGGTACGAGTCACTCAAATTAGTTACACCTAACATCACTTGTATTTCAAAGCAAATGGTTTCACCTGAAAATGTTATACAAAATTATTATTTGTAAAAATGTTTTCTTTTGTGTTTGAAGGTTGTTTTATCTGGTAAGGTTAGTGTTTCATTGTATCTGGTGTAAAATTAACATGACTTTAAAACTTAATATTTATTTAACTCAAAGGGCAGCATCTTCATGAATAATATCATATGCCCAAAAGCATATACTCTACCACTTGTCAGCAAAATATCGTTTGAACATTGTGTGACTTGAATTATAAGTGTTCATTTTCAGTAACTTCTTGCGGGGAAATCGAAAGGATTTATATTAATTTATTTCAATAGACACATGTCTTTGAATAAACTGATAATATGTAAGTGCCTATTCAACACCTTTTTCCATCTAATAATGGGTAGGTAAGCACAGAGCAGAGTGCAGTGTAACTCATGACAGGGAAAATCAGAGGACATGGTTTTGAATGATTAATTACTACAGACGGTGAAGAAATAAATTATAATTGCCTCATTTGTGTCTCAAAATTACAAGTTTTCTTTGCAGTAAGATATGATTAATTACTTTAAAAGACAGACATTTGCCACAAATGCAAGGCCTCGCCAACAGGTAGCGGCGTGGAGAGGTCATACTCCCCCCCCCCCTCCCCCCTTTATTTATCATAAACCAACAGATGTGACAGTGCCCAATCTATAAATTCTCAGTGCGCTCTTAGCTGATTGCGCGCGTGCAACATTTAAAATTTGACTTGCATTTTGTGTCATATTATTTGCATTTTCAAAGGGTTTGAAAGTTTTAGGTCAGCTTGCATTTTGTGTCGAATTACAATAAATTATATACAGTATTTCAAGACATTATTTTCTTTATTTAAATGAGTCTAGGAGAATTTTTTTAAATGTATTATTAACAGTAATACTTTTTCTAAAATTCTGTGCGAAGGCCACTGGTATTTGTTTTTGGTCTCGGGGTATTGGCAGAGGTATCTGTATCAGAATCAATGATATAGGAACAACTCTCTAACCACTGGTACCAATTTCCTTCAAGCCAGATCAATTTTCTTCACAAACATATATTGGGTAATTCTTCTTACTCACTGCATGATTTTGCTTCCAGTTCCCCAATTATTTCTCAAAAGTACTTCTAAACAATCATTATTTACAGCTCTGCACCATCAATTGTTACGGCTTCCCAGTTTCTTTAATTTCTTCACCACTAAGATCACCTAGAAGCATCGCAGGCTTATAAATACGTTGGCAGAAAACTTCAAGTCGGACCAAATCAGAAATAGGAGAAGCAGATAAAAGTGGGTTTGTGGAGCTGCAGATGTGAATGTTGGAAGAGAGTGGAGGCAGGGGAGTGGTGGAAAAACAGAGAAAGATGGAAACAGTTTATTAAGTTTGACGCACATCTTTTCATCATTCTTAAATCAACTTCCACTCAACAGTGCGTATCATTCAGCCACACATTTCCACAGAGTTTTTTGACTCCACACACAAGAAGCAGAGATTAAGCTGTCTACCCAAGGCAAAGGACAGACGCTCCATGCCAAACTTGTACTGCCAGAATTTTACTGTTCACCGGCTGAGCCACCGAGACTATGCAGCGAGATATTCCAAGTACTAAAGTGCATCGCCGGATGGTACCACGAGTACAATCGCCGCATGCAACTTAAATCCAGCGTCAGCCGGCAACATCACATACTTAGAAGTTCAAGTGCCACTTCACAGCTGCTACCCCCCTTCACTATCTACCAAGGGAGAGCCCAAGAAGAGTATAAATACCAGACCCGGCCCTTGGAACGCCAGTTCATGCTGAAGGAACCATCAGCTCCCTGGTCTTCACCGCACCCCCATGCCGAAGACTCCTGCCATCGTCTACGTCATCAAACACACAACACTTTTAGCCTCTTCAGGGCTAACAAAAGTAGCGTAGCCAAGTTTATGTTGTTGTAATAGCACATTGTCAACCTACCCCGTAAGCCTAGGAACAAGTCTTCACCTGTCAATGCGTAGCCCCTTCCATTAAGCTTCCGTTGATGTTAGGAGGTAGTAAGACACCAAATTGTTTATTTCCCCTAAGTGGAATAAACAAGTTTTAATCAACTGAAGGGTATCTTTCCCATAGTCTTAGTACCTCACCCTGTAGACATCAGACTCATCAGAAGGACAGCAAGTGACCGAGAGATTTGCTTCAACAGCTACACACTGGAAGAGTATCCACAAGCATTCTGTATGGCCACTCTTTTTGTGCACCATGGTGTACGGAACGGTAGAGCCCCGACACTATGTACTCTGCCTCTTTGGGGTTAGCTTGTCAGCTTGGAGATTGCTCTTCCCATTGCGTTGCTTGCGCCGGAAGGAGTACTTCTCCGGGTCTCAGGAGAGAGAGCCTCCACCAGTGAGACCTGACTCTCAACATTCATAGTGCTACTTGTGCCAGATACTGCAATAGGGATAGAGCACTAGGTTGGCAGACATGGTACATGTTTGTACACCTGTAGAGGACCACACATAGCCTGCTCCACTTCCGCTGATTTCGATAGTAGTGATTCGGTCCTACTCTCGTCTGAGTGGTATCCGAGAGTGGATTAAATGGGCAAATGCTGCCTCAGAGCAATAGTAGGAACTTAACCCCTTCCTTGCCGCACTCACGCACCTCCAGGCTCAAGTAATCCACCACTTGGAGAAACCCACTACACCAGTCACCCCCGGACCTCTTCACAGCACCCATCAAGCTCAATGGAGAAAAACATCCCATGTTCGCTGCGTACCTCAGTGGTCCGGACAATTCACACAGGATAGCCAACTCATGCTTTTGGGGAATCCAGATTGCAGAGCCGACCCCAGTGACCGCCAACACTAATGAGATCCTGCACACCAACTCACCAAGTTCTAGCACACACACTTCAGGCAGCTTCCACAGGTTATGTGTCACACCCAGGTATTTCTGTCAGAGCGGTCCCGCCAAAACGCAAGGTAGAACTTGCAGAAACAGACTTTGTGCCATGCCGAAAAGCTACCCGGGCCATCTTATACACTGTACGCACTCCAGTGCCACGCAAGAACTAGTGTACCAGCCTCACCATGGGTGTGTGTTCTAGGACCCACCAGAATCACTACACACTGTGATGTACCTCCCTCTCGCCATAAGCCATCACACATCAAGTGAACAAAATCACACGCTGTACCTGATGATTGCTGGAAAACACAGTGATGGAGATGATGAGATTATGGAGGAGATGGAGATGAGGGTGATAATGGTGGAGGGGGATGATGGGGATGGAAGGATGGTGGGGATGGAAGGATGGTGGGGATGGAAGGATGGTGGGGATGGGAGGATGATGGGGATGGGAGGATGATGGGGATGGGAGGATGATGGAGATGGGAGGATGATGGGGATGGGAGGATGATAGAGATGGGAATGGCAGGATGATGAGGATGAATGAGGGAGATAGGGAATGATGGAGATGAGGATGAATGAGGGAGATGGAGAATGATGGAGCTGATGATGGGGAAGGAGGTGGAATTTGGGGATGATTGAGGGGGATGGTGAGGATGATGGGAGGACGTGGATGGTGGGAAGATGATGGGGTCGGGGAGGGATGATGGGGTACGGGGAGGGATGACGGGGTAGGATGACGGGGTACGGGGAAGGATGACAGGGTCGGAGAGGATGACAGGGGTTGGGGAGGGATGATGGGGTTAGAGAGGATGATGGGGATGGGAGGGATGACAGGATCGGGGGAATTATGGGGATAGGGGGTATGATGATGGGAATAGAGGACATGATGATGACAGTGGGGGGTATGATGATGCGGATGGGGAGAGGATGATAGTGATGCGCCGTTTGTTAGGCATGTCCCTATTATTTAGTTTCTGAAATTTACCTTGAAGTTTGAGAGAGGTATTTATAAATTTTGTATCTCCCCGAAATATTTGAGTGAAGTATATTTTGTAGCAAAGTGTCACTTATTAGATCGCCTTACTCAATCGTGTTTTTTTATTTATCTAACTATTGTTATTAACTATTGGTTTCAAATAATGAAGATAAGGAATAAGGCATCTATATATAACTGTGTGCACCTTTTTTTTTTTTTTTTTTTACATTTCTGTCACAGAAAAATTAATGAGTGAAACTAACCTTTTCAGTGACTCTACAAAATTATTTATATCATATTTCCTATGTTTGTCACTAGAGTTCTCTGTAATGCAAATTAGAGACTTACATTTGGGTGAAGAAATATCAGTATTTTATATAAAGTAATAACTGCCCAAAATTTTAAAACATTATAGCAAAATTTTATAATCAGAAAGAAAATTTGTAAAGAGAATAATAATATTATAGCTTTACAAAATTATTCCATAAATCAGTGTGTGTACAATCTACGTTAATGTTTGTTACTTCTATATAGTGTTCTTTGGAGATTCTTTTCACTCCGCTTCTTTGCTGCTGAGTTTGGCTTCTTTCTTCGAATTCTCAACAATTTAATCAACTACTTCACCTTTCTCTTGCAAGTAATCCAGTTATTATTTTTAACTATGTAAGGCAGGGTTGTCCAATAGGCAGCCCGCGGCCACAAGCGGCCTGCGAACAGTATTTGTGCGGTCTGCATGTCAAAAACTGTACAAATTAATCTTATTAAAATAACCGGCAAAAATCTAGGCACATGTTGAGCTCTATCCCACATAACACTCCAACCACATGTAGTGCAGCAATGCCTCGATGCAGCTCTATCCCACATAACTTTCCAGCCACATGTGGCACCGTACGAGCCTTGGCGACCTACTGAGCGTGGGCAGTCGACACATAGCAGTGCGCACATTAACAGCATTGATGTTCAGTTCAGTAGTAGTTCTAGTGCGGTTCAGTTAACTGCAATTTTTTTTTTTTTTTACCGAGATTGTAAAATGAGTAATTCTGCGATAAAACGAAAGATTGAAACAGAAAATAGAGAGTATCAGGAAAGGTGGGAAAATAATTACCTCATTGCAAAACAATGGAAAGCTGCAGTGTTTGGTATGTATTCAAATAGTATCAGTGCCGAAGGAATATAATGTGAAAAGACATTACTCCACTATGCACAAAGAAAAAAATAATAAATATGAAGGACTGTCTTGAATTGTGTTGATTCAAGCTATCAAGAAGAAATTGAAACAACAGACAGGTATGTTTGATAAAGTAGCAAAGACACAAACCTTAGCTTTGCATGCATCATATACAGTTTCCCCTTGAGCTTGCTAAGGCTAAAAACCTTTCTCTGATGGCAATGTTGTTAAAAAGTGTGCTGTAAAAATGGCAAAGGCATTTGGGGATGCCAAAATGGCAGAAAAATTTTAATCAGTACTCCTTTCTCACCAGACTGTACAAAGGAGGTTTGAAGAGATGGGGAACAAGTAGCATTAACTTTGTCTGATATAGTACACAATAATTCACATTTTTCCTTGTGCCTTGATGAGAGCACAGATAAAACTGATGTGGGCCAGCTTCTAATTTTTGTTCCGTGTTACTGGGGAAGATTTTTCTATACAAGAAGAATTGTTGGATCTTTGTTCTCTTCATGGAACAACGAAGGGGAGTGACATTTATGTTGCAGTAAAAAAGTCTGTTGACAAATTCAGTGGTTTTGGCAAGTGTTCAGCGATTGTGACACGGGGTGGAAACAGAGCTCTTGTATATCGCCAGTTTAAGTAGTTCTTAGAGGAGTTGGAATCAGAGTATGGGAATTTGCTTCTTTACAATCAAGTAAGGTGATTGAGTGCAGGAAAAAACCTAGAGCTTTTTTTTGGGTTAAGGAAAGAAATCCCTGAATTACTTAGTAATTTTGTTTTATCGGACACTACAGACCTGGAGAAAGTAATCTGAAGCTCCGACTTTCTTCAGCAGCTGGCATTCTCAACAGATATTACTGGTTATCTGAATGAACTCAACTTGAAACATCAAGGCAAGGATCATTTGGTGTCAGATTTAGTGGGCCACATAAACTGATTTCCCAGTAAGCTGAACCTTCTTTTTACCACAGCTTTGGAGAAAAATGGCATGACACTTTGCATGTTGCAGGCAACTACCAGAGGAATTTGAAGATGAAGCACTGGATTTTTCTGAGTTCTCCATAAATATTCAGAATATCATGGCTGAGTTCAACACAAGATTTCAAGATTTCGATGGAATGAAGAGCAGTATTCTGCTTTTCAACAATCCACCCGGTTGTAGTGATACAAGAACAGCAAGCAAACTTACAACTTGAGCTGTGTGACCTGCAAACCTGTTCTACACACCAAAACAGAAAAAGGGGACCTGCATTTTTATTCTAGTCATCGCTTTCCCCACCTGTGTGATTTTAGGCGAAAAATATCATCAATGTTTGGGAGTACATACTTGTGTGAAAGTGTTTTCTCTGCCATAAAGTTCACCAAGAATCGGCACAGGAATTCTCTCACAGATTCTTCTCTGCTCCATCTTCTGCGGCTGGCCACAACAGGGATTGAGGTGGACATTCCTGCTTTAGTAAATGCTTCTTATCGTCATCATTGGTCACATTGGACACTTTTTTGCTGCTTATTTAGGTTTGTGTGTGCGCTATTTTTTTTAGGTTGATAAGATATTTTTAGGGCAGTAAACACAGCAAATATAAACAAAATTATATTTCAAGTTTCATATTTTTTTTTAAATTAACCATGATGTTTATTATTATTACCATCCATTTTTTATGTCATAACCGGTAATAAAACCTTAATAATCGGCATTCTCATTTTTATAAAATATTTATCAGTCAAGTTGATCCTTTTTTTTACTACGCATGTGGCCCTTCACCCTAAAGTCTCTCTCACACATGACCCTCGGCTTGATTGTAATTGGACAGCCTTGATGTAAGGCATCCTTAATAACGCCAAGTAGGGCGGTTGCCGCGTGGTCGCAAGAAAAATTGCCTTTGCTTTCGAGTGATGTTAGTCGGATGATAGCTGCCTGAGTGGTCCTCACTGAGGACTAACTATCAGTTCCGTTCATCAAACAGGAATGATGCATGCTTAATTTTTTTGCAGTAATGTTTAAAGTTTCAGCCAGCCCACAATAAGTTCTCTAACTAGAAAGACTCGTGCCAAAATTTTAAAAAATAAAATCGCAAACATGAATTCAAGTTAATTGACAACATTTAAGTGTATAATGTAACTCTTTATGAGTTAGAAAGATATGTAAAGCGATTATATAATTTCTTGGACTTGCAATAACTATTAAAACAAGAATTTAAAGGAGATACTAATAATTGGGGCCCCTGTTACAGCGAACATAGTAACGAGTTTAAAATTCTACAAAAAAAAAAAAAAAGATGCAAACAAAGTAATAAGGTTTTAAACAAATATTTATTAATATGTATTCATTGATTTCCCGACTAGAATGCACAGATGATATTACATTGTTAAAAAAAGTGTGACGATTTTATTGAGTTTTTTGAGCAAATAAACTGCTTGCCAACCACAAATTGCTATAATATATTTTTCTTTATATTCACTTTGCTTTAAATTACCTGTTTGCACACATTAAATATTTGGTGCAGGATGTGTTACTTAAGTACTGATAACCAAGAAAAGTTCCAATTAGTTAATAAAAAACAAATTTTGAGGTCAGATGCACATGTGTGCCTCCCACTGTTATACTTTGTGATGAGCTGGACAACATTAATCTTGCGAGGCTTGGCCTTTAGCTACTTTATTGAAAGTGTTCAACATGACAAAACTGAAAACTTGATCCTTTTTCCTCCGGGACCTTTTTGGGGAGTGGAAATTGGGTCTGATTGAATGTGCCACATGTATGGTAACTACTTTTCTTATCAACATGCTACAGTAATTAAGGGGAGGATGAGGGGGATGGCGGGGAAACTGAGCAGGTTAGAGAGGGGGTATGGAGGGATGAGGGGTATGGAGGGATGATGAGGGGTATGGAGAAGGGGGGATGAAGCAGTGAGGAAGGGGAGGAGGGAGGGGTGGAGTGGGAGGGGGTGGAGCTGGGAGGAGGGGTGGTGGGCAGGAGAGGGGGGATGGAGCAGGAAGAGGGGGATGGAGCAGGGAGGAGGGGGATGAAGTAGGATGGAGGGGGGATGAAGTAGGATGGAGGGGGGATGGAGCAGCGAGGAGGGGGGATGGAGCAGAGAGGAGGGGGGATGGAGCAGCGAGGAGGGGGGATGGAGCAGTGAGGAGGGGGGATGGAGCAGCGAGGAGGGGGGATGGAGCAGCGAGGAGGGGGGATGGAGCAGCGAGGAGGGGGGATGGAGCAGCGAGGAGGGGGGATGGAGTGGTGATGAGGAGGATAGAAGGTAGATGAGGGAGTTGGAGGGGTGGAGGGAGACTGAGGGATTTTTAGCACAGACTAAGAAAACATATGAATATGGACGTCTATTGCCGGAAACGCCCGCAGGCAAACTTACATCGCCATCTTGAATCGCACTGGCATCGGGAACTACTTGTAGCAATGCCTTTGCTGTAGAAAAAAAGTATATCTCTGCGAAAGGATATACAAGTCTGATTGCACAATACGCAACATACCACCCACCGAGACCGGCAGAGGTCTCCGAGGTTCAGCCCAACATCTCACAACACAGTTTTACACACTACAAAACTATACATATTTACACAACACCACCGGCAGACTTCAATATGCTGGTTGATGATACAGCTTGTGTATTGGTCTAAGCAGCAGTCCGTAGATGGTGCACATGTTCGCCACTCTGATCACACCATCTCTTCCAGGATGAACGTTCATCACTCTAGCTAGGCACAAGCCAAAGGGTAGTAAATGCTGAACGTTCATCACTCTAGCTAGGCACAAGCCAAAGGGTAGTAAACGCTCTTCTCCCACAAGAACAAGATCTCCAACTTCAAGTGCTGGCTGTTGGGTTAGCCACTTACCCCGAGATTGCAACTGCTGCAGGTATTCTCCATACCATCGCTTCCAAAACTGGTTTGCTAATGTGCACACCAACTTCCACCTTCTCAATAAAAATACATCACTATTTTCAGAGGACTCTGGTACAGCTACCACAGGTCTACCAATGAGAAAGTGTCTAGGTGTGAGGGCGGCAAAGTCATTTGGGTCTGAAGACAGTGGAGTCAGGGGCTGGAACTGAGGTCTGCTTCAATTCTAGTACAGAGCGTAATCAATTCTTCCAGAGTGGGAATTTGGTTCCCAATTACTCGCCTGAGATTATATTTAGCAGACTTTACAGCAGTTTCCCACAATCCTCCTTGACGAGGACTGGCAGGAGGGAGAAAATGAAAGCTAATTGAATGGTACAAAAGCTAAATTTTCCAGGAGTGGAGATCGAAGGAGCTGGGTAAAATATAGTCAGCTGTTTTGAAGTTCCTATGAAATTGGTCCCATAATCAGAGTGGAGATGAGCACACAAACCTCTCCGCGATACAAACCAGGTAAGGGCTTCAACAAAACTGTCAGCGGTCAAGTCTGTAACAAGCTCAATGTGTATGGCTTTCATCACAAAACAGATGAAAATGGAGAAACATGCTTTCTGGGTGACCATGCGACGCAGCTTGTTGAGCCTCATGGTGATAGGTCCAGCATAGTCCACACAAGTCCGTTCGAAGTTCCCACCAGATGTGACACGTTCAGAAGGCAAGTCGCCCATCAATGGGGGATTGTTTACAGGCCGACAACGAAAACGCACACACTTAAAAACTCTCAAACGAACCAAGGACCTTGTTGAGAGAATCCAGAACCGTTGTGACAAAAAGGATTGCAACAACTGAGGTGCTGCATGCAAATGCTTAGCGTGGTAGTAGTCTACCAAAGCTTCAACAGCTACATGGTTTTTAGGTAGTATTATAGGATGTTTTACTGAAAATTCTATGTTGGCATGTCACAAAAGGCTGCCCGCCATGAGCACACCATTTTCACCCAAGACTGGTGCCAAACGCTGCACTCGTTTTGAGCAAGGTTTCCCCTCTTTGAGTCGTTCCAAATCCTCTAACAAACGCTCCTGTTGGATACATTTGCACACCAGAGCAGTGGCTTCCTTCAGTCCTGCAGGAGACAGGGTGCCACTAGTACAAGGCTGTTTTTAATATGATTGATGAAATGCTTTACATATGCCATGACACGAACCAGCTTGTGCCACGAGGAAATTTGTTGCAAAACTGGAAGTTCTTCAGAAATGTCATGTGTGGTAATGCGAACTGAGAAGTCTTCGATTCTAGGATCTCATCCAACATCTGATTAATTGTGGACACTGGCCACTGTCCTGGAGGCTCGACTAACCAGTCAGGGCCATGCCATCACAAGTCATGCGAGAAGAGTTCATGAGGCAGCATGCCATGGGTAGCACAATCGGAAGGCTTGTCTTTGGAAATTACATATTTCCATGGCTGGGGAAGGACCCACTAGTGGATTTGTGCAACATGATTTGCCACAAATGTTTTCAATAAGTAGTCCTGAGATATACAGCAGCTGCATAGGCTTTCTCCAAAGCATCCGAGAAACCATGCAGCACCATACTGACGACATCAGGACACAAAAGAGGCAGGCTAAGTACTTCTAGTTCTATTCGCCCATCAAACAAACTGGTTCCACTTCTCCAAGGCCGGAGTTGGAAGAGGGTCATCCCAACCTAAGCCCTGAGTCCACACCCACTGCATTAGCATCTTAGCCCACACAATTATTGGCAACAACCATCCAATTGGATAATTTATTCGTGCCGCTTGTGAAAGGACAAAGCGTTTGGTTGCAACCCCGATTACGATCTTCAAGTGATAAGAAAATGATTCCTTTTCTGGGTTCCAGTACAACCAGAGAACATTTACAACAGGGTTAGATGAGAAGTTCAGATCTCGAGGGGTTTCCCGATGAGTTACAGGAATATCATCGAGGAGCTGCAGCTGATTGCTCGACCACTTCCAGAGTTTGAACCCACCCTGACACAAAAGTTCAATCTGCTGGGATTTCAACGTATTTGCTTCCTCCATGGACATTGCTACCGTAACAATAACGTCAACAAATATGTGACTGTGGAGAACATTTGCAGCAAGAGTATACTGGGCACCCTCATCCAAGGCCAGCTGGTGTAGTGTACGAATAGCCAGGAATGGAGAGGGTGAAAAATCATAGGTTACCATATTCAGCTGGAAACCTGTGAGCATAAGGGATGGATCGTCATGCCAGAGAATGAGTTGGTATGGTCGGTCAGCATCGTGGATTAAACTTTGCTGGTACATTTGCTTAATATCACAGGAGAATACAACACTATACAACCTGAATCTCAAAATCACAGCACAGACTTAATTCTGAAGTTTGGATCTGGAAGCAGAACATCATTTAGTGAGACCCCAGTGCTGATTTTGGAAACTACCATCGAATACCACCCTCAATTTGGTGGTTGTGCTCGACATTTTTAGAACACCATGATGTGGAATGAAACATTCTCCTGTCTCCTTAGCATCAGTTGACTGGGTGGAGGGAACATACACATTCATATACCCTGACTCAGAATAGTCTGTCATGAAATATGTGTACATGGTCTTCATTTCAGGATGTAATTAAAGTTTCTTTTCTACAGACCAGAACCTACGTTCAGCATTCAAATACGATTCCCAAGAGGTTGAGCCTGAGGTTTGAAAGGAAGACTATCCCTGTATCTCCCCATGTCGACCCGCAAATGGGTGTCCTCGAAATGTTTCTCGCAGTAGTCAGCATCTGGCGGCTTTGCATTAACACATGGTGGTTATTCAACTTCCCAAAATCGCTTTACAGTCAAATCTAACGGATCCTCCATGCCAATGAACATTGAGACTACGTCTCGATTAGAATCGGTGCATGACTCTGGGTACTCACCCAGCAGTACCCATCCAAACTGTGACTCCAGCACCACAGGGATGTGCTGTCCTAATTCCAACCTGCCACTCAAATACACACGTGCATAAACATCAGCACCTAACATCATATCAATTGGAGCAGGTTTGTCAAAGTGGGGGTCTGCCAGAGGAAGGGAGCCCAATTGGATTAGGACACGCTGATATACAGAAGTCCATGACAGATTGCTAGTGATCTTTGACACAACAAAGAGTTGAGTGATTGAAGGTACACTGAGGCACCGTGGAAGATTGTATCTTACAACTAATCATTCCTTTCAGATTTACAGCACCTTGAGAGAGGCCAAGCACCCTTTCACGTGCCTTATGCAGAGGCAGAAACAGCACCTCTGCAGAGGCTTCAGATATGAAAGATGCCTGAGCTGCATTATCAAACAGACAGCGCATGACATGAGGTTTGTTATCGGCACCATACACTTTGACCAGAGCAGTAGATAATAAAACAGATTTACGATCATGGACTGACACACATGCAAATGTACTGCTTGGACCCTCAGTGCTGGCAGAACCTTTGTTTCGAGACCCTTAAGTTACTTTAGACCTCCCATCAATGTCGAGGAAAGTACGATGTTTTTGTTTACATCAATAACATGTGTGAGATGAGACGCAATCAGCTACTGCATGGGATTTTCCAAGCCAGTTGAAACAGAGTTTTCTTTTGCAAACCATTGACTGCCTGTCAGTGGGTGATGTACTGACTAACTCTGGACATCTGTAAACACTGTGAGAGATGTTCTGACAAACTGGTCAAGACTTAGGTAATTTAGGTTCAGAATCTGTAACGAGGACCGACCTTGGTTGTAAGGTTATGTGACCTGATTTGGTTAGGGATGTTTTCCGATACACTTCACCAGCCCCAACTTTGTTCACATCAACTGCAAAATCCAAATTTGCTACTCTTGATCGCAGAAAATCAATAAGCTCTGAAGCAGTGGGAAATGAGTCAGTTTGCATAACAAGAACGTGGCAAGCAATGGATTATTCTTTTATGTCACAATTTAACCCTTTGAGGGCTCTAGCATTTTCAGTGAACGTGTTGATAAAGTTTCGAATAGATTGGTGGTTTGTGGAGTCGACACCAGGCAAATTGATAATCCTATTAATATACAAGGTGCTGAGTTCTCTAACATTCTGATATTGGGATGTAAGAAGTTCCCAGGCCACTCAATAATTTTCAGCAGTAACACGCAGATTTTTAACTAACTGTAAAGCCTTCCCCTTGAGAGATCCTAACAAGTACTGGGTTTTCTATGTCGACCAATGCTTGACTGTCGTGGATTGTAGCCTGATACAGTTGAGAAAACATTGGCCACTCCTCCCACTGCCCTGAGGACAAAATAATTTTCCAGAAGTCTAACATTTTCTGACATGGAGGCAAAGATTACTGGTTGATGAAGCTGGCACAGCATGAATGGACAAGAATGAGGTTATGTTGAATCGGACATCTGATAACATAGAAAAGAAAGACTCGTGCTTCGAGGTTAGCACATTTTCATCAACCTTATCCAGCAGGGGATCAGTTTGTAAAAGTTTGTTGCACAAAGAATTTACTTTGGCATTGATGGCATCTAGCAGTGCGCCAAATGCATTTACTTCATGAATGGAATTTACAGTGGTTTCTGCGTTAACAAGAGCTTGTACCCTTTCGTTAATGTGTTTCAGCTTGCTCTCCTGAAACTTGAACTTCACCAATCGACCACAAAACAACAAACAAAAAAAAATTATCAACACTTGATGCAATGCAGGAATACAGCGAAACAGACATCAAAAGCTAGGTTCGAACATCTTGCATACCATCTTGGCGATAAAATGCTGATTTGCTCCCAAAAAAAACCCTGCAAACAGGATGATGCAACAAGACAAAAAAAAAATTCCCACTGATGTGTTCAGCAAAGGCTGGTAATAGAACATGACACAATAATACGAATAACTACGTGATTTCCCTGGAATTTCCACGAAACCCCAACACTTCTCACAAATGTACTGGACAGCGATGAAGAAAATACTGGTTCCTTCTTGGGAAGTTTCTGTGATGAGTGGAACCAGAGCGGCTGCGGTAGTTTGTGCAAACGCATGAGATAAAACTTCAATTACGCAGAACAATTAACACGACCGAAAAATGTATCACATTCACTGTACGGAATAAACGTGGGCAGGAATCCGGCCCGGACAACCAAAATATTTAGCACAGACTGAGAAAACAAATGAATATGTAAGTATATTGCAGGACACGCCTGCGGGCGAACTTACCACTACGCCATCTTGAATCACAGTGGGTTCAGAAACTACTTGCAGCGATGCCATTTCTGTAGAAAAAAAATAGGTCTCTGCGGAAGGACATACAAGTCTGATTACACGATACGCAACAAGGGGGGTGGAGGGGAGGGTAATGGGGATGGAGGGGAGAATGATGGGGATGGAGGGAATGATAATGGGGATGGAGGGGAGGATGATGGTGATGGAGGGGAGGGTGATGGTGATGGAGGGGATGATGATGGTGATGGAGGGGATGACGATGGTGATGGAGGGGATGATGATGGTGATGGAGGGGATGATGATAGGGATGGAGGGGATGATGATAGGGATGGAGGGGAGGGTGATGGGAATGGAGGGGAGGGTGATGGGAATGGAGGGGAGGGTGATGGAAATGAAGGGGAGGGTGATGGAGGGGAGGATGACAGAGATGGAAGGGAGGATGATGGTGATAGAGGGGAGGATGATGGTGATGGAGGGGATGGAGGGAATGATGGGGATGGAGGGGGTGATGTGAATGATGGGGAAGGTGATGGGAATGGAGGGGAAGGTGATGGAAATGGAGGGGAGGATGACAGAGATGGAGGGGAGGATGACAGAGATGGAAGGGAGGATGATGGTGATGGGGATGGAGGGGGTGATGGGAATGTAGGGGAAGGTGATGGAAATAGAGGGGAGGATGATGGGGATGGAGAAGAAGGTGATGGAAATGGAGGGGAGGATGATGGGGATGGAGGGGAGGATGATGGGGTTGGGGTGATGGAGATGGGGATATTAAATATGATGGGGATGATGGTTTTGAGGGGGATGGGGCTGATTGAGATGGTATTCTGATTAATTGACATTTTATTTAAAGGACTACTTGCTGGAAAAAAAAATTGTTATAGACTAAACAGTTAAATATATACTTGTTGAGGTTATGATGTAGAGCAGTGAGCCTACTGTCTATTGGTCTATCATACTTTTTCTAATTTTAATACTCAAAACTCACTATACACATGTCTTACACAGTTCATGAAAATGAAAAATAAACAATGTAGTTCATCTCCACAATAATTATTAATATTCTCTTTTGTCTTTGTGGTATACAGTCACTGCACCTAAATAATGCTGTCAACAATATATCCCATCCCACTGAGCATTGCAGACAGGTGTGCAACTCTCATGCTTGACTGTGTATACTTCACACGACCACCCGAGTCAAGCCTGTGATGTCACCAGCGGTGCCTCAGCACTCTTACTTCTTTTCACACTCCGCGTACAGCAAGTGCTGCATGGAAAAAATGAACACAGACGTCCCAGTGATAGGCTGGCCAATTGCGACACCTCAACCACTAAGTACACCAACTCGGGGCACACATATTTCAGTAATGCATTGACATTTAGCCGAGCCATAATTTTGATCAACTGATTAGAACAAGTCACGAAATTATAAACAATAACAGCATAGTGAAAATGTCAAGGCAATATTTTGAACACATTTCAAGTGATATTTTTACTATGATCATGTTGTATGTGCTACTTCTTAATCTTTTTAAAATATTTTAAGTAATTTCCTATTGAAAATTGAAGCTGGCAGTTTGAAAGACGTGCTCCAAACCCAGAGGATTAATATATAGTGTAACAACTTAGTAAGAAAATAAAACACAATGTTTTTGGCTCTGGTATAATTTCTTTAAGCATTTGCAATAATTTTATCTATATTTTTTTCTTCATGGAATAGGTCATGTTAGAACGTTATAGTCACTAGAGCTAGAACCCCACAAACTTTTGTAATCTAGAATATTTCTTCAGATTTTTCCTGGATTCAATGGAAAATTTTATTTCCCACCCAAATATTTCCAGATACTAATTTCCTTTCCAGCCCACCCCTTACTAACAATCTCATCTTTTGTAAACATACTTTCCCAGTAAGCACTGTATCGAAAGTATCATACATAAACAATTACCTTTCAAAATCAATTAACTTGAGAATTACTGCACAGCCAAAACATGATATCTCAGGATGTCTTTACAACTGCCTAGCAACAATAGCCCACAATAGTAAACATTTTCCACATGCTTATCTCTGCAGTGCCACTAGTACTTGACCAACTTTCTCAACTTTAAAATGTTAATGTCTGAATATAATATCAAAATATGATTACAATGTAGTTAAAACATTCAATTATGAAAAATTTTATTCAATGATTTCCAGAAAATGTGTGAAACAGGTAATGTTGAATCCTATACGCAGTGGGTGCCCAAGGTGGCATTACACAAAGAGTGAGTCAGAATGGAGATGTATGGTGGTTGTTCCCCACAGGTAGTTGCCATGCTATCCAGGAGTGTAATGCCATTCACCCCTGGGAGAAAGTTGCATCACAAACATATCCTGCCGACAGGAATGTGGTTCACAGTAGAAGGGGGAGGAACACGTGTGACAGCTGTGATTTGGGAAATGAAGGGGTATGGGGAGAGAAGACTGACGTAGGAATGATTCTCTTGCGAAAGACAACGTGGCAAGGAATCTCCATGAAAGCTCGTGATGAAATTTTACTTAAGTGTTACTATGCATTTGTAACCACAAAATTGACATACATCACAATATGTTTTTCGCCCATCCCATTCATACATTTTATCAACACAGTTTTACTTTTAATTTTTTCAGTAGTAGTCACTGTGATTCACCATTAACTTAACTTTCTCGTAAAACTCAGAATTTTATAGTAAAACACACTTTATTTTAAAACTGCTCCTCTCTCTTTTCCCCCCAGCTACCGGAATGTATTTAATACAAACTGTATTTGTAACGAACTGTATTTATAGAAGTTTTCACATACAAAGATAAGGTACTGGTTTCTATTTCTTTTTCTGTATAAATTTTTTAAAACTATCACACAAAATGACAGTAACACCGTTTAAGTCTCATACAAGCAGGTCGCCCGCAGGAAGACAGTACAACAGTTCAGTGTAGAAGCAGTGTGGTGTGTGCCGCTACTGCCCGTCACTCCCACACTTTGTCCTAAACACGACGCACAGTGCTTTGTATGCTCCATGTTTTGTTTTCCAGTCCAGATGTGGCATGTGCATGTGCCAGCACTTATCTTACTGCTGGCAACCAACCATCCCAAAGCATCAGTGTGCATAAAAGACTAGAGTTCAGTCTAACCCAAATACCGGCAGTTCCATTAAGGCTGCTTTATACTGGCGAAAATATGCAAGTGCTACATGGGTAAAATACCACACATTCAAACTTTTGTGAACTTCTGCGATGTTAACACCATCTTCAAAGAGAGAAAAAAAAAAGGTATATCCCGAGTAAAAATATACTCATAAATTTCTTATTTTTATTTTAAATTTAGATAATTCTAAGGATATAATTTGAAGTAAAAAATTTCAGCCCCGAACATTTAGAATTACCAGACATTTTATTGTAAATACAACACAAACACACTGAATAATATACTAGAACAGGTGGTCCCAATATTCTCAATCTGTTTTCAATACATGGTATAGCTATTGCCTAAATACTAATAATAATATTATTTGTGTATTGAAAGTAATCAATGTTCTTATCTACTGTTCTGAGAAATAATTTTAACCAGAACACTCTTACTCTTAAAAATATTGATTCCAAAAGAATAATGCCTAATTTTTTGCTGCACAGTATACCAAATCTTTTCTCAGGCCATATCTTAGGCAAAATAGCATACTGGATTTCATGCCAATTTTGTGGTTAATCAGCATTCATATATCCACTTCTTGAGAATTATGTTTTGCATAACTCAAATATTTGTGTTTCATTAGTAAATAAACATATTTTCTTTCATGAACAGTAAAAATACTGCCTAACCTGTTGCTGGCTTGATGTCCTACCATTGCTATGCAGTGCATTCTCTATTCATTGTTTCTTCAGGGGATTAACAAAAATTTCAACACATGTGGAATTTAAATTAATGTGAACTTTAAATGCAGATAAATAAAAAAAATGGAACCATAGAATATGTTCCATAGATGTGGACTTTAAAACCACCTCGTTTCAGTACATAAGAGATTCCACTGTACGAAATTTTGAGTACGATTTCGAGCTTTGTAATTACTACTCGAGATCGTATAATTTTCTCAAGCTCGAAAAATTCGAGTTTTTTGGAGGAAAAAGTGCATATTGCAATTTCATCCTGAAGAATACAAGAAAGAACACGCCTCATTTTATATGCATCATAAAATAACCTACTACTGGTCAGATGGTAGGCAAAGTTTGGGAATTTTCCATTGGTGCATATACCAAATTATTATCGCTTCGTGTGCACTCAGTAACATTCACCACATAGCTTCGTGCCACCTTTTATGCATACGTGAAAGAAAATGTGATCATTACCTATTTGTAGAATCCCGGAAAATTTGCAAATGCGAAATAACCATTACAAAATTTGAAAAGTTGAACTAATCACTATAAAAAGCAAAATCATTATGATTTAGCGACAAATGAGAAAAACTTCCGTAAATGCACCAAATTCTTCACAAATGTCTTTCACAGCGTTAGTTTTCAACGTAAATAAAAGATTGATTTTTTTGAATTAAAAATACTTTCGGACGGTCCTTGTATTGATGGGAAACAACGTAAACAATTGCTTTTTTAGGACGTCAAAGATATGAGACATGCAAGCAGCACTCAACCCAAAATGGCTCGCCACATCGAACCTAGCACTAGCAGTGTCTGTTTTGATGAAAAATGTGTACGTAATGGACGTGTGCATAGCGAAACGGTTCAAAGTCATTGCGTAACATGTCGCATAGGAACATCTTCGACAAGAAGATGTGTAGGAAATGGCACGATTTTATTTTGTGGTGTGTAGGAACATCTTCGTGTAGACGTGAAGCCAATAGCACATTTTTATTTTGTGTCGTGTACGTAAAGCTTTCAGCCAATAGAATTAAAGGAGCACAGAAAATGAGTAATTGTTTGAAATTATAATTTCCAAAAGTAGTAGAAGTAAACAAGTAAGCTTAGTTGTGTATAGTGTGTTAAGAGAAGTCAATAGGCCTATGTAAAGTAAAAAGAAAAAAAAAGAAAAGTACTTTACTGTTAATTAGAATAATGATACAATGCTGTTTGAATTGAATGATTAATTCCCCCCACTGTAGTTTTTTTTTGTGGGATTTATTATTAGACCGTGAGCTTACATGTTGAAGTTATTACTGTACAATATTAAATTTTAAAATTTGATATGGGAATAATTTAATGGGCACTTTATAATATGGTTCAGGTAATTCATTAAACTGTAATGTTAAATACTCTTAATTAATAAGAAAATGCTGTAATTGTTTCATGTCCATTTGTGTAAAGTAAGCTGCCAGTAGTTTTATATTGACAGTTTTATTAACAATTGTAGAAACTCGCTCGAGTTCGACTCGAAAGATCGAAGCTTATTTATATACTCGGCTCGAGCTCAACTCGAACAAAATTTCAGTGCTCGCACATCCCTACTGTAGATGTATGAATTTTTCAGGCCTAAAAAAAAATATGTGAGCCAAGCTCAAGTTGGAAACCGGTATTTGGTTCATGCTCCATTTTCAAATACTGTCAACTCTCAACTCTAAGACTCCTGGAATAATGACCCTTTTATGTGAAACAATAAAAACATTTTTCATTAATGACCCTTCCGGAAGAACAAACCACACCCGGAAGAACGACCCCCCTCGGAGAAAAACAACCCCCCCTCGGGAAAAACGACCCCATTCGGAAAAAACGAACCCAACCCCTCGGAATAACCACCCTGGTGAAATAAAGACCCTCTCGAAATAACTACCCTATTCCTGGGAACTGTAAAGGGTTGTAGAATCGATCTTTGGATGGCAAAGATGAGCCCTGACCACTTCCCCTATGTCCTATCACCCCATTGATACAAATGGTAAGTACAGTAAGCACAGTAATGGGTATTTCTCAAATTCTTGACATCTTAAGATACTCATGTTTCTCCCACAATGAAAGACTGAATTCATCACTAGATTCAAGACACTAATAACTTGCAGCAGTATAATTTATAATACAAGCAGAGAAAATTGGAGCACAAGGTTGGCGTTTCCCAGAACGATCACATCAGTGACGTGGGAGAATGAAGATAGAGGTGGTTAATGCTAATACTGTGTGAATCTGGTAGTTTTCTTTTTCACATTAATGCCACCATTTTTAGTTTGGTGATCTAACAATGAACATTATATAGAGTAAATAAATTTAATCACTATTGTACTCTAATTTGCTATTGACATTTGAGCTTTGAAATTAACTGTAGTTTTTAAAGAAAACTATTTAAAACTTATGTCTTCTTCATTGCTGCACTATCTCAGACATGAGACTAATTACAAAGAAGTGTGAAGCAAGAAAGTGCACATCAACGACAAAGCAAGAGAAGAGTGGAAAAAACAGTTCTCACCACTGTGTGCAAGGTGACAGGTCAATGCTGGTGAGGGCGCGGCATGTGCGGATGGCTGTCTTGATCAGCACGGACGGGTCCTTGTCAGGGTCAAGACCATCAAGGGAGGGGCTCCAGGGACCACCTACAGCCATTGTCTCATTCTTCCCCCGCAGTCCCACAAGGAAGTTGACAAGCCGCGTGGGATGCACAAAGTCCCGCCCATCCTCGCTGTCCCGATCCCTGTCCCGGTCCTTGTCGTCACCGACGGAGCAGCACTTGCGCCAGATCTCTTCCATTGTCGGCATGCTCATCAGCATTACCTAAACATGCCAGTTTCTTCCTCAAGTCACATTTCAACTGTAGTTCTAATATTGGACAGTAATATCGTTTCCATAAAAAGTAACTAAAGAGTCCCACGAAATTTGCGGATGTGAAATAAAAATGACAAAATGTGAGTAAAGTTGCATTATACATAATAGAAGAATACATTTCTGTGTTTTAGCAATAAAAGTGACCAATTTCAGCCAGTGCACTAGACTTTGCAACACTACCCAAACAACAAATGTACAGTCATTTTTTGTGGACCATAGATGTGGTGCCTACATGAAGCACTTTGCCCAAAATGACTTGCCACAATCTTGGAATTGGCATACAGTCACACATATATATGCAATACTTATATTTATTTTTACTGTGATTGCCCGGCAATGGCTTATTCTGAAATGTGTCCAATTCAAGAAATTAAATACAGTTTACTCCATATCATTAATTTTTCAAGGGACTGTCAAAAACTTTGCATACATGCAGGATTTCAGTAGATGAGGGTTCTAAGATGTACATCAATAAAATACAACTTCTGACTTTATTAGACTTCATAGTATAATGAGAGTTGTATATTAGCTATGAATAAAGTTTAGCTAATAAACACAATAAATATGGGAATTAAAAAAAAAGTGCTACTGTATTAGTATAACTGAAAGTAATAAATTAACATTTTACCTCAAATCGTTACAATCAAAAACATAACATCTAAAATTGTAATCCGACACCAAAAACAAGCCGACCTAAGACTTACAAACCCTCTGAAAATAAAAATAATATGACACTGAACACAAGTAAATTTTTAACATCCCACGCACTCAATCAGCTGCGAGTGCACGAAAAGATTATGGATTGGGCATTGTGTTCACGGGTGCTGGCATTGAAGGGGGGTGGGGGGAAGAGCGAAACCATACCCCCTCCACGCTGCTACATGTTGGCGACACCTTGTGTGTGTATCAAATGTCTGTCTTTTTAAAGTAATTAATTACATTTCACTGCAAAGAAAAATTATTTTGAGACAAATGAATAATTAAGCTGATTATAATTTATTTCTTCACTGTCTTTAATAATTCAAAACCACATCCTCTGATTTTTCCTGTCGCGAGTTTCACTGCACTCTGGCTTTGTGCTGACCCATTATTAGATGACAAAAGGTGTCGAATAGGCCCTTACTTTTTATCAGTTTACTCAAAATACACGTATCTATTGAAATAATTTAATATAAATCCTCAGATTTACCCGCAGAAAGTTACGAAAAATTAACTTTATACTATGTAATTAATACAAGACGCTTGATGTTCAAACAATTTTTGGCGACAAGGGGAATACAAGTATATGCTCTTGGGCATATAATTTTATTCCCAAAGATGCTGTCCATTAAGTTGAACTAATAATATGTTTAAGAATCACGAATTTACGCCAGATACAATGAACACCAACTTTACTGGAACAAAAAAACCTTTAATCACAAAAGAAAACATCTTTGCAAAAAAATAATTCCTCGTTAAAATGTATAGCACAACATTTTCAGTTGAAACCATTTGCTTTGAAATACAAGTGATGATAGGTGCAACTATTCTGAGTGACGGATAACCTCCATCATAAAATTTCTATGTTTGCCAGTAGCACTTTATTTACTCTGCGTTTCATGACCGAAAGAGAGAGGACAGAGGATGTGCTTATTCTTTTGCTAAACAGCTTCCCCTCTCGATGGGGGGGGGGGGGGGGAGAGAATGCTAGGTCGCCACGCTGGTTGCTAGGTAACCACTTCCTTTCTCATCAGGTGTAAAGGGAGGTAGCAAGCCAGACTAGCACTAGAATGTCGCATCGCACAACGCCGTAGAGAGCTGTAAGGGAAGATGGACGTGCCCTAGAGCAGTGATAAACGGCGGCACGCACCGACGTATTTCATATCCAGTTACAAGACGTCTGCATAAACAACCAGCTTAAAAAGACAGTTGTGGGAAATCTTAGATGATGGGACAGAAATAAGCTTTGTCCGACACAACATCCGATAAACAATACAAGCGGTTAGCTTTATCATTATTTATATAAGGAGTTTTGCTGTGATAACTGAAAATTAACTGTGGATACGGTTTATCGGTACGTGCGTTTTCAATATGAGAGTCCACTGTAAAGGGAAATCATTAAGAACCACTGTTTTTCCTAAAAATATTCACCACACTATATACACTTTTGTTTCCACATTTGTTTCCTGTCCCTGTGTATTATTGTTCAACAAATATACCATGGCGATACACATAAACTGCATGTAAACACCACCCGGGGAAAGATGATTGTATGATATACTGCATAAATATTTTTCTACTACTTATATATTACATACTAAAATTATCTCTTGAATATCACAAGTGTAAGTCTTGCAAAATTTAGCAGAAAGATGATATTCTGACATTCCTTGATTACTGTGGTTTATAGCTGTATAACCTTAGCGTGCCAGCAAAACCAAACCCTATGAATAACGTTTTGTAAATAAATGTTTGGTTTCCAGATGTGTTCGCAGCTTTAACACGATTCAGCAATTCAACAAAAATATTGGGCACATGAGAGACTCAAACTTTCGAGATCAAATCAAGGAAAAAATTACGATCTCAATCTGGAGTCGAACTTTTTTTAACTCTTGAAAATTTTTGAGAATGTAAGCTTTACTTAACCTATACAACGCCCGTTTAAAATACTTCCCGTGTGAAAAGTTTTCCTGCTTAAGAAACAAGAGCATTATCACAATAAATTTAAAATTTCAACTCCTTTAAAACATTTTTTATGCGTGCAGCAGTAAGCCGACCATTGCTGGGTCTGACCTCTCACCAAGTCAAGGCGGCAGTCACCGCCAGGCCACCCTCCCTTAGCCGGCCCTGCTCACACCCCTCTGCTGCCTTCCTCACTCTGCCCATCACCTCCCGCACAGATGTGGACAAAATGTGCGAACCCACGAACCAGGTTCATGAGAAATATTTTAAGCCTGAAGAAATCTTTAGTGCTGGGTCGATGCTGATACCTGCCGTTTTTATTCTAAGAAATAAACTGACAGACTGACACTTAACAAAAGCGAAGGGTGGTAAGAAAAGCCACCCTGCTGAGAGATAATCATCTAAAGGAAATGAAAGGGAGACAGTGAGATGCCATTCCCACCCCACTGTGGCCACCTGCTGTGACAGGCGCTATAAAAGATGATCATCTACAGATGGAGCCCATATGTGCTCCGGAGATAAGAACCCTCCTTTGCAGCAGCGTCTGAACCTGCGGGTAATATTAGATCAATTTTGTTCACAGATAATGTAAAGCTCTCGTTATACTAAAAACGAAGTCTCAAGAGTCAGAAGTTTTATTTTATTGATGTACATGTCAGGAGTGCTCGCAACAGTTTCAATTAGATGAAAAAACCTGTTTGCTGCATATGTGAAAGAGCTTGTGTTTCTGCATGGAAGATTGTCCAAGTAACTTACCTTTAACTAAACTATTATTGCTGGTTTTTTCACCAATCTTTCTGAATACAAAATATGGTAAAATTTATTGCAAATGTGTGAAAAACTGAAATTGTACACCATTGTGCGTCAAGTCATTTAAAATTATTTTTTCGTAGTATATTACTTAGTACTTATAGTAACTGCCATAAACACAGAAAAGACGGACATTTTTATCATGGTGACTGACTTGTTTTTCACTACCTGTATGTATCAAAATATGAGTTTAGGAATTTTAAAAACCTGAAACTTTATTATTGTTGGACTTCAGTATTGATCATTCCATTTGGTGACTTTAAAAATTGCATGGATAGTTGTAATATTTTTAATTTCTTGGGATTTGTACTTTATATGAATAAGAAAGGAAATTTATTTCACAGAAGAAATAATAATACAGTGAAATCCTGTAACTGCGAGAGTTCATAAAGGTGTGAAAAACTTACAATTATGAGTACTTGTAACATCAGATTCATCACAAAAAAAAATTGGGTATTAATTCTATGGAAAACGTAAGGTGATTCAACTGATATAAACATGGTAGGAATTACAAATATAGCTGAATTCATGATCCATAGTTAAAACATGATGTTAATGTTAAAATACGTACGTATGAAATTTATATTCAGACGTGATAGCGGGGAACGCCACAACAGCAACAAAAATTATTAGGAAAAATTTACTACTCTATACCGTATTTACTAGCATTATTCTTGCACCTTTTTAACAGAATTTTTTAGTCCAAAAAATTAGGGTGCGTGAATTATACAAGGAATCGCCAAGACACGTGCATATAAAAATTAAAATGAGGTCTACTGTACTTGCATATTGTGGCTGATTGCTAGCTGCTTCCTCTACATCATAAGTTCAAATAATTACAGGAAGAAAATAAAGAAATAAAGGGCAATCGTTAGTATTACTGCACATTGTTTTTATTTTACAGTGCAGCTAAATGCAGAAGACTGTGCGTGTAAACATCTGTAATGGCAATGCAACTGTTTTCAACATGGCGGCTTAGTAGGAAAAAAAAATATATATATATATTTAAGCTACATACATTTCAAAACATCCCGCAAGATCAAAATATGATAAAAACGTTGGTGTTCATGTAAACATTATTAGCAAATTTAACTTCACACGTAAACCAGCAATTTATGAACTTTTATCGATAACAAAACCTGAGCCACACATTGATGTATGTTCCACAAATGTTCAACCAATCATTGGTTCGCGCTCGTATTGATCCAGTGCCTTTGTTTTAACTAAATGCCAGTGCCCCTATTACACCGGCCATCTTGTGAAACCTAAACCGCACGCCGCAGATTCTTCAACATATTTTCAACCAATCATCTGCTCTCGCTCGTATTGATTCTATGTCACTGTTTTAACTAAATGCCTTGACAAAGGATGTGAGCACGGGTCGGACAAGACGTATGGTGTCGCAACATCTACAGCAATGCAACGTTGCCACTTCTCATGGAGTGTGGTTTATACATGTTTTACGAGATTAATTTCTCTAAATGCACAATTCAAGCAATTTCAATTCACCATAATTGTTAGAAAAGGCAAATACAATTAATCAAAATGCATTTGAGTCACTTGTAAAAACGGAAATACAAAATACACCCTCACTCGCTGTAACCAAATAATTTAACCTTGATAGTATAGTACTATATGACAGTGTATTACAAAACTGCTGTAAGTACGGAATTCTCGTAATAGGCCATACTTGTAGGCACGGAATTTCACTGTATTGTGTCATGGCAAAATGTAGTTATAAAAATTAATCTTGTCTCGAATCTCGAATTTTTATAGGCTTCTCGTCTCGAACCAAAAAAGTGCTTCTCGCACATACCTACAAAATATATTTGAAATAAATTTTACGTGTTTTAACACAAAAACACCTTGATCTTTATAGCCCTCCTCACAATCGCATTTCATGGCCAGGGCATTCCAACTTCCAGAAATTAAAAATTCGGAGATTGAGCCAGCCCCACAACAGGAACACGAGTCCTTTGGCGTTTTAACCCTAGCTTGTGGACACACTCTTCAGATATGAAAGAGCTTTGGGATCCTGAGTCAAGCAACACTTGAACCTTCCTGCATCTTGCCACTTGCATCTCATACTCTAATGACTGCTGTACCTACGAAAACAGTGGCCGACATCAGTGGAAGAGATGCGACTACAGCTGCAGTTTCTTCATTGGGAGTGGAAGGAACTACTTCTTGTTGGTTAGAAATATCTGGAATTTGCTCCACTTGATGTGGGAAGACAGCAGTGTGAAGAAGGGAGTTGCGTCTTCTACTACAATACATACAGTTTCTCTTTGACTTGCAATCCTTCACCCTGTGGCTCTGCAAACAGTTGAAATACAACAGCTTTCGTCGCATAAACTCTATCCTCTTATCAACTGACCATTGAACGTAGGACATGTGTGAATTCGCTATGTGCCCTCACAGGTTATACAAATATCTAGTTCCGCAGTTGCCAAGAATGAAGTTATGATGTTTGTGCCTGAAGTTACAAACTTCTCAGTTGGTGAACATGCAAAAGTGTACCCGGACACTGAATAGTTAGCGATCATCAATCCCTTAAAATGTGATTCCAGGAATTCGAGAAGCTGATCAAATGTGGGCATCTGTATGGTCTTATGAGCTACTTCAAAATAGGCTCTCGTATCTCGATCTAGCTTCGGTAACAAAGTTTAACAACAAAAAGCTCCATTCAGTCAATGGCAGTTTTAGAATTCTCAAGGCACCAAGTTCTTAAGAATATCTACTATATTCAGCAAATTTGTCAGGAGAGAGAGCAGCTAAGCAAGGAAGTTGCATTATATTTTCCCAATGCATTGTGGCTATCGCTCTGACATTATGATACCTTTCAGTTAATGTTTGCCCTGCTAGGTTATAATTATGCTCAGACATGGAAGTGCTTTAATAAGGTTGTGTGGCTCACCTGAAACTGACGTAAGGAGATACTGATCCTTTTCCACCGCAGCGAGGTTCTTGTTGTGCACCAATGAGGTAAACAACCATAAAAGGTACGCCAGTCTGTAAGTAACCCCTTAAAGGTAGGCAACTGCAAATTTGGTAACTTGACATTGGATGAGGGTCGGCCGAGATGACATTGCTGTTCTCTTCCTACTTCTTAGATATCAAGTTTGTTAAAAACTTCCTGTATTCTATAGTAGGCCTCGTCAAACTCAAGCTCCCTCTCACTGACTTTAGACTCTACAACTGATGCAGTTTCTGATGCTTGAACAGCAAGTTGCAGATGGCTTTCCTTTAAGTCTGTTTTCAGTTGCTGCAAATTGCAGCATGTTGCTTTGAAAAGTTCTGCCCAAATCGGATTGTTGTCAACTTCATCTGCCAAGGTCAGAAGTGTGTTTATATACAACACTTTACAAGGCGCAAACGGGTCTTAAATTGGTGTCGAGACATTTTAACAATTTCACGCCATGGTTCGAAAAAAGCCGGCCTGGTGAAAACATATACAATTGCAGTTATGGTTGGCATACCACGCTGCTAATCTCAAAAAACGCTCCACAACGAATTGCGAAAATTATAAACACGACACTTATTGTTTAACAGAAGTCTTGTGATTAAATACAGTGGTATTTGTACACATAACCGCCATGGTGCGAAACACAGTAGTTTCAGTACCACATGATGTCCGATTACTACATATGTAGGAATACTGAAAACATGTCCACTGTTTACCGTAATTATACATTAAACTTTGTTAAGTGGCTCGAATAACACAAATCCGGCCTGGAGGAACAAAAAATGTTTTCACACAATATATTTTGTAACACATTCCTGCTATGTGACATCCAGCAACACAGAATAACCATAACTAACTGTTTTCCTTCATAGATGGCACAAGTCAAGATGGCCACCGGCCATGGCGCTCGCAATAGTTGGTGCTAAGTTCGAATTTTAATACATGTACACACACTCATTGACATAAACCAAAGCAAACTTAAACAATAACCATACAAGAACATTACAAGTACCTTAGCGCAGAAGATGTAGTCGGCATCCGGCGGCTCGAGCAAGGCTGTGTTGTCCACCACAGGGTCAACGTCTTTGTGCATCACGTGGAATGCACAGGGGCGATCCAGGGAGAATGGCGTGTGCGGAGGGAACGCGTCCACCCAGCGGAAATTGGTTGAGAAGAAGTCGGACGGTATGTACAGGTTGCTGTAGCGGCGCCTCAACTCCAGCACATCTGCCTCCGGCCTGGCGGGAAGAGACATTCCTATTAGCTGCATGTAAGGAAGAGTGGCTGCTAGTGATGGGCCTGTTCCACTTTTTTGCCGGTTCTGGTTCTCTGTTCGGTTCTCGGTTTTCTGGACTTAGGTCCAACTTGTGTTTGGTGGCTGACCTTATATACAGTTATACAGTAGTAACAATATCTTTTTACATACTACACTTTGACTGTTCTGTGTAGCAATGTTGGTGACTGGGTTAAAATAAAAGTAATGTTGCATTACAAATCAAGTTAATTAAAAAATTTAAAAAATTTACACGTAGACCTACATGTTTACAAATTGCAGATCTAAAGTTTGCTTGCAAAAATAGCATAGAAAATAACTGACTTGCCCAAATCAAGTATTTTTACCCAAGTAATTTACTAAGGTTAATGATAAGGTTCATAATTTGCAATATTTTTAAATGAAATATTCAGAAAAATAGAGATAACATGAATTATATACAGCCTTCTTACCAGCTACAATCAATTTCAAATCTAATGTGGGAAAATTAAATTCACAATATAACACAATTTTCATGACAGATAAGAATAAATTGTTATACGACGAATGCTTAATCAGCTGTGACCAAAATCAATCTTCTTCATATTTAAAATAATGAATTAAGGGTTACACAATACATTAAAAGCAATGAAAATTATTTTAAACCAGTCCACCAGTAATTGCCTACTGATAACTGTTATGACAGCCTACGAAATGAATAATTTGTTACACACATCATTCTTACCAGCTCTGATAACACACAAACTTCACGTATTAACATTTAAAATCTTACAGTATAAATGTCAAATTGACAATAAATTGAAAGGTTTATTAAAATTAGTGAAAATTATTTTAAAGCCAGTTTAAGCAATACTTGCTTACTGCAAATTTTTGTGACAGAATATCAACATTTCCACTCTTTCAGGATCAAGTCTATCTCTCTTCACATCACAAATGGCACCTGCAATGCTGAAGGCACGTTCACTCAATACAGTTGACGATGGCACACAAAGGTCTTTTAGGGCAACATTTTTAAGCATTCTATGTTCAGAAATATGCCAATATTGTCCAAATGCTTTTGGATTAGTTTCTGGATTAATGGTTGGCTCATTAAGGCAATGATTTAGTTCATCTCGAGCAGTAGTGCGTTAATGAGAAACATTAAGAGAAGGAATTAACTGTTTATATCTTGCCCATATGCCAATGACTACTGTATGTGTGAATCTGGGGTGACATGGTTTAGGATGGTGTCACCGAATTTCTCTCTGAGGGGGACAGTCCATAAGTAAAACTGATTTTCTCCATTTCACTAACTATTGAATGGAACTCAGAAAAACGGAATGTTTCTCTAGTTGAAAAGGGTTCACTTTAAAACGAGGGTCTAGAAAAGTAGCCTTCGCAATCAGTTCATTTGTATGTATGAAGCTGAATTCTTGATTCAGCCATGCCAGTAGATCATTCCTTAAGCCCTGCAAGGCAGTACCTTTGGGACTTGGGAATTTCCAAATGGCGCTGTATCACTTGCATTAATGGTATCACCTGGGAAAAATATTTTAAGGTAATGCTTTATAAGCTAGCTATCATTATAATACGAAAAACAATGTTACGTAACCCGGCATCTTTCCTGCTGCTGGCCATAATGATTGCATTCTTCTGCTCGTTCAGTCGTTTCATCATGTGTAGTGTACTATTCCACCACGTGGATACATCTTGAATCATTCGGTGTTGAGAGAGAGCAAGCTGGTTTTGACGCTGTTTCAATATTTTGGTGTTTTTGTTTGAGTGCTTGAAGCTAGAAATAATTTTTCTACACTTTGGCACTAACTGGTTTCGTCCAAAAAGGCTTTACTTACAGCACATTGAAGGAGGCGGGCTGAACATGGTACTGGTACAAAAGCGGAATCATTCAGTGCCTTGGTAATGTCAGTGCCACCATCCCGCACAACAGCAACTACCTTAGTTGGCAAGTCCCACTACAAAAACTGATCTAAAATGAAATGGTGAATGTTGTCTGCTGTATGACTGACTTCCTGGAATAGTATCGCTTCAATAACTTTTTGACATTGTTCAAAAGTATCACATGAATTGCAAAAAAAAAAAAAATGAACTGTCAGTGACATATAATCGTTTATTGCACATGAAGTCCGAAAGACTGTGCTTATAACAACATACTGTACAGTTGAAAGTTCATCTGAAAAACATTTTGAGAGCACTGCATACATTTCATTCCGACATTTGTTTCATAATACTCTTCTTGATGGAAAAGTATACCAAGGCTCTAGATTGTTGATTAGTCTCTTGAAACCTGTTTTCTACTACTGACAAAGACTGCATATCTAAGTTTATCATTTCAGTTATGAGCCTAGTAATTTTTTTGTGCTCTATAATCACGTGGTTTAAACTTTGTGATCCTGTCATAGGTCTGAGATAACGTTGGCTGATTTGCTGAATGTGATGAATATCTTTTGATTACTTTGGATCTAGCATTTTCGTTGATGGGAGTTGGAGCAGTACATGTAGATCTAGGCGACATCCCCACGTAGCCTGAATCGCTAACCTCAGAATCTATATCATTATCTTGTACAGACTCGCTGATGCTTGTAAGTGTTTAATGTTCTGAATGGATTGCAAATCCCGGTTCATCTACATCTTCATTTAATGATGGCTGTTTACAATCCACAGATAAAGGTCCAGGTGCACTGATAGAAGCTGATTCAGATGGCTTGGAAAAATAACTGACAATGCATTTTGCTTTTGTTTTGAGCTGATTAGGTCGATATTATAGTTTGGTTGAATCACTGCTTGTTTCAGATCTAGTACGTGGAACTTCTGACAAAGATGAAATAGTACTTCCAATTTTTACTGAATGGATATTTGCTAAATGTCTTTTTTAATTTGATGTTGATTTTGACTGACCTCTTGAAATACGTTTGTTGCACAATAAACATTTGGCAAATAATTCATTTCCACTGTCAATAACAAAATGCTGCCATACTTCTGATTCCATGGTTAACTCTACTACTTTGAAGTTCCCAAACTTCAGCCAAGCTAGGCTCTCATAGGATTTTAACTGTTAACGAGGGCGCCTGACATTTGTTGTCCCAAGCAGCAGAAGCAATAAACTACTTCATAGCAAAAGGGGACTGTGGTGTTTTAGAAAGCAGGGGGGGCGGGGGGGAGGAGGTGCAGGCCGCTTCAGGAGTGTTAAAGATGAGGGGGGAAGGGGGAGGAGGAATTGTAGGCCGGGTCAATGAGAATTCCTTTGTCATAGTCATGTACAGCCACCACTGCTTTCCCTCCCTTTTGTTTTTACTTCTGTCATCCCTACTCTTTTGTTGAAAAACCACAGCATATCATAAATTCAAATTTAATACAATGTCCTTTTTTAATGATTTTTTTTTTTTTTTAAGTTTAAGTGCGCCTATGTCTACATAAGGTGCTAATTTTTCATGGCTAGCAATTGCTTTTTTCTTGCGAAGTCAGTTTTATGTGTAAAGTGAATAAAGGTACGTTAAGTGTGTGCAAATAAATTGTGTTCTTATAATATCATATTTTTGAAAGTAAGGCCGTGCGCGTGTATAGACCATGTCAGAAGTTTTTGATGAAAAATTAGGGATAATTAATATTTCAAATAGGCTGCATTAAATTTTTGTATTACCGTAAACATTGCCAGGTCTCATCGTGCCAGTGCAGAGGCCAACATGCCACCTAAATTTTGGAGAAACTCAACACATTGATGTGAATTGCATCTATTGGCATGTTTTCCCAACACCGGGCAGCTGTTACGAAGTGAACCGCGGTCCTGTATCGACGGCAGTGAAGTGGCAGCGGCCGGACACAAAGTGTGACCAGCACAGCGCGCCAGCCATGCCTGTCGGACCCGGCATGAACATCAGCTAAACGGCGCTCAGGCAGCCCTGACACGAGTATCACCACCTACTTCACAGTCCAGTCCGAGGATCTAGGCCCAAGCGACAGCAGTGCGGGCGGGCACAGCACAGTGCCTGCCCGTACTGCAGAGTATCTAGGCGCTCGCTCAACTGTGTGTACACGGCGATGTTTTCACTGCTATCACCATAAAAGTTTACATTCTTTTACAGTGGTTTATTGAACCGCAGTGTTCTTAAAACACCTATCTGCTGCGGTTAGCGAGGAATTACTATATAGTAATGTGCTATGCCTGCACGGGATCGCCATTGGGACTTTAGGAGGTAATGTTTCGGTTCTGAAGAACTGACTTTAAAATCCTGGTTCTCGGTTCCGGTTCCAGTTCTGAAGGCCAAGAACTGGTGGAACCGAGAACCGACATTCGGTTCCAACCCATCCCTAGTGGCTGCATTGGTTAAGATGAGTTGGGAGATATCAGCAACTCTTGAGAGCTGATGAGAGTGAAATGAGGTGACAATGGAGTAGTGCTGGAATGCAAGGTCAGGGGAATGGGAGATCCCCAAGAAAACCTGCAGACCAGAGGCATAGCCTCACACAATTCACACTTGCAAAAATCTGAGTGTGACCCCGGCTGAGGATTGAACCCGGTTAGCCTTGGTGGAGGTGAGCAGGCTAACCGCTCAACCACTGTGGTCCTGGCGGCATTCAGAAACATACTGCATTTCAGCTAGGAAAATCATGACTCAACACTCCCCTAAACATTTATGCCACCACAAATTAATGAAACTACAGTACAGTCAACTCTCAATTCTAAGACCCTAGAATAACGACCTTCTCAAAATAACAACCCTTTTTTGCGGAACCATAAAACTATTCCCCATTAACAACCCTCTCAAAATAATTACCCTTTTCCCAGCAACTGCTAAGGGTCATAGAATATAGAGTTGACTGTATAACACTTAAATGATATTGAGCCATCACAAAAAATGATCTTAATTTTCCAGATGTGAAGCCTGTGATCTTGTTTATTATCTTTATACAGTAAAACCCTGTTAAGAAGTTCCCACTTAAGTTTTCCTGTTATTAAGATGCATAATTGTGCACCTTGTCTATCTGCACATGTGTAATTTGACCATTTTAAGAAGTTTTCCTGGTTAATAAACATTATTTTTTCAGACCCTTCAGAAATGTCTTGACAGAGTTTTACTGGATATCAAACAGCTTTCAGAAGTTTGAACATTAAGTAATGTAGTTTAACCCTTTTCAAGAAGTTCCTCAAAATTATGAAAAATTTAAACTTATTAAATAAAAAAACTTTCTAAAAGGTTAAGTTATAAATTGAAATTCGTCTTTTTACTTTTTTCGAGTTATGCCATTAAAGTTAATACACAGTACAAATAAATTTTTTGTAAATATGTGATTTTTTAATTTTTTTAACGGAAGTTAGTTTTAGCTACAATTTCTTATACAGATATGAACTATCCTTACAACCGACTTTCACCGTAATATAAAAATTTAGCAATGGCTTAATCTTAACAACAAAACAATGAAGTAATCTTACATTCTCATTTCTCACAATTAGAGTTGTGCAAATGTGACCCTTCCCCTCATGAAACAAAAACGAAAGATACGTACTGAACTTTTGTGAAACAAAAATAAAAAATGTCAGAGCTCAGCCTCCACGAAAGGTTAATGAATTTCATAACATGTTAGCAAGTCATTCGTTTGACGTGACGCATTCCTCAGCATTTAGGATGCACACTCTAACGACTTCGCCTAATCTTTGAGCATACTGTCCATAATGGACATCACGAACCCTGAACAGTACTGAAGAGGCAGGACACGTGCCTACAGGGCACACTGGCGCTCTCAAAAGGTACTACAGACACATGATCCTAGCTTGTACTGTTCACTTACTCTCACCAAGAATCTGTCACACCAACATCCTCCTGCAGCAAGATTGTACTGTTGACCAAACCTCTGGCTCCCTCCAGCGAAGGTCACACTAGTACCAGAGCAAGCCACTGGAGGGCAGCAACTATTTTACCAGCGCCCATGGAAGAGGTAAGGGATACAGCATCCTGGAATTCTCAATCCCAAAATTTTCGGTTTATGTGGTTATTTCAATTATAAAGTAATGATAAGCAAAATTATTTTACAGGCAAAAATTTTTTTTGCTCATGCACTAAATGAACATTTATTTCCCAAAAATTATTCAAACTGAGAATTTTCGTTCCGTTACAACATTCGGTAACCAAATTTCTTACCGAAACGAAAATGAAAGTTGTCATTTATCAGTTTCATTTCCATATACCAAATATTCACACAATTCTAACAATCCCCAGGACAGCAACATGTTACAACAAATTCCGGTGCACTTACAGGTCGAGAGCAATCTTGGGAATCTGGACCATGTACCGAGGCACAATGCGAGGCCGACGAACAGGCCTCACTCTTGGACTCTTGCTGCGGTGCTGGACCGATGGGCTGGGCTTGTCCTTATCTTTTTCCTCTCGCTCCCTGGCACGGAAGTCACAAAGATTTTTATGAAAATGCAATTATTTTCTTAAAATTTTACAACATTTATTTAACTAATAGGGTGCAAGGCTACTACAGTAATTACAATGTAATAATGAGACAGAAAAAACAAGTACTCACAGGGCAGTACTCGTGGATGTGTGCGACCTGCACGCACGCACGCACGCACGCACATGAAAGTCGGAAATAAATTTTCCATATGAATATGTGGTTGCAACGTTCCGTTGGCTAGGCTGGCTTCAAGCGGTGAGTGGTACCACACGCTGCCTAAGATGCTGCATGAAAAATTTGTTCACCCGACTTTTGTGTGCTAGTATCCACGAGCACCACTCTGTGAGTACTTGTGGGTTCTGTTTCCTTTAGAAAATATATGTAACATGTATTTAGAATTATCAAAATATCCTATTTTTTTGGTACTGCATTTGACAAGACACTGGCAATTTGAGTTATATCAGAGCTGCAAGCAGGATTTTCTACAACAATTGAGGAAACACCTTTCTTAGGGTATTTGAACACCACTGAATTTGAAAATTCCTGTTACTACTTCCGAGACCTTGATTGGAATCCCGGAATCCAAGATAGTGTCCAATCCTTCGTTTGTCCATATCTCGCCTCTACATCGGCCTATAGGGCTTATTCAAAAAATCTGCAAGTACTTTTTTGGTACCATTCAATATGGAAATTTAAAGTTACGTTACTATACAAATAAACGCCCCTTTATAAAAACACTTATTTGAAGTCAGTCAAATTATTAGTCACGAAAAATGTATCTCAGTTGAACTCATTCACAAAATAAACATTTGTTACATATTAAAAATATTTAAAATAAATTGTTATGAAAATAACATAATTAGTGAGAGACAGGTTACCACAATTATGGTTGGGTGATTAAGAAGATACGGAAACAAAAATAATTAAAAGTTCAGGCACTGCTCTTTGTAAAAACAGAATCTTATGCATGGCAGTTATGGATTTCCTGCAAATGCACGTTCTATTGTCACACTAGGTTCTACAGTGGCATGGCAAAATATCTTGCGAGTCTCTGGAACAGGCTCTAGATACACGAGAACCATGTCACACTGCATCCTTGGCCTGAACATTCACTGGATCTCTCACCCATCGAAAACATACGGTCCGTGTCGGACAACTGGCCTGCCGCTGGGCACCCATGGCCACAACAAATGAACTATGAGAACACATTGAAGCAGCGCTGACAAAGATACCCCAGCGAACATCCAAAGTGTTTTCATCTCAATGCTGCGCTATTGCTACCCGAGATAGGGCCACACAGTTCTGTACAACATACAGAGCTGTAAGAGAACTCATGTCACCTGTGCAAGATGGGTATTCTGACCACTAGATCAGACTGTGATAGCTCACATCCTTCTTGGTGTTGCAATTTGAATGACCAGCAGTGTATTTAATCAACAACACATTTTTTAAACCATTTATTACACCAAAACTTGTTACATGGCACTTTCGTGCAAGACACTATGCTAAACGAATTTATGAAACATGTACTGGAATATACTTGTTCAAGTTGGGGGAAAGTAAAGAATAAAATACTGTATTCAGTACAAAATTATCATGGTTTCTTAGTACCGACATTCAAAACTGTGAAAACTTCAATAGTATTTGATACAATTTGACTTTAAGGAGTTTTACTGTGTGTACCCAAGAGGCATCGTCAGAATACTTACTTGATTCTTTCCTCGCGCCGCCTCTTCCTCTCGGATTCATCGTCATCAGTGCTGCGGTTGTGATCACGGGAGCGTGCCCGCCGCCCCAGAGGCTTGCGCTGTGGAGCACGTGCCACAGTGCTGTTCTCACTGGGAGGGGGCACAGCATTGTATGTCTGCTGCTGAGGGGGACCAAACCCTTTCACCCCACTGGCCTGCTGCTGGGCAACAGGCTGTGGGCCTGCACGGGGCACAACGCCTACTCCTGGTGTGGACACTCCCGCTGACGTGGGTAGCACCTGGATGCGAGTCGCATTCCACTTGAATGGCATGTTGGGGTTGTACGATGCCTCTACTAGCACTCTGTCACCCACCTGGGGGTTTGACCCCTTCACGCAGCAACTGCCACACCAAACCACATCAACTTTGCAACATGCCTAAATACGTGAATTGCATAAATAAATGTTAAAAAAAGTTTAAGTATCATACAGATTTCAGAAATACTACCTAACTTCATAGTTGAACAAACTGGTCAATTACCTAAAGTTTGACAAACCAACCTCTACTAAGTTTGTTTGACAAACTATACTCAATTACCTTAGTTTAAAAAAACCGTAGTCGATTGCCTTAGTTTGAAGAAAAAAAAAAACCGTAGTCTATTACCATAGTTTGAAAAAACCGTAGTCTATTACCATAGTTTGAAAAAAACCATAGTCTATTACCTTAGTTTGAAAAAAACCGTAGTCTATTACCTTAGTTTGAAAAAACCGTAGTCTATTACCTTAGTTTGAAAAAACCGTAGTCTATTACCTTAGTTTGAAAAAACCGTAGTCTATTACCTTAGTTTGAAAAAACCGTAGTCTATTACCATAGTTTGAAAAAAACCGTAGTCTATTACCTTAGTTTGAAAAAACCGTAGTCTATTACCTAAGTTTGAAAAAACCGTAGTCTATTACCTTAGTTTGAAAAAACCGTAGTCTATTACCTTAGTTTGAAAAAACCGTAGTCTATTACCTTAGTTTGAAAAAACCGTAGTCTATTACCTTAGTTTGAAAAAACCGTAGTCTATTACCATAGTTTGAAAAAACCGTAGTCTATTACCTTAGTTTGAAAAAAACCGTAGTCTATTACCTTAGTTTGAAAAACCATAGTCTATTACCATAGTTTGAAAAAAACCGTAGTCTATTACCTTAGTTTGAAAAAAACCGTAGTCTATTACCTTAGTTTGAAAAAAACCGTAGTCTATTACCTTAGTTTGAAAAAAACCGTAGTCTATTACCATAGTTTGAAAAAAACCGTAGTCTATTACCTTAGTTTGAAAAAAACCGTAGTCTATTACCTTAGTTTGAAAAAAACCGTAGTCTATTACCATAGTTTGAAAAAACCGTAGTCTATTACCATAGTTTGAAAAAAACCGTAGTCTATTACCATAGTTTGAAAAAAACCGTAGTCTATTACCTTAGTTTGAAAAAAACCGTAGTCTATTACCTTAGTTTGAAAAAACCGTAGTCTATTACCTTAGTTTGAAAAAACCGTAGTCTATTACCTTAGTTTGAAAAAACCGTAGTCTATTACCTTAGTTTGAAAAAACCGTAGTCTATTACCTTAGTTTGAAAAAAACCGTAAGTCTATTACCATAGTTTGAAAAAACCGTAGTCTATTACCTTAGTTTGAAAAAAACCGTAGTCTATTACCTTAGTTTGAAAAAAAACCGTAGTCTATTACCATAGTTTGAAAAAACCGTAGTCTATTACCTTAGTTTGAAAAAACCGTAGTCTATTACCTTAGTTTGAAAAAAACCGTAGTCTATTACCTTAGTTTGAAAAAAACCGTAGTCTATTACCTTAGTTTGAAAAACCATAGTCTATTACCATAGTTTGAAAAAACCGTAGTCTATTACCTTAGTTTGAAAAACCATAGTCTATTACCTTAGTTTGAAAAAACCGTAGTCTATTACCTTAGTTTGAAAAAAACCGTAGTCTATTACCTTAGCTAAAAAAAGCCATAGTCAATCACCTCAATTCGAAAAAACCATAGCCTATTACCTTAGTTTGACAAACCGTAGTACATTAACCAAGTTTGACAAACCATAGTAGATTAACCAAGTTTGACAAACCATAATAGATTTAACAAAAGACAAACCATAGTTTATTAATTTAGTTTGATAATATATAGCTGATTAACCTAGCTGAACAGACAGTAGCTGATTAACATAGTTGGACTAACCATGCTCAATTAATGTAACGGACAAATCATGCTCGATTAAAGTAGCTGGGCAAACTGTACTCGATTATCAAAGCTGGAAAAACTGGATGCGATTACCATAGCTGAACAAACTGTATTCCATTAATGTAGTTGGATAAAATGTATTTTGTTAACTGTGAATTTTGTTGAATGGATTGTAGAAGGCACCCAACTCTCACCTGGTCTGGAAAAAACACATCTTCGTCGACGAAGCCGAAGTTGTCATGCACCTTGGTGACCGTACCAGTGAACACTCGCTGCTTGGTCGAAGTGTTCGGAGTGGCGGGTTGTGGGACAGTGGCAGCGGCTGCTGCAGCAGCAGCAGCATTCACAACTGGAGCAGTGAAGGCAGCAGGATTCAGGGCACGAGGAGCCGGATAGCTGACCGTCCCAACTTGTTGGAACATCTGTGTGAGACAAAGCATGGCTAAGTGAGGCTGAGCCCTTCCACCTGGCCTCTAGCAGTTAGATCTCAATGTGGCTTCTGTTTCAACGGTTGTATCAACATGTTTAGTACAACAGAGCAGAGATAAGAGCTTTGAAAACTTTCTTAATCAGTTGCAGCTTCATTGCATTCGCTACTTTCTAACAGGTAACCAACAAGAAGGAAAAAAGTTATTATTTTGTGTAAATGATTACGTAGTTAATACTCAAAGAATTTCTAACGAAATTCAATTCAAGCCACAAGGGGAAAAAAAAACAACCTATTTTTGCAGAAATTCTTATAAAACAACTGGATAGCTGGAAAAATACGCAGCTTTTGCTTACTTGCAGGTCTTACATAAAAAGCCATAGGGGAAAAAAACACTATCTACAAATTAGAATAAAAATCAATTAGAATATGCACCACAGAAACTGTAGATTAATTAGTTCCCATTATCAATTGCTGATTCTGTGATTACAACTTCAATCCTGTTAAGACGTTGGTGCAAAACATCTAAGAAAAAATATTGTATACAGCCGTATTATTCTAGTTACTGAAAAGATATCATCCAGTATATTGAATGTTCATTCTCTGTTTGCTACACTCAAAAACAAATTTGCTTAATTTGAATGGAATAATTGCAGTTTCTCACACCTCAACACAAAAATAAGTTTCAAAGTTCGTGGATGATCCAGAGCTGTGCCCAATAAGCAAAAGATTTCTTCTGATTCTGGTAATACAGAAAAAACCGGATGATTTGTTGTTTTTAAGATTTACAGATAAAAAGTATTCCAATAGCATTATGATCTCCTTGAAAGTACACACTTCATGGTTCATAACATTATGCATAGAATTACCACTGCAAACTCAACTGGCACGTATTCAGAGAATAATGAGGAGAGAAAAGGAGGAAAGGTGAACAGAGAAAAAGGAAAGTCGGGGGTAACAGCAGAGGGAGAGGGGGAAATGGGAGAAGATGCAGGAATGGTAGGAGAGAGATAGGAAAAAAAGGGTATAGAGGCAAGAGGGACAGTGGTAAAGGGAGGAGAGTTATGTAGAAGGGTAGAAAAGGGAGGGAAGGTCAGAAGGGTAGAAGAGAGAGCGAGAAGCGTAGGAGAGGGAGTGGGAAGCGGAGAGGGAGTGGGAAGAGTAAGAGGGAGTGAGAAGATGAAAAGGGGAAATGAGAGGGAGTGAGATATGGAAGAGGGAGTGTGATAATGGAATAGGATGGGGTGGAGGAGGCGAGAGGTGGTGGAGGGGGCGAGAGATGGAGGAGGGGGCGAGAGGTGGTGGAGGGCGAGGTGGTTGAGGGGGTGAGAGGTGGAGGAGGGCAAGAGGTGGTGGAGAAGGGCGAGAGGTGAATGAGGGAGGCAAGAGGTGACAATGGGCGAATTATGGATGAGGGGGTCAAATGGAGGAAGGGGGGAAATATGGATGAGGGGGTGATGGATGGGGGGAGGCAAATGATGGGTTGGGGGAGCGAGAATTGGAAGAGGGGGCGAAAATTGGAAGAGGGGACAAGAATTGGAAGAGGAGGCGAGAATTGGAAAAAGGGAGCAAGAAGTAGAGAGGGGGGCACAAATTGAAAGAGGGGGGGCAAGAAGTAGAAGAGAGGGGGATGAGAAGGGGAAGAGGGGGATGAGCAGAGGAAGGAGGACGAGAGGGGAACATAGGCAATACAGGGAAAATGATGATCTTGTGTACAGGTAAGAAAATCCCAACATTCTAATTCATATGTACAAATACAAAATGTACACCAGAGTAAAAAATGTACTTAAAAAACATCTTAACATACAATAAATACTTTTTACTCCCTTAGCATCATGTAGTTAATATTTCATCGGTCATTACTAGGGACTAGAAAATTTTGCGGTAGCAAAATTTTCACGAATTCAAGCGAAATTAAGGTAAAACTGCAAAAAATACCAATTGGCACAAAAAACTAAATTTCCACAAATTTTTGTTAGTTATGTGCGAAAATGTTTATTTATTATGTTCTTATTATTTTAGTTAAACTTAATAGAAAAAGGCAGTGGTAACAGAAATTGATGAATATTCTACAACGATAACAAAATTTGAACATGATGTTCACAAACAAAACCTTTGTGTGTATACACAATGAAAGCAAATGGAAATCCTAACCTAAAAAATTGAGATGAGACATTTGATATTTCAATACAGGGACTTTTCGAAAGTAACTAATATCACAACATGCATACTGATAAACAGATGCATGGAATGTAATATCAATTGATACGTGTATTACTTGGTCCGCCATTATGGCACACAAACGACCAACGTACCACAACTTTAACAGAATAATAAATGCATTTACCCCAAAGGAAGATGAGATTTTTTGACAGAAAAGGAATAGAAAAAATAAGGGTTGTCTACAATTCAGGGTCATCTTCAATTCAAAACCACGGCACAAATACCATAAATGTGGGATACTACTAGTACAGTACATGCACAAAATTACTACAGGCTTCTATTCATCATTTTTATTCAGGTAGCAGTTAGTCCTCCAAAATTGGCATGCCATGAGAGAGATTTTGACAAAGGCATTTCATGCCTGAATACTGTGTGTCCTATGATTGTACGTATTTTTGTAGTGGTAGTGCTGAGACTGTACCTGTCAACTTTGACAAGGGTCCCTTTATCTGATGTCCCCCAGCCATAAAGAGTTTTGGTGGGAAGCAAAATGGCTCAAGTAACGAATATATAACACCCACAAAAGTTTTGCAGTATTAAGAAAGATGCTACCACCATACAGCCAGGTTAGACACACCTATTTCATTGTGAATAGCTTTTTTTTTAAAAGAAAATAAAATATATCATATTATTCATATACTTAATAATAGCATTTCTTCTTGAAGAGTTTGTCAAATTCATGCAAAAATACTTTCAATCAAAATCATTTTTTTCAGCGCTTCACAGGGGTAGTCTTGAATTCAGGTTTAAATATTTTTCACTCAGAAATATTTTTTTTTAGGAAGGGGTGGTCTTAGATTCAGTGTCATCTTCCTTTCGGATAAATATGGTATTTCCAGTAGAAGAAGAATTGCTATTGTTTCTCATCCGGAGATAAACAATCCCCACATTTCATATGACTGACTTCAGCTTTTAATTTTAAAAAAAAGTTAAGGAGAACAAGGTAATGTACTGCTGAATTTAATTTCAATTTTAATGTCTTTTTCTGTAAATCATATAGAATTTTCTAAGGTTGTATTGAAAAGTATATGGTGACAGTGTGCGAAAGTAGACGGCAAAAGATTTTTCTCAAAATACAGTTCTGTTCTTAGTGACCAGCGACAGCACCTTAATGCAGAGAATGTCGCAATTCTCAGTTAAATGTATTTTGAAGGATAAACATTGTTTCAATGTGTGTTTGTAGTCCAAGACTTTGTGTTTGGTGTAGATTCAAATTATGGATATAAGAAAATGTCTGAAATGTTATACACCCCTGTGCAGCTGTAAATATTATGTTTTATAATTTGGGACCAACAGGTAACTATGAAGAAAAAACAATTACTACATAACATGACGGACATGTTTGTTATGTTAAAATTGTGTAGGAACATATATTTTGTGTTTAACTCAAAAAGGTTTATAAATAATAATTTCATTCTTTGAAATGGCTTAAAAGTATTTACAATTAATTTTGGATGCTCGCAAAGTAAAAGCGCAATGGTGAAAACATTGAAATGAAAATACCTCTTTTCAAGTTTCAAAGCACCGCTTTTTGCCCTTTCAAAACGACAACATTTTCCAGTCCCTAGTAATTATATTTGCTATACAATGAAACAGAATATATCTAACTAACCTGTGTAGGGCCTAGTGCATTTGGCATGCCGGTGTTTCCCATGGCCGTCATGGTATTCATAGTTATCCCGGCCTGTCAAACAAAATTTAATTCATTACATACCAATAAGTCAATTTTAACCTTGTAGAGCTATGCAATTACCTGTAACAGAATACAGTGGAATATTCCTGTATATAACTTTTCCTCATGGAAAATTATTTCATGAACTCACTGTTTCCCCACAAGTCTTATAGGTATAATTTCCTCCATGTAACATCGAAATTGTTCAGTTCATGGCTGCAACATAGTTGCAAATTTTCTCTTAACGAAAATTTCAGACGATAACAAACCTGTACTGAAAAAGTTGGAATACCATTAGTGGTTTAAGTGGTAGTTTTCCTGAAGCTGACTAATGATCAGAACCAAACCTCCATAATGCACTTAATTGTACAGGTTCATATAAGTTGCAATAGTTGATGCTTTGGTCTCATGAATTCAGAACATCTATAACATTTTTGCTTCACATGATTTAGATAAAGATGGTAAAGAACTTGAAGGGAAAAAAATAGTGCTTCCAATCCAACTTCAGGCCCCTTCAGACCCTTGAGCTGTATGCTACTTTGGCTACTTTGCTGTACACCCTAAACTTGAGAACTTAAGAAAATTACGAGTGTTTCGTGCAAATGAAGAACTGTTTAGATGTCATAACAATAACGATGACAATTACCAAAATCTGCATTTACAAAGATTTTAAACTCTTTACTTGCAATTTGGAAAAAACAAAGAGTTAGGCAGAAGCAAATTTAAATTGAAAAATTCATTTTATAATTGTCATTTTTATTGCTTAAAACTGAGTAGGAATAAAAGTTAATGAGAGCAGTTATGTTATCAAATGTCAATAATTAAGTTACTCTAACCTATCTGAACAATTTATCATATTTTGGTGTGTATAGGCCGCACATTTTCACAAAAAAAAAATTACTACAAAAAGTGGGGTACGACTTATTTATGAGATATTGGCATTAAACTATTTTTTTACCCCCAAACATGTTTCGAAATTTCCCAACATAAAGAACATTTTTTATGTTTTAACTTAGTTTGTAAAGAAGTAAATAAAATAACAAATGAATAGTTTTTCACTCATGCAATAATTTGTTCACTCGCGTTTATAAATTAAAATATTTCAACCTTCATTCTGCACACGTAAAATGTAAACATGTTGGAGTTCTGCCATAGATGCAGTACACGCGGAAATAATTTTGCTGCCGTACAAGATAAAAATATCTTATGTAGTTCGTACACACGCTGCCATGCCACAAGTCCACATTGATAGACACCATTTTGTGTTAACATGTTGCTGTGATATTGCTTTCTCAAATCACGTTACCATCTGTGGAATAGTAATCACGCGACTTATATTTGTAAACATTGCAACATAATACAAATTTTTTGTAGAGAAGAAATTAATTCGGAATTTATTATGTTTGCACGGAATATTGACTTAATATTTACAGGAATATCAAAATTCAGTGCGGCCTACACTTGAAATATCTATTACCCCTAATTTTTCATCGAAAACTTCTGGTGCGGCCTATACACAACAAAATACGGTAAATGCAAACAGTTTACTCAAGGCCACCTGGTCATACTCCAAAACACATGCCATATTTATGGATGTTGAACTCACTCTCCACAATGGCACAATTCAAACTGCTGTACACATCAAACCCACCAACAACCTCCACTACTTACATTTCAATAGCTACTACACATAACATGCCAAAAAATCCCTACCCTACAGTCTCGCCACAAGAGCCAAACGTATCTGTTTCACCAACCGTGATCTCAACAGAGTGAACAAATAAAAAGAGCATTCCTCGAGCAGGGGCTACCCCAGGTACCTCATCCACAGATTCAACAAGCCATCTCAAATACCGGAATACAAAGTCATTGATTGTGATATATCCCTGGAGGTCCAATTTCATGACGGCCTAAGTAAACTCAGTAACATTCTCCACTGTGGATACCAAATTCTGGCTTCCTACCCACAAATACAAGACCTACTCTCCAAACCACCCAGATTGGTCTTCAAAAGGCCACTTAACCTCAGCCACAAACTGGTTCATCCAAAGCTGCAGCCCACCACAAATGCCAATCCCACTATTACTCCCATAGGATCCCACCCCTGCAATAATTCGTGCTGTGGCTCCTGTACCATCCACCAACCATCAACTTCCTTCAATAGCAGACATACATACCCTTCCAAGGCAACTACAACTGTGCAACACAAAATCTGATTTATCAGCTACATAGCCAACATTGCAATGCAGAAAGAATACATTGGCCTCACCACCAACACACTCGGGCAGAGAATGAATGGCCACAGAGTAGACACCAAACAAGACATAGCTGGCCACATCAACGACCTACAAGACAAACCAGTTAGAGCACATGCAGCATCACACAACAAAGATTTTGATTCATGCTACAATACCAGAGTTGTGCGAGCCCTATCACCTTCAAGCAAATGCTCAGAACTCAGATACTGGGAATTAGCTCACCAATTTATAACAAAATCCAGGCAGCAGCCAGGCCTCAACGTAGGATAATCACAGCTCCTAACAACTCCTGTAATTTTTCAATTTTCCCGCCTCACCCTAGTTCGCCATCTGGCTACTAGGTTTTGCTACTAAGAGGGGTGACAGGACTTTTGCACACACCTGCTGCATGCCCAAGGAGGCCTGGAAGACTGTGGGCTGGGTCTGCTGATACTGCACCATGCCATGGTTTGTCGCCATCTGCCCCATCATCTGCTGTGGCTGCTGCTGTTGCTGGGATGCAGCTGTCTGGGGCTGCCCAAGGGCCGGCCCCGAGTTCATGGCCACGCCAGGCGCCGCGTTCATCCACACATCCCCTGCACAGCATGCTTACATGTGCAAAACCCTTCCTGAAATTTTTTGCCTGCCACAGACCCCTCAAGACCTCTGAGCTTCCCAGAACCCAGGTTCACACATATCTACGAGGACTGATTCAGAAGTCATGTCAACTACCATTTATCTCACACAAACGACCCACCACAGGAAATGTGCTGTACAGTTAAAACTGTATAACATGTACGTTTTAAAGATGACACCATATTGGGGTATGGATGCCGGAATGTCCAACATGGAACATGGCTGCTTGAAATACTGTTTAATTGCAATATTCTCATGCAAACTATGTACACACATATAAATGGGTATATATTGTATGTGTACGAGCTGTTTAACATCCTTCAAAGTAGTCTCAGAGGCTAACCACAGTTCATTGCCAGCAATGAGGCAGACACTGTAGCAAAATTTTGATGAGAGGTGGCACATATTGACAGATCTCATGCAGCCGATGGTATTTCCCGTCTGTCTCATCGTTGGCAACGAACCATGCACAACCTCTGAAACTACTTTGAATGATGTTAAACAGCTAGTACAAATACAATACATACCCGTTCCTATGAGTGTATGGAGTTTGTATGAGAATATATATTAATTAAACTGTGATTTCAAGCAGTCATGTTTGACATTGTTCCTTGTCAGACATTCCTGCATCCACAGCCACGTGGTGTCACTTTTAAAACATACATGTCATACACTTTCAACTGTACATAGTACATATTCCGTGTTTTGGTAATTTTCAGGAGACAAACAATACTTGTATTAACATCCCTTGTATTACTTTATTTAATAGATTGTCCTGGAAAGCACTGCTCCATACAGGAACTATACAAACAATATAGGATGGCATCATGATGAAAACATTATTTACATTTATGTTTTTGATTTTACATTCTATATTACAATTATAATGATAAAAAAATTACAGTGACAAGTAGCACATACCAATACACTTATGATAATAAATAATGTTAATACATGTAATTACTACTTCATAACACTATAGAAACACAATACGCCTTTAATTTACACATTATTTATTTTTAATTTATACTTTACATTACAAATGTCTATTAACGCTACAAGTAATACCATCCAATACATACAACAGTTACTAGTTACCGTATTTCGGCTTGTATAAGCCGCACATTTGTAAAAAAAAAAAAAAAAAATTGACTACAAAAAGTGGGGTGTAGCTTATATACGAGATATTGGCAATTTTTTTCCTCAAAAACATCTTTAGAAATTTGTAAACATAGAGTACATTTTAATATTTTAATTCTTAAAGGCAGGAAAGAAGGAAAGGGAAAGAAAAAAAACACACTTGCAGTTATTTGTTTGCTCGCATTCATAAACAAAATAAGCTTCATCCCACTTGTATGAAACATAAACATGTTGGAGCTAACCCATAGATGTCATACATGAGAAAATAATTTATCTACTGTAAAAGAGAAAGATGTCTTATGTAGTTTGCACCCCAGTCGTGGCTCTACAAGTGCACACTGATAAGATGCCATTTTGTGTAACATGTTGCAGTGGTTTTGCTTTCTCAAATCACATTACCATCTGTGGAATAGTAATTGTGCAATGTATATTAGTAAACATTGCAACATAACATAAATTTTCTGTCACAAATGTTTTGTAGGGGAGAAATTAAGTCGGAATTTATTATGTTTGTACGGAATTGTAACTTAATATTTACAGGACTACTACAAATGAGTGCGGCCTATACTTGAAATAATAATTACCCCTAATTTTTCATCAAAAACTTCTGGTGCGGCCTACACATGTCAAAATACAGTAATTACACTAAAACAACACTGAACTGATTTTATAATTACAGTGAAACCCTGTTAAGAAGTTCCCATTTACTAAGTTTTCCTGCCTAATAAGTTGAATAATTGTGCACCTTGTCATGTGTAATTGGACCCTTTCAAGAAGTTTTCCTGGTTAATAAGTATTATTTTTTTAGTCCATTCAAAAACTTCTTAACAGTGTTTTACTGTATTTTGTATTAATAGTTCTGTTTGATAGTTTTAGCACAGGTAATTCTTCAGCTTTACACAAAATATTTTCCCCAATTTTATCCCTCCAATATTACCTACCTGGTAACGTGTTACACATCTTTGTTAATGAAACCATTACGTATTTGACCCATATCTTGTTATTACGGGTTTCCCATGAATATTTTGTGCCTATGTATGTCATAATTGGTGGTAAAGCCTGGGTGGCTACACCAAACATAAAACTAAATTCACTGACTTTTCCAGGTTTTCCTTGTCTGTCACATTTTTTTCCACTGACCTATACCAATGAAATAAAATCACATTTTTCTAAGTTTTATCTAATTGAAACCTAGTACACAAACTAATATAAATGTTTATGAACTTACACTCTTGCAGCTACCCATTTAATGAGAGGAATCTTAACAGTCGTGTGATACGTTGATGCGTGACTGACAACAATATAAAGGTCGGGCAAGGTTTTTAGCGTGTGTCAGAGACACGGGTGATATGACTTGGTTGCTAACCGGACCCTGGCCGGTATATATGATGAGGCTTGACACCACGGACAAAGTCTGGTGTGGGCTTAACTGTCTTCCGCAAGCAACACTGGTTTACACACAGCCACTAATTTAACCAGAGTGGACATAGTTCCTGACTCGGCCAGTGTTACTGCTGGTGCTGTCTGAACTCATGCCCAGTCCTTGGGCGAAGGTGATGCTGTGGCTGGCGGTGCTTGTAGGAGCCCACGAAGGGCTGCTGGTCCTGCTTGGCTGGAACTATGGATTCGGTATACTCAGTGGTACACGGAATCCCTGGTGGATGTCAACGATGGCTGGATGCAGCTCGCCGGTGGTCTTCTTGTAGGGAGGCTGAAATTAGGAGTGTGGAAGGACTGGGAGGTGAGGCCTCTCTAGTTGTCGGGCGGCTTGAGCTTGTTCCCGGGGGGTTAGATCGCAGAGGGCAGTTGGGGCTGGGTTAAAGCTCAGGTTGGACTCTGGGGCAGTAGCTGCCTTTCTAGCTTGCCACTTTGCACCACTCCTATGGGTGTATGGCATAAAGAAAGGTGCTAAAGTCAGCCACACTAAGGAAGAGCAGGCGACGAGGAATCCCAGTTAGGAGTAAATCCATTTGTGGCCGAGCCAACCAGAGTCGTACCCGATTACTCCAACTAAGCCTACAAACAATTTCATTTCTTATGAACTATCACTTTTGTGGCATCCCATAAGGAGCTTTTCAAAGACTGGTTTCCGGTTTGAAGTACGCCACAAATACTGATAAACTCTCCAGCCGGCATTCAGCAAATGTTGTTTTCCGAATGCCACCAATTGTAGGTACATCAAACATTTGTGCACAGGAGAATTAAAAGTAATCTAAACATTTTAATGTGTACAAAAATTCCCTGACAATTTCCCTGTTTTCCCTGGCTGTTTGAAATTCCCTGACTTTTCCCCGTTTTCCAGGTTATCCCGGTCTGTAGCCACCCTGAAAGCGGACATTTCTGTGAGTTTGTTTTTTAATTGCTTTGTGCAAGTACTTCATGCTAGCTAACTGAACTTCCATTTTTAATGGCATTATTAAAATTTTAAGAAAAAGTTTACAAGACTATGTAAGGTGTGGAAAGCAATATAATATTTTAATTGCACCTTTTTGCAGCCCTTCTAATGGTTTGATTGCACTCTTTGGCATTTGGCCCTATATTGCATGCATGTAATGTATGTGCAAGTTAAATAATGCATAATAGACACAAGTTTCATTATATTGCAAGGCAATTGACAAAATGTCAAAAACATTAGTGCAACTCATTTCATTTTTAAAAATCAATAATAATAAAAACATACAAAATGGATAAAGGAAGAGTATAGTCACTATGTTTTAATGCATTTGTGGCGTGGTACATACTGTGGAAATTTTTTCCAATTAAGTGTTTATTGCCAAAAACACAAGCCAGACTGGTTAAACTAGATTGTGGTTGCTGTGTTTCATCCACAAAAACTACTAGGTCATTGCATGTAACTGTTATGACATATGTACTGTACTTAATTTTTTTGTTTCTTGCTTAACACAGTTTTGTAACAAGTATACTCTGCACATTCTGGGGTAACTTTGCACCACTTAGAAATGTTTGTTTTTCAGTCATTTTGTTAAGGGTTAGCACACGTTACCTTGGTAGATAGCATTAAGAATTAAAAATACTAATCAATAGTTCTCTGTTCTTTTGCCAAATGGCATTGAAACAAACACTTGAGTGGTGCAAAGTCACTCCAGTAAGTGGAAAGTGACCCCGGTTTAAGGCAAGCATTTTAACACACCCAAGTAGTGTGCGGAAAGCTAGTTTCTACAACCACTTCACACTTTTAGTAGTAGTAGTAGTAGTAGTAGTAGTAGCACTAGCAGTAGTAGCACTAGCAGTAGTAGTAGCAGTAGTAGTAGCACTAGCAATAGTAGTAGTAACACTAGCAATAGTAGTAGTGGTAGTAGTAGCAGTAGTAGTAGCACTAGCAATAGTAGTAGCAGTAGTAGTACTAGCAATAGTAGTGGTAGCAGTAGTAGTACTAGCAATAGTAGTAGTGGTAGTAGTAGCACTAGCAATAGTAGTAGTAGTACTAGCAGTAGTAGTAGCACAGGCAGTAGTAGCAGCACAAGCAATAGTAGTAGTAGTAGTAGTAGTACTAACAATAGTAGTAGTAGTGGTAGTAGTAGTAGCAATAGTAGTAGTAGTAGTAGCACTAGCAATAGTAGTAGTAGCACTAGCAATAGTAGTAGTAGTAGCAGTAGAACTAGCAATAGTGGTAGTAGTAGCAGTAGTCATAGTAACACTAGCAATAGTAGTAGTAGCAGTAGTCATAGTAACACTAGCAATAGTAGTAGTAGCAGTAGTAGTAGAACTAGTAATAGTAGTAGTAGTGGTAGTAGTAGTGGTAGTAGTAGTAGCAATAGTAGTAGCAGTCGTAGCACTAGCAATAGTAGTAGTAGTAGCAGCCCTAGCAATAGTAGTAGTAGTGGTAGTAGTAGACTAGCAATAGTAGTAGTAGTAGCACTAGCAACAGTAGTAGTAGTAGTAGCACTAGCAATAGTAGCAGTAGTAGTAACACTAGCAATAGTAGTAGTGGTAGTAGTAGTAGCAGCAGTAGTAGTAGCACTAGCAATAGTAGTAGTAACACTGGCAATAGTAGTAGTGGTAGTAGTAGCACTAGCAATAGTAGTAGTAGTACTAGCAGTAGTAGCAACACTAGCAATAGTAGTAGCACTAGCAATAGTAGTAGTAGTAGTACTAGCAATAGTAGTAGTGGTGGTAGTAGTAGTAGCAGTAGTAATAGCACTAGCAATAGTAGTAGTACTAGCAATAGTAGTAGTAGTAGCAGTAGTAGTAGAACTAGCAATAGTAGCAGTAGTAGTAGTAGTAACACTAGCAATAGTAGCAGTAGTAGTAACACTAGCAATAGTAGCAGTAGTAGTAACACTAGCAATAGTAGCAGTAGTAGTAACACTAGCAATAGTAGTAGTAGTGGTAGTAGTAGCAGTAGTAGTAGCACTAGCTATAGTAGTAGCAGCAATAGTAGTAGCACTAGCAATAGTAGTAGTGGTAGTTGCACTAGCAATAGTAGTAGTAGTAACAATAACAGTAGTAATAATAATAATAAATCTTTATTTCGTGCAGTTAAGGCATATCTGCCTTCTCTTACACTGAACCATTTTACAATTTACACTTGCTTATTACAGTTTAGAAAAAAAAATCAGTTCTTATAAATGAACAAGCTTAGTATGAAGTAGTTCTCATGCAAAACATTAATACAACTGTGTGCGCACAAATTAGGTGCTCTGTCCCTTTAGTGTAATTTTCTAGACTTACTTAGGCTTGTCCAACACACAGGAATTAACGTGAGCACAGAGTATGCACTTGCAAAGCATCTTGCAATTCTCGAGAGCACACTGGCTGGATACAGTAAGTTTCAGCTCCAATTAAACTAAGTTATATTACAAAGGTATAATCAGGTATTGCACAGGTTTCAATATCACGTCTGCATTGTCTCTGGAGTGGTTTTTTTTTTTTAAGGGACAGCTTAATAAGTAAACTACTGTTTGTAAAATCAGTGTTTGTGCATGGTCCTATGGGTATATGTGTAATTAAATGATTGGATTTTTTCAAAGAGTGGTAAAAACAATATTCCCAGTCAATATGTAAGATAAGAAAAGAAAAGTAGAAATGGTCAAAAAAAACTTTATTTTTTGGGCTTTCCTATGCAGTTTAAGAGAAAGGAGAAAAAGTGGCATCTGTAGTTGAATCCATTGGCTTACATCACGTGTAATAAAAATCCTACAGCTACAGATATAATTCCTGAAAAATTCAGCTACCTAGGAACGCACATTGTGGTGATGGAAGGACCCGCCGCACTGTTTGCTTATGGCCAGACGTAAACTTAAGGTGTCAACATATTTTAACTAGAAATTCCCACAGGACATCCCCTGAAATTTTATTTTGGGATTCCCCTGGCTTTTCTCTGCAGAATCTCACAATTTTCCCTGACCTATTTTAATGACCAAAACTTTCCAAAACTATATTTTCCCACCACTGATGGAACAAATACGCTATCAGTGAAGTTGAATTAAATTACAGTGCAACAGACCAAGCAAGCAGATCCAACATTTTATTCAGCCCATCAATATTTCTCACGATAGATGCTATTGACAACACACGAGTGCCCATTACAAAACACAAATACTTTATTTAGTACCTATATAGGCTCTATATCACTTGGAAAAAAAATACTATTGCCAGTTCACAATTTTTAAAATTTTTTTTATGCATATGACGAACCTATATCCACACAAAATGAATACTTTTGAAAGCCCTGCTTAAAATCTACTTGTATGCACCTAGTGTGTTCTTCCACTTTATGTAAGATTAACATTGCAATGGGCCTCATCACTTCATTCATGCTTCGGTCAAGTGAAACTGTGAAATTATTATACAAGTAAATATTTTTCAAATTTGTTCATTTTTAAACTTTGATACAAAAAAAAGTGTTCACTTTATCATGAACGGCCTTTAACAATTTTTGCTTAGTAGCAATTATTTATATTTACCCTGACCCAGGTGAAAATTCCCTGATATTTCCCAGTCTTCCCTGTGGGTGGACACCCTGTCCCCCTTCGTTCAAACATGGTGGACAAACACAGGATAATCAGCACTTTTGCAGTTTACTGGGCAAACACAAAATGTATTAAAAATGGAAAAATGCCAACAGTCATGACCATAAAATTCCAGACAAGACTCGCCCTCCCGCACATTCAGATTTTGTGAATTTGATATTCTGCAAATTGGGTGTATGGGGTTTTTAAAAAATTAATCTGTAGAGAAAACAATACCTGCAGAGCGGACCCATGGGGGATTTTTATTGGCAGCTCCAAACTGAGACATTTGAATTAATCAGCAACACCTGCAAAACAGACAAACAAAATAGAAATCAGTTAGTCCAAAAACTTAACTGCAAATCCCAAAGAGATGTTGTGCAATGCTGTCAACTAAACAGTAAAAGTAAGGATGTTCAATGTAAACTGAGCAAGTTTGAAAGCCCTGCTTAAGATATACCTGTATGCACACTGTGTTGAGTAGATTTTTGATATGGATTGAGACGTAAACAGAATATTACATATTAATCATTCAAAAACAATTTTGAAATACAATTTTTTGTGATTTATAAAGCCAATTAAAATATGGAAATTCAACCCAGACTAGCTTTCAATGTCCTCAGGTCTCTTTTTTTTTTTTTTTTTGTGAGCAAAAAAATTACAGACATGCATTGAGAAAATACAGACATTAAAATAGCAGCACTTACAGAAACTGTTGATAAGTGTAGAATTCTTCATACTGTTTTGTATTTAATCTTACTTTTCAAATACCCCAGAATTTTATTACTCCAAATCATTTACAATTGCTACTTTCTTTCTGCAATTGTCATGATTTGATTGCAATTTTAATTGTGTAATTACTGTGGGTGGCAATTGTAAATGCTTTGGTTATTTCATTAAATTAACAATTGGATATAAATGGCACCAGGCCAGTTTTCAGAATAGCCCAACCAATCTATGGAGTTACCACAATGCATCTGTGATGAAAGTTGAAGCCACATATTGCTCAACTGCGAGTCCACTTGTGAGAAAACAATATTTCCGAGCACAAGTGGGTGTTACATTTTTCTTTTCATGTGTTTTATGTACTACAACCAATTATTGCAAGTTTTCAAAGAGCAAGCAGTAGACTTTGATACTGCAAAATTGAGTTAGGAAATATTTAATCGCTGTGATGCTGTTTACAAGAGACAGCATGCAAAATTTGATTGCTAAACTTCAACACACACACATATGTTTGGCAATGTGGATTTAGGATTGTGCTATTGTAAATTAAATTTCCTTAAACACTCACTCGTCTCTGGTACTGCTCAACAGGTCCTTGCACAGGATTTGAAGGAAGGGAGATGATGCTCACATGGGGCCAAAGCTGTATCAACTTTGTCTTCATAATTGTTTTAACAGGATATTAATATAAAATGAGATTGGCACATTTTGTTTATGATTTCTCAAATCCTGTTAAAATTTGTTTTGTTTCCTGCAACTTCCTAGAGAGGGTTTACTCCAAAATCCCTCCTGTGCACATGGCCATGCAGCTCAAGATATTATGATGGTGGCACCATTGCGGATTTTGTTCTGGCCATTCGCTTCGTTTAGAGGCCAGCTCGTGCACACTCAGTTCTCCTATCTAGTTATCCCCTCTTTTCACTCCCTCACCCTACTACTGTACACTCAGTCATCAAGAAGAATGCTCAGGCCTAACAGAACATCACTAAGAATTGTTGATATCCGATGTTCATCGAGGGTGCCATTAATCTGCCCTAATTTTAATACCATGTAATGAGCACGTAAAAATGGAGCATGTTAAACTGTGAGTTATGACCACAGTGTAGAACCGTTGGGCTAGTTGGAAAAGTTTAACTTACATGTGCTGTAGTTGTTAGTTTTTTGTCTGCTGCCTGTATTCAATTTTGTTATAGTCAAATAGATGGTTGCACTGCGGTCGTGGCTTACGCGTAGGCGTATAGTTAGTTGAGTTTTAAATGTTTCTTTACATATTTTTATGTCGACTAGAGCTCTGAAAGGATTTAGTAAAAATTGCCTCTGTCGACATAAGCATTTTACAGTAAATTTTAAATAGCAAGTTTTAGTATTGTTACAATTTCTCTCTCTAGAAATTAAGTGGGCCATACCAAGTTCACTAAGGGATGGAGGTCTTAATCACAATAAAAGGATTAATTATAATTTCCTTATTTTATTTACAATAACTGCAGCAAAATTCTCTGAACTCAAATACTCACAATAAATCGACATCAATTAATAAAATTTATAATTATGACAAAGAAATCTATGAAATTAAATAATTAAAGATCATTTCCAATATACAGTGTATCAAACTATTCAATTATTTTATAATTTATGCATCCATATTTGACAGTTCGAAAATTTACAATAAAATCAGTATTACACTTCCATTCAGTCCCACCTCAGTTCAGTCCATGTCCCGCCAGTCGCAATGTTCTAGAATCCTCCAAGCGCCCTCATGCACAGTAGGCTTCACTCGTCTATTTCACACCCTCTCGACCATTCAAACCACGAACACCTCACTCGCCATCATCCTGCAATCTCCCGTCGTCGTCCACACTTCTCTTCACTCGTGCACACTCGGCCAGACTGTCTCCGTCAAAGACTGCCAGCCGCTGGGTTGCAACAGTATATATAGTGTCTTAGGCCGCCACCTAGAATCTTCCCCCACTTGCGTGATGTGTCCCGGAGGGCTGAGGTGCCAGCCAGACTCACCAGAACATTCTTGCGTCTCGCTAAACGTACCGGAAACTCTAGCAGGCGAGAGGAGGTCTGTGACGCCAGCAAGTCTCGCCACTGTCTGAATTCACAGGATTCCCAGAAGGGGGGCAGACAGCCACGAGCGCATCGTTCCAGGAAGAGGGGAGGGCGAGGTGGGTCGCCGATTAGGGCACGGGGGAGCGGAGTCGGCGCCAGCTGTAGCACGTACCAGTATATTATTTTATGTTATGGGATGCCTTCAAGGATTACTATATAACACCCCGCTTATCATTTCTTTAAAGTCTAGTCATTTAAATGCTTTGAAATAAAACGTGCATTGGTAGTTTACATGCTCTTATTTTGTCAAAACTTTCTTATTCAAAAACTTGCTGTAACGTTCAATTTTGATCTCAATTTCCGTGAGAACAGTGGCAGGTCCTTTAAAAGGTATTGATAAAAGGTAAAAGGTAACTGATTTCTACATTGACGGCAAGTAATTGGTGACACACGTTTGTCTTCTGACATGCGAAGTATTTCCTAATTGTTCATTTCTGCATGGATCTCTTCAGCATTTTAAGTATGTTGTAAATATGTAGGAAGAGAGCACGATTATGTATAATTAATTGTGGAGCTATGTACGAATACTTTTGGGCATTTTAAGTACGTTGTAAAACATATTCCTGATACTGCTGCTGCTGTAAGGTTTGAACTTGAGTTGGTGCCCACTTTTCTCTGTACTGTGTTAACGTTATGTCAGGTTAGGATTTATTTATATCAGGGTACAGAGTAATGGTAGAGTATGTTGTGTGTAAGCTCACCTTTTCTTTCCAAATTGTCCAATAAAGTATGTGTGCACAGATAATAGGGTGTATGCAGCTACAGTATGTGTTTATAATGTTTGATGGATTCACAAAGTAACACAAAAAAAAACCTGGTTGAAAATCATCACAAACACAATCTTTATTACACATCAGCCATCTTGTTACACCACCACCAACCTTACAAAATAAAAAAAGAAAGAACAATACAGTTGCAGTCACTAGCAACCTACTAGACACAAAATATCCCAAACATATCGCCCACCAGAAAATGGTACATTTTTCAACTGAGACCCACACTACAATAATTAATACACTAAGACATAGGGCAAGAAACAACTTTATAATAGCAAAAGTAAATGTGACTAACACATTCTCAACAACAAGGAACCATATCACAAAAACAACCAAAAGGGTAATCAACAAAACAATAAGTCTTTGCCAACAAGTCAATTGCCCTCGTCAGTAGGTAAAGGAGATATTTTTGTAACTGGTCTTACAAGTTCCCCATTCAGAGTTTTCACAGTCACCACTCTTACCGCACAATCTTTACCCGGATGAAGCTTCACAATTCTGGCCATCTTCCACCTCAACAGGGTTAGAGTACTATCTTTCACTAGCACCAAAGCATCTGGTTTCAAGTTGGGTACTGCATCACTCCACTTAGTTCTCTGATGGAAAGTATGGAGATATTCCAAACTCCAACGTTTACAAATGCTTTGCTTAAGCTTGGTAATCAGCTGCCAGCGACCCAGACAGTTGTCTTACAACATTGCTCAAGTCTTGCTCAGGCAGCCAGACGAGAGATGCACCCACTAGAAAATGTCCTGGAGTAAGGACATCAAATTCTGATGGGTTTGATGACGAAGGACACATAGGTCTGAAGTTAGGCACCAGAGATTTCAGCAAAAAGGGCCATAATCTCTTCAAAAGTAAGTATTTGCTCTCAGATGACCAGCTTCATGTGGAGTTTGGCCGATTTCACAGCTGCCTGCCACAGGCCACCAAAATGAGGTGCAGCTGGCAGGTTGAAATGCCAAACAATGTTGAGCTCATGTAAGTGGTTCTGCAAACTCTGCCATGAGGGTTCAGTGAAGAGTGCTCGATGAACTTCCTTCAAGTGTCTACTTGCCCCCAATGAAGTTGGTGCTTTGGTCTGATAGTATGTCTGATGGGGTTCCCCTCACCGACAAAAATCACTTAAGGGCAGCCAAGAATGCTTTGGTACACAGTGATGATAGAGCTTCCAGATAGATAGCCTTCGTCGACATGCACACAAAAATAGAGGTAACATTTGTCCACTGGAGCCTTCCGTGCCTTTGTCCGCTTTGTTGAGAATGACCCTGCAAAATCGACACAAACTTTCAAAAAGGGACTCACTTGTGAGAATCTCACAGGAGGGAGATCGCCCATAAGAGGGGTGGAAGTTTTCGCTGACAATCTGAAACACCTAACACACCAGTGTACACAATGTCGACTGATCAGGCACGCATTCAAGATCCAAAATTGCCTCTGGATAAAGGAATGTACTGGCTGGAGTCCCGCATGGGGGTACTCCTCATGGTAATGTTTCACAATTAACATGGATAGATAACATTTTCCTGGAAGGAGTATTGGATGTTTCCTCTCTTCCGGCAACGCTCAGTGCTGCAAGCGGCCGCCCACCCTGATGACACCCGAGGGATCAAGGAAAGGATGCAATTTCCTTGGCTTTCTGGAGCACCCTTTATTATGGAGCAACTTTAAGTCCTCTGAAAGCAGATTGTGTTGCACCATTTGAACCCAAAACATCAATGCTGCCTTTAATTCTTCAGCACTCGACCACGTTGATTTACTGTGAGGTTGTTTCATAAATGCAGTTCGAGCTCTAAGCATCCACACTGTTACCCTCTTGGGTCTTGAGAGTGATGAAAAACTTCTAACAACGTCCACATGGGACCATCACTTTCTTGGACTGCTAGAGCTTGTGCTCTCTGAGGTTTACATTCAGGCATATCCTTCAGATCGGGCATCTTTAACTTATTCACGGCCACGTGTCTTCAGAATCCGTCAAACATTCAGGTCCATGGAACCACACAGGACTGTTCACCAGCTCATCAGGAAACACACCACGCGATGCAAGGTCTGCTGAGTTACAGCTTGATGGGACATAATGCCATGACCTAGGTGGCACAATTCATTGAATTTCAGCGAATCGATTAGCGACAAAGTTCCTGAACCTGTGTGGTGATGACCAGTCATGACAGTACAGTGGAAGAATCTGGCCACATGTACACACTGAAGGGATGAGCCCTTTCGCTGAACATTTTGCTCACCCATTGCCACGATCTTGAGAGAACGAAGGCACCTGACAACTCAAGCCTCGGAATTGATAGTGTCTCCAATGGCGCAACCTTTGATTTCAATGTGATCAGACAAGTTGAAACGACTCCACTGTTGTTGATAATGCGAGCATAAATCACAGCAGCATACACCCTTTCAGAAGCATCGCAGAACCCATGAATTTCAATACTGCAGGCACTAGTCAACTCAATATGTCGTAGGATTCTCACCTTGGCCAGAGCACCCAGTGTCTTCTTGAAATGTAACCACTGCTGAGTAATATCTACAGGAACAAGTTGATCCCACTCTAACCCCATTGTCCACAGTATCTGCAACAAGATTTTTCCCCACACAACTGGGGCTACCCACACATATGGGTCATAAAGGCGGGCAATAGTTGACAAGATACCCTGTTTGGTTATGGACAATTGAGGTACATTGACGTGGTATGTGAAATCATCAGTCTCTGGACACCAGTGTACACCAAGCACTTTGATAACCGGACTGGTCTCTTGATCAAGGCTCTTCTGGTCTCTTGATCAAGGCTCTTCAAAACTTCTCACTGTGATGTACGCACATCCTCAAGTTGAGTGGTGCTGCTGGAAGATCACTTACAAAGCTCAAATCCTCCTCGTTGAAACAGTAACACAAGTTCAGATTTCAATTTGATTGCTTCTTCGAACGAGTCAGCCTCTGTAACCACATCATCAACAAACACGTCTCGCAAGAGCACCTGAGCTGCCTGAGGAAAGTTTTGAGCTTCATCAGTAGCTAATTGCCTTAATGTTCTCAGTGCTTGATAAGGAGATGATGCCAATCCATACGTAACAGTGTTGAGTCTATATAACTACACATCTTCTTCAGCTGAAGGTCGCCACAGACCACACTGATATTTGCAGTCATCAGAATGTATCCGTATTTGTCTATGCATCATGTAGATGTCAGCAGTAAAGCCAATACGTAGTGTTCGGAAGTTCACAATAATCTCACAGATGTCGTCCTGCAATTTCTGCCCAGTGTGGAGCACATCGTGTAATGAGACACCATTTGAAGTTGTTGATGTGACATCAAAAATGACACGCGTCTTAATGGCTGAACTAGCCTCTTTAATTATAGCATGGTGAGGAATAACATATGCTACCTCCAAAATCTCTGATGCACCCAAACAATTGTTACTTGGCTTACCACCAGAGGGCTGAGCAACTGAGATGTGTGTCATGTGGCCCAGTTCATATTCCTTGAGGAACTGGTGGTACGTGGTTGCGAGCTCCAGTGACTTAGTGAATTTTTTCTCCAGACGTTCATACCTTAAACATGCCTGTTGTAGAGACACTCCTAACTCAGGCCGCAGGCATGGGATAAGTGATCTCCTTCAAGATTGTAGCTCTAACGTCAAAATATATGTCCTGAGAGTCAATAGGTTTAACACAACAATAAAGAACTCCTCTTGACCCTGACACAAAAGTTTGCCCAACCCCAGCTAATGGCTACTTGTTCATGGTGGCATTGTAGGCCTAACCGCTGGACACATTTATCAGTTATGAAAGAGACTTGTGATGCACTATCCAGCAAGGCTCTTAATGTCTGAAAATGTCCACTACTATCTCTCACTTGGACCAAAGCTCTCGAGAGCAAAATTGTAGTTTGCATTTCAGTCTCATTAAACAAATGTAATACCTGGATCTAGGCTAAAGAACTCTCATGAGAAGAACCATCAGGTTTTGCATTTTCTGTATCTACACTCTGACTACGTGATGAGCCATGATAAAAGTGCAGCAACGAGTGGTGCCTCTTTTGACATTGTCTATAAGTGAATTTAGGCATGCATTTTTGTGCACTGTGATTGGGTTTTAAACAATTGAAACACATGGATTGTTCTATCACAAACTTGACTATCCGGAGTAAATTTTGTCAAGAACTGCTCACACTTACTCAATGGATGTTTATCCTTACATATTAGACATTCTGTATCATTTTCTACTGCAACAAAGAAGAAGTGACCGCCATATTGACTCATTAGTTTGGTTATGTAAGAGTTTAAAATCATTCTGAGACTAGCACAATAAGTGCTTTTTTGGAAGTGAAGCGAAAAATAAATGGCCACGAAGGAACTGAGAAATATTTGGATGGAGAAATACGTGAAATTCATTTTATATTATGTTTGTTTTATAGTTCTGCCAGTCGCCAATAGAGTGCTTCTATCCCGTTCTAATCCACATTCAGTCTTGTTTACACTTTAGTCCATGATCGAAACTTACACTTATTGTCAATACGAGTTCACTACAAGTTGATTCCAATCCAAGTTCGATCCAGCCCAAAATTTTACTCTAAAAGCATTAAATTACACATCAGTCATCTTGTTACAACACCCCCACCAATCTTACAAGATAAAAGACAAACAAGAACAATACAGTTATAACCACAACCAACCTACTAGGCACAAAATATCCCGAACAATATGTGTGTAGAAATATCTACAATGAGGTAGTACACTATTCAACAACATGTATGGTTGGGCACCTTTATAATAAATATTATGTTGTGTATAAACCCACAGTACTTGATTTGTAGCCGACTCATAACACACTCATAAGTACACACAATATCATACCAACCAAGACAGTGTAATGGAAGTAGTTTGGGCAGCTGGGACACAGGTAGGTTAGGTTACCTGCCCACCTAGCTGGTTGCATTGTCAAACAGTAACACACACACCTTGGCAGTGCTACCAAAGTCTTTCAGAAACTGTATAGAACATGGGCAAATAAAATTTTGAAATAAGGAAAAAAAATTGGAAAAAATTCACATTTTCCCAACATAATGCATTAAATTTACCAACTTTAGAAACATATAAAATAAAATTGGTTAAGCTCTGCACTGTTTGCAAGAAAAATTTGAATTCTCAAGATAACACACAAGAACTGTCATTATTGCTGTTGTGAAATAATTGGTTTCTTTGCAATAAGGGTTCGAATACAGTTGTAACAAACAATATGTTTTCTTAAATGCATGCACTGTTGAGTTAAAAAGTTCATCTCGCAGATAATATTCTACTAATCTCACTGAAATTATAGGAATTACTACTTCATAGTACAAGTTATTTTCAGTAATATTTTTTTTTTAATCGGAGTAGCTCACCGGGAACATTTCTGAAAATCAGTTGAATTGACGTGGAATGACCCAGCAGTGAGACTCCCCTTTTTCTTATCGCACAGTGAAACACAGGAGTAGTGTGTTTGGTAAAGTATTTGCTTATTAGCTCTTAAACCAATGCCTGACTTAATGGTTGGCATGAACAATACAAGACTTTAGGTTCAGTATGTTTAGAAAACAAAATGTTACCATTTTACATCCACTAAAACTGTATTGAACCTTCTGGTTTAATAAAGTGCTGTTGATCATAGAAGTTACGATTAACTGCAAACACATAAGTTATAGGGAAATTACAGGTAAAGGAAAGCACTAATATTCTAATCACTTGTTTTAATTGGAATAAACTTTCCTTTAAAATGTCAAACAAAATTTAAACACTAAAACCCTTTTCAACCTCACTGTACCTTTCATCAGTATTGCTGCTTTAGTCATTGTGCACAGTCGCTACAGAAAACTTATTAAATTTAATTTGATGCCAGCTAACAGCCAGTGGCGCTAGAGCCCATGACGGCGCTCAACACGCATGTGTCACGTGTCCATGCACGTGCACAAAAAGGCTCAAATCTTAACTTTCCCAACGGAATATTATTTTTGCAGTGTAAAATGTGTCTTATTTTATTTTCCGGGTTTGAAATGTCTTAAAATGTTATAAAGTGTTTGTTGTCAATTTTAAAATGTTTGGTTATGAATTCAATGTACGCGCTGCACGGAAATTAAGACCAGTAATATTCCGGCGTGAACGCCGTCATAAAGAGATATTAAAATAATACAGAGAATTAACCAGAAAATTCTAAAATGGAAAACAATACTTAAATTATTTGTGCCACTTTTATTTTCAATATGTAAAAGTTTTACTCAGTGTGCATAGCACTTCCGCTCATGTAAACCCCGTAGGCAGCCATGGTAGGTCCGTGCAATGCTTGCCTCTGGGCAGTCTGTCTAGGAGAGCTGGCGAGGTAAGACGCTGTCACGTACGCATTACAACTTTTGAGAATTGGTGTAGATATCAATAGCACTTTTAGTATATCTGTTAACCTTTGCTTGCGTACATTTTGCCAGACATTTCCCAGCATTATGCTTATGCTTAGCTAATTTATTTCGCATCGTAGCATTTTTCAACTTAATAGAGGAGGAGAAAGATGTCGGAGAGGTCGAGTGACCCACAAAACTTGAATCAGGCACCATCCGCTTCTGCTAAAGGCATTCCATCGTAATTTCTGTATTACTGCTGCGTTCAATTTCAAGGGCTTTGTTTTCATGTATGTATCTAAGGGTATATTTCATGTTTTGAGTATTTTACGGCCATATAACGTATAACCACGTGGTTAACCGCCGCCAAGCCTATATCCGTGCCATCCTTGCCCTTGAGAGCTTATTTGTGTAATATCATGTGTGCAATAATTTATTTCAGGGGTCTATGTATTCTCATTCAAGGTTCCATGTAATTTTCACGTAAATTGATGCTTTTGTGTTTGACCATGCGGTCACTTCAATGTCTGCTTTTGCTGCCATCAGGCCTGCTACAAGCCTGTAACTGCTTTAATTGTAAAGAGGATAATTTTCTCAACAAGAATAACAATTTGTCAGAGTTTAATTTGCAGTTTCCACAAAGAAATATTGCAATTCCACCTGCACCATGTGGTCCGCTATGAACTATATTCAGCATCATTTAAACTTGTTTTCAGGCATGTGCGTGTTTATTGTGAATACTCATCTCGTGTCCCATCATCTTCTAAGGGTATTTACGTAATTTTGTATTTGTGTATGGTGATATTACGTCCATCCTAGCCGACTGTGTGTATAGGCAATCACCACACTACCCACATGCTGGAGGGTGAACCCGACGAGTTTGCGCTAGTGATGCCAAGTAATCACACGTGTTTATGTATCATCAGTTGATTCATTGTGTAATTCACAGTGTCCTGTCTTCAAGGAAAAATTGTCAGTCCACCCTAGTAGCTGTCAACTCTCTTCCCTTGTGAAGATTGTGTTTTTATAAACCACGGTGAGGTCATTCATCTAGGCTTGCGCTAGAGTAATTGCGGACTGGGGAGCACCCAACCAGAGTTAGCTAGACACGACCGAGTTGTATCATTAAATTTCATGGCACGTGATTTGTACGCACTGTATAAATAAAACAAGTCTCACAGTGACTCATTCTTTTATTTTGTAGCGACAGTGTCCTTGCCACCAGTGTTTTTCAAGTGTTAAAAATGTTTAATATTACAAAGGTGTATCGTAAGTACGCTTGGGTGAGACGGACACACAGAACCCACAGCATCCCTGAGAACCCTGAGTCTCAACAGTGTGGTGATTGGGAAGCACCGCCTGCGTCCATATCATCAATAAGTAATTTGTGTCATAGTTTGTTTCGTATCTCACCTGATGGCATCAATTGGCATTTGTTCCCATGTGGGGCAAAGTGTGTTCATCCACGTCGCGTCATCCGCGTCAACTGCGAGAAGATGGCGGACACCATGCCTAAACAACCGCAACACCAGCGAAAACAAGCGCAAGTTACTGGGACATGCTGATAGATTGATGCGTGCAATGTGGGCGATTGAATGTGATCAACTTGTTTGAGGAAAGTATGTAGGAGCAACACTTGTGTCAATGCACATCTGACATCAGAAAAATGCCTGTGAGTGCGCACCAGATGTGATGGGGGCAGTAACGAAGTGGGCGCAGTAACGAAGTAGGCGCAGTGCCAACAGTGTAAGGAGGACTCACATTTACGATGCATAGGGCCTGCAGAGTTTACCAACCACCGCGACTGTGTTATAAACTGTGACGAGTGCCGTAAGACGAACTGTGCTGAGACTGCGCCACCGCATACACCAGAGGTGAAACCCACACCGCCACCAGTTACAATAGTGCGGCGGTGGGGGTGCATGATTGCCGGTACAATAGGCGACATAGCAGACTGAGTGAGTGAAACTAGCCGGAAGGTAGCTGGGCGAAACACAATGAGTTACCTCATCTCTACCATACAATAGTCTGTTGCTTTCGGTGGTTTGTAGGTACTGCAACTGGTCGTCCAACTTTTTTATTTCGTCACTGATTTCTGCATTCCTTTCCTCCAGACTAGAATGAGCCCTAGCATACTCGTACTGTGAGCTCAGAAACTTATTGCCCAGGTTTTTTTCGAAAGCTACCATTTGCTGTTTTACCTGTGACAACACATCTGCATTATTGCTGGGTGGTGTAACAATTTCTGGACAATCTTCCACTTCTGTCACACATGACTCGTCTACTCGTTTGCCTTTATAACTTTCACTAGTCTGTGCTAAGCCTAGATTTAGATTTCTTATATTGTTTCCGGTTTCCAATTGCAACTCAACTACAGACGAGTGCAAATTAACAATGTCTACACATGCAGTTTCCAGGAAAGGTGCAATTCTTTCATTTAAGTGAAAATTCAGATGGCTAAACTAATCTTGTAGTTCATCTACTTTATCCATCCGAGTGAGACCGTTATACCGCCTCAATTTCCTCAACTTTTCTCTGCACTACCTTCAGGTCTGCTTGCGTTTCTCGCATCTGGGATGCCAATACCCCTGCAGTCTGAGACATCCTATCTCAGTTAGTTTCTCATTCTGTTCAGCTAACTTAACATTCAGACTGATATTGATATTCCGCAACTCACTATTAATTCCATCAAACTTACAGTTGAAATCGGTACTGATATCCGTCCCAAATTCTGTGAACATTTGTCTGAGAAATTCATTGTAGTGATCAATACTCGGCTAGTGGTAGATGTCAAACCATTACTTAAATTATCTAGCCTAGCTTCAATACGGTCCCTAATACTAGAAACACTGCCTCTAATTACTGTATTGATCATGAAACCATTCAGTATATTTTCCTCAACCTCATTTTGACATAATTGTGGTGTTTCTTCTAGACTCGTGGTTTCTGGACCTTTTTCCTTCAATTCATTGGGTTGACTCGTACTTTCTCCTTGTTTCATTTCCAGAGTCCAATAACTACTCATTACAACTTGCAGTCTGTATTTACTGACCTACACATAACTCAGTGTCTACGTATACATGTACAGATCATGTCGGGCCACCACGTTAAGGGCACCAGTCTTTCATAAAAGACTCTTTGACTCAAAAATATAAATAAAAATGTTTTGCTATTGTTGCGTGAGGGTAAAACAGTGCGAGGGAGAGAAAATGTAAATTATTTGTTTCTCCTTTTACCCTATTGTGCTCTACTGTCCCGACTACACTATAACAACTTATATTTTCAATTAGTCTTTGACGTCTTAAATTCAATCCATATGGTTACGGATCTAGGGCCCAGACTTCCAGGTGAATGAGTCAGATAAATAATGAACGAGGGAAGCAATTACTGTATAGGTACGGCACCGCCCCTCATGAATGGATGAAGGGGAAGGTAGGTGAAATGACGCATGCGCAGGTGCCACAGATGTCACTTGAGTCATTCGAACAAACTTAAAAAAAATACTCGACTGTGATACTCATTCCGAAAAAACTCAGCTTATCCTAGGGATCCGAAGACTAGTTACACATAGGATACAATTAACGTCTCAATAACCATTCAGAATTGTAGGAAATGCATACTTGAGCAAGCTTCTCAGGGGAACCGATCCAAACAACATTGCCTTTTGATTGATAGAGCATTTCACATTTTCATTTGGAAATTTGTGTACTCCCAATACATAAAACCACTTCTTAATTCATGAATAAGCGACACTACCAGGAAATATACTCAAAGTTTCAATAGAATGCTTAGTTTTGTTCAAAGTAGGGGAGTGTGGACACAAGACAAAGTTCGTTAGAATAAAATGCACAAATAAAATAGATAAATCCCTTTACTCAGATTAAAATAAAAATTATATTAAAATATTTCTCTGTGAAGATTCTATTTGAAATAAATGTATTGGTGTTTAGGTAATGAATCGTCGTCCAGATAACAGAGGTTTGTAATTTGTGAATAGGCCTATATTCCCACTAAGTCATACATTACAACAACACACCAACTTAGTAAATTCATATGTGGCATTTTGTTCTGGCTCAGCTTAAGTGTCCCAAACCCTAATAGTGTTCAGTTACATTTCTCGGTGATGCCGTAAGGGTAAGATTACACAAAAATTCAGGACTCTTAACTCTTTTACCACTGGGATTAATGTTTTAATAACCCTAGATCGCTGTGATTCTGCCAATTAAATTAACTGTTCAGTTCATTTAAAGTAGTATTTAATCAAGTTCGGTGAATAACTAGACTGGAAGTTACACAATTAACAGATGCGTCGGCCACCAGGTCGCGTAGAACACAACGTCTGCATCGTAAACAGTTAGTTTTCATTCAACCATGATTTAGGACCAGGCCTCTTCTTAACACGCCAGAAAAGTGTCCTACTACTAAAAACCAAATCTGCCAAATAAAATTCAACTTATTTTCAGCCAGCACACAAAATTTTTCATCTGGATTACTGTGGCTACTTTTGAAAGAATGTTCACTCGTTGAATGATGGCGGCAGAGAGAACGAATAGGAACCTGTGTAGCCAATTCAAACTTCGAATAGCGGAAGTCCTATGACGCCACAACAGCCACGATAATTAAATAATTACGAAAAATGTTCGTACATAGAAAACATTAAAAATAAAAACTGTACTCTGGAAGATGGTTTTAAAAAGCATTACTGTGTCCTTAAATTAAATAAAACTGCCAGATAATAAAATATCTTGTAGCCAAATACAATTAATAAAGTTTCATAAATAATTATCTGATGTGTAAGGTAAACAAACTATGCTACGATCAGGGCTGCAAAATAAACACGTAAATAATAAAAAAAACATAGGTTAAACACAAAAATGACACTATAAAATGTAAACAAACCTAAAATCTGTCATACTATCACATCCCGTTTTTCATGGAATGCCCCAATAGTGTAGGGAGTTAATAACCACATACGTAGTTAATAATGCTGTTGTGTACAACCAATAATTATATACGTATCATAGTGCAAACAATGTGTTGTGGAATAATGAGGATGAGTGTGGCATTACAAGTTGGCAAAAATGGATCACAGGTAAGTGTTGATGATAAATTAGAAATATGTATGGGTTTAATTAACAGTGTTTTAGGTAGGTAATGTTAGGTCAGGATACTGTAGCAGCTACCTAGTCTTATAGGCTATTCACTGTAAAGTGAGCACTTTTTAAGGCCCTCCCAACAGGCGTTAACCACTAATAAATATATCTTATTGCAGCCTCAGGTGTTAACTTCTGAGAGTGCTAAAATGTATACCCTATGTTTATTGATCAGATTGCAATGTTAATATCAAAAAACAGCAGGAAGATAGAAATTGGACAAAAGAAAAATTTTCGAAAGGCCTTAAAAAGTGCTCACTTTATCGTGAACAGCCTATAAGTATTTGAAATTAATAATTGGATATGTTTGATGGTTGTAGTGACATGTAAAATAAGATTGTCGTAAGTAAATTAGGTCCTGTTAGGATAGGGGTAGTATGTTTAGCTACCATACATATACGCACTCGCAATTAGGCTACCACCCGGTGGCGAGCTCTCACCTTTCCTTCACCCAACCAACTCCTTTTCAACTCCCTTCCTGAACTTACCAACTCCCCTCACAGATACCAATTCCTCCCTCAACACATTCCACTCCCTCACAAGCATGGACAGCCTACCTGGCTCCGTTCACCTCCACACCCTCTGAAGCTTCTCACTATTGTTTCATATTCCTCTAAACACCCCCTTACTTAGCTTGCAGTGTAGCCCTCCCCATCCTCCCTCTTCAAGCACCATCCTGTACATCCTGACTAGCCGTTCGACTTTCCTCCTGTCCTTCAATGAGCTCCACCCCATTTCTTTCATCATCACTGATGGCCTATAGTTCCCTTCTTCCTTATCATCCTGCCCTTGCCTTCTCCACCTACCCTTCACCCATCTTGCTACCTTTCTCTGCACCTTTTCCAGTTCTCGCACCTCCACCTCCACATACGGGTCCCATACTGCTGCAGCATATTCTAACATTGGCCGTACCATTGTGCCATACATCTTCTTCACCTCACAGCTGACTCCATTCAGCACCCTTCCCAGCATACCCAGAGCCCTTCTTCCCTTTGCTACCACCCTCTATACCTGATTTTTCCATCTGAGGTCTCCCTGCAGTACAATCCCTAGATACTTATATTCTGCTGCTTCATCTATCTCTTGTCCCTCCCATCTGTACATGTCCCTGCTTATCATCTTCTTCCTTGTGAACCTCACTACCTTAGTTTTTCTTACATTTATTTTTAATTTATTTTTTTTGGTCCACAACCATATCTTATAAATGTCCGCCTGCAAATTTCCGCCCACCTCTCCCACCTCAGCATATACAACACAATCTGCAAACAATCTCATTTTTCCTCTAATCCCCAAACCCATGTCATTTACCATTATGGTAAATAACAAAGGACCCAACACGCTTCCCTGTGGTACCCCTGACGTAACCTCCTCTTCCTCCGATATTGCCTCCCCCACTTTCACCCTCTGCCCTCACCCTCGAAAAAACACATTTTATCCAGTTCCATACTAAAAATAGCACAGAAGTAAGACTTAAACGTCCGCTATGATGCAGAAGAAGTCAGTGGAACTGAGCATACCAAATTCCTAGGCTGCATGTAGACAATCACATAAATTGGAAACGTCATATTGAACAAATTTTACCAAAACTCAGCTCTGTCTGTTTTGCCCTGCGTAATATTGTAGACATTTTAAGCAGGAAGAATCCTGTAATGGTTTACTTTGCATAGTTACACTCAATCATGACATATGGCGTAATTTTCTGGGGAAACTCAACTGACAACATTAAAGTGTTTCATATGCAAAAAAAAGGGCTTTAAGGATATTATTTGGAAAAAAAAAATCTGATTCCTGAAGGCTTTTGTTCAACCACTAGCATGTGAATATATTTATGCTTTAGTGTTCATTTCCAAAAACCACAGTTTATTCCGGAAAAATAATACTCTCCATGAATATAACACAAGAAATACAGAACTAATTAATTTACCTGTTGTTAATTCTAAAAAGTCCCACAAGGAGTCTTCTTGCTCTTCAAGTCAGCTGTTCAACGACCTACCCCATTACTTGCAGAAATTATACTTTGCAAATACAAAACTCTTCAAAAAAGAACTCAGAGAGTTCTTAATAAGCACAACTTTTTATTCTGTAGACGAATATTTATCATAAACACAAAACATACTGACCACTACGTTATTTTATTCAAGACTAGAAACTCCCATGGATATTCAGTGTGAGGTATTGTGTATAGCCGCCAATGGAATGTGTGACTCTGGTTTGGTTTTTATTTCTTTATAGATTGGAGTGGCCCGGGACGCAGCACAGATGTGCAGAAGAAATTGAAGAATGAAGATTAAATATTTAAAATTCAAAACTATTTGCATTTTATTTTACATTTGTTTTAGAATTCGATAATATTATAATACGTTGATGTTTTGATATGGTTCTGTAAATAATGTGTTCATGTTCCGTACATGTGTTCATGTTCTGACTTGTCCGATTTCTTTGGTTCTTTGTACAAACTTGTACTCGAAAAAAGACCAAATGGATGAAACAAATAAAAAATACATTTTAAAAATTCAGTGCAAACTCATACACTCCTCAAACATGTCAATTTTCTCATTTATCAATTACAGCATTGCACAGTCCATGCAAATTTTCACTGAACTTAAGTTAGCTCTATCCTCCAGCCCTATCCCTCCTCCCAACTGCCCGACCGCACAGCACGGAATAAAAATGGCACATGTCCCCTCGTCCAAGCTATACCTCTGCCTCTATCTGCACGACTATCACTGGCCTTCCAACTATAGGATGCCCGGAAAATTGTGTATATTCCTGTTTTATGAACAAAACCACTTACTACACATTTTTTTTCAAGCCAAACAATCACTAGCAATGAGAGCCGATATATAGGGACACTCCCACACATGTAAGCTATAAATTAAATTATTCTCAAAGGGTTAGGGAGCATAAAAATTGACCTACCCAAAAAACCGAACAAGAGTAACTTTTCGGCCACAGCAACAACTCATTTATGTTTTTTCTCTCATAAAAAGCAACGATCAGTACCAAAATTGGTGCGTAAACCTTCTCCTAATCAATCAATCTCCCAACCATAATCATAATTAATTCACGATTCCATTACAAATTTGAATGGCAGGCAAATAACTCCAGAAATGGGTGTTTTTCGAAGAAAACCACATATTACACATTTTTTCCAAGCCAAACAAGAACTATAGGCTGTTCACAATAAAGTGAGCACTTTTTAAGGCCCTTCCATAAAGCATTAACTACTAATAAATATATCTTATCGCAGCCCAAGGCATTAAAATTCGAGGGTGGTGAAATGTACTACACTATTTATTGGTCACATTGAAATCATTGTATTAAAAATCAGCAAGAAGATGGAAATTAGATGAAAGGAAAATGTTTTAAAGGCCTTAAAAAGTGATCACTTTATCGTGAACAGCCTTTAGCAATAACAGAGCTGATAAATAGGGATATTTTTCAAAATGCTTTTTTTTTTCTTAGGTCAAGATCATAACCTTGCGACAACATAAAAAAACTCTTGTACTAAGTAATTAAGTCACTAGGAATCATAACACTGTAAAACTTGGTATTCAGTGAATGACAATAAAATAATTACGCCTAAGCCTTCAAAAATAACCTGGAACTTGCATGATTTACCTTAAGTAATTGTGACTAGCTGTTCAAATAATAGACTGGTATTAAAATTGATTCAGAACTCTCTACATCTATAAAATTCCTGGAATAATTTTTTCGACCAGTCGACGTCAGTTTGCGGTCTAACATTTACACATACATTGTTATCAGATTACCAAAATAACTGAAATTATGCGACGCCATGTTAGAAAAATTGACACTGACACGGAAGTCAAATTACTATAGTAGTCATTTTAAGACCTAAAATACATTGAATCAATATTTATTAGATCAACGTGTACGCCGGTCACTGTTGAATAAATTTATAAAAATAAATCAAACAAAAGTTAATAATTTTGGTCACTTCAGATAGCTCCGCGCATGCGTGAAATATATTGATCTTTTGACTGACAAAATATTTAACAATGTGATTATTTTATTTGATTGTAAATAAATTTTGGCTATTATTTAAAACTACGCTGTTTTTACAACTTAATCTTTATTTTTATAATGTAATGTAAGTCTTTGAAATAGAAATTGCAATTGTGAAATCTTTCCGCTAAGAAAAGTAGTACCAGAAATATTGTGAATTTTGTCACCAATTCTTTGAAAATATTTCAAAACCAGCTTCACTTTAGAAACAAATGCAGTAATTGTGAATATTTTTCAAGTTATTTATAGTTTTGCAACTTTCCGTTCGAGTTTTCAATATCCACTATTTTATAGGATGGCGTGTGCAGTAGTACGAGCTTGCTGCGAGGCGCGTTCTCTACAGAGATTCGGGAACTCGAGGAGTCTTCTGTCTACGTTTGGTCTCTCGGTGTCAAGACATTTAGCGACAAAAATGGGTCTTCCGAGGGTGTATTTTGACATGACTGCTGACAATCAGCCCGTAGGAAGAATCGTAATGGAAGTATGTATTAATTATCATCACCTTCTCAGTGATTTATGTGAAAATAGTTTTTAGCAGCGTTCTTCAGTTACAAGCTTGGTGTCAGCAGTAATTCATTCAGGCTGACTTGCAGTTATGTTATCAAGTATTGATTAATTTTTAAAAAAACATTTCGTGGCTAATTATGTAGGAGAAATTGTTCAGAATGGGATTTTTATGTAATTGTTCCCGAGCCACGAGGTTTGGGCGTTTTACATGCATACCGGAAATTCAAGATGGAGAGTTAAGAGTGGAAAATTACACCATCCTAATTATAGGTTCTGTTTCATTGACGAAAAATAAGTCTACAGGAATTACAAAAATTATTAGTTATTCTCGGTTTTAACTGTAATAAATAGTATTTGGCTTATTTTTACGGCGACTTATTATTCTATCACTCGAAATATGTGCCGGTTTGGATGAAATCCGAAAAACCTTTATAAGGACGCCCACGTCTATGGAAAATTTTGTAGGCCAGACTGCCAATTACAGTATTAAACCCGTAGCTGTGATATAGCTAGGAATATGCCACCTTTTACACGAACTCGCCATTTTTTGGTAAAAAAAAACTTCCAAATGTATTCGCCACCCGAAGTAAAATTTAAGTTTTTAACCTTGATGAATGTGATTGTATTGTTAGCCTTCCAACATTGCGGTAGCAATATGGATTTTTACTGACAATGTTTAGTCACATTAATGTATTTTCTATTAACCTATATTTGAATAAACTATTTAGTTGGTGCATGTAATCTTTTCAAATATATAAAATGGAGTGTAAAGAGGTGCTATAATAGTTTAAAAAGGATGGTAAGGTGGGATGAACACCAATAATGTGATTTTAAGAGTAAAAGAAATATTAAATATAGAGTGAGTTTAGCCTTAATTTATACTGTAATGACCCGGTTGTCCTTGGAAACAAATGACTGCCGTGGTTATTGAAATTAAGAATTGCACCGTCATTCGTGTTCTGCCCAGAGACAGGTTTTCACGTGGTATCTCCATGCTCTCCTGTTTTCTGCAAACCTCTTCTGGTTCATATACTTTCCGCTTCCCTTGACGTCATCTATCAACTTGTATCTTCTCCATCCTTTCAATTGCACTAAGTGCGGGATTATTGTAGAACCTGATATCACGTTTATATGCATGTTATGTTACCAAAATGGCGTACGTTTTTTCTATTGCCGGGGTCCCTTACCTATGACAACGCATCCATAGGAATGTGGGGGTTTTTGGGGTGGGGATACTTTCGGCATATTTTATGGAATTGCCAAGTACACTTAGGAGCCCACCCACTCTATAGTGTACGGCACAGTACCACATCTTGATCGTAGTCAATAAATTATTTTGCTGCCTAAACTAACGTATGAGATTTGTGTACGATGATTCAGTATTTAAGCCACACCTTATGGATCATGTTATAACTGTATTAAGTGTATATTTCAAACAAATAGTCCTATTAATTTGCAGCCTAAACTACTACTACACCTTGTTTATCACTGCCCGTGTGTAGGTGAATCACTGTAATGGATGCAGGGTTGCCACAGGTCTGGAAAACGGGGAATTGTTGTATGCATGATATATTTGTCGGTTCTTTCATCAATCATGTACTGCTTCATTGTATTATAGAATTGTTTTAATGATTACGAACTAAATGCTTGGGCAGTTTTCTTTGCAGTCTTATGTAATTAATTTTGTACCATCAGAGAAATGTTTTTGTTTAAAAGTGTTGCAATGCAAAGTACAGGGGGAAAATATTATTTTTTACTGGAAATCGGAGATATGTCGGGGAATTTACCACCTGTGGATGCATATGTTGAACAAACAGTCAATTACTAATTTGCCGTCTAAACTACTGTATATCTGTAAACGTAATCACATGTTTTGGTAGTTTAGCCACACCTTGTGTATCACGGGTTTGTGTGTGGATGAATTACTTTAATGGTGCATATTTTGATCACTTGTGAAGGATTATTTCCACACAATTGCTTTTCCGGATTAATACAATTTCTACTATATCATACTCTTTGCTGTATCGAAGCCCACCTAAACATAAGTTACCCTATCCTAACGGGACCCACCTACAACGTAATTCCACACGTCACAACAAACTTAACACGGATCCACTTATTACAAGTGGCAAAGACTGGGTATTTGCTACAGAGCTCTGACCTAACCATTACCTACCTACAACACTGATAATTACACCTGACACACACATTGCTATCTTAAAATTTAACACTCCTGTACCAAAAATGTCTGCCTACGTGTAATGCCACACTCATCTTCATTGTTCCATGGCATTGTCACTATGGTGCATATATAATAAATTCAAAGTTTTACATGCCACCATTATTCACATTTTTTAATATTGACTTTGTATATTTTTTTATACCTCTTAAAACATATTTTACCACTGAATATGGCATGTATTCATTTTATGACTAATGCATAATAAAACCACCTCTTAAGACTGAACGTGTAACGGACAAGAACATTAGAAAAGACAGACTTGCAACTTATTAAAACTAAATTTCTCAGCGGTTTTAAATTACTGCTTGTTGCAACTATACCAGCCTATTCTACTATACGGCCAACATTCTGTCGTTGAACTACGTCACACTTATAAACAAATATCTGGTAACAAGAAGTGCAATAATTTGGTGACTGCCTTTACAAATAATGAACAAGTGAGTGTTTTTGACTAGATTGTTTTGTTGCGTCCGCAAGATCTTTTTTCAATACATAGCTGTACAAAGATATTGGACAAGTTAAATTACAGTATACAAAGTTTATACACTGGGCATAGTAAACACACATATCTGACTATATGTACACGGATAACATATTTTCCTCATAAGTTGACCAATCCTCCTCCAACATGCTGTGGGGCGTCGTCGTTTTGCTTAAACAGAAGAAAAACTGGAACAAGAAATGCATACAGACATGTGCAATAATTTCTTGATTTTTGTAGTTATATTCATCTACACTATTAAATGTTAGTTTAGAAAGAAATCTTTCAGCTGTTTTTAAACAGTTTTTGGTTAGAGAAGCAAATTTCTTGAAGGTGTTGGTAACTTATTGAAAAAGTTGGCTACCAAGGTAGGGTGGCCCTTGACAATTTTTTAGTTAACTGAAGCCACGTGTAAGTGGTTTGTTGGTATTTATATTTATTTATTTATTCATTCATTCATTCATTCAAGTGTCATGCTTATGAAAGGTCTCGTGTTCTGAAATAAATGGCTGTTTTTGGACATTAATATAAGTACTGAAAACATGTACTCACATGCAAATGTTAAAATGTGATCTCTTGAAAAGAGGTCTACTTGAGCAATTGCACATTACTATTAGCCTATCTAGAATGTACAGGTAAAACTTAACTTTTCTTAAATAGGTACACCACAGTTTGTTACATATGTGCATAGTATGTTCAACTGAATGTTACGCGTTATTGTTTTACAGTATGTATCCTACATACAATAAGTTTTGATAAGTACTTGTGTGTACATATAATTTGTATGTGTGTTTTACATGTTTGTGTAGTTGTGTGTTCAAATTATCTTTATTTCTTCATTATGCGACTTGTATTTTTGTGTACACACACACAAAATTGTTCCACGTCATTGAGTCTTTATACTGAAGTGGGATATGGTTTTTTTTTTTGTATATGTAATGCCCAACACTGAAGAGAATACTCTTGACTAAGAAAATTTGAGTGTTAAATAACATTTTTCAAGAGGAAATACGGTGTGTGTGTGTTGTGGGAACCTTGCACTTGTATACGTAGAAATATGGAGCCACTTAAATCACATTGCTGATGTTAATATGCTTCAACGTGGCTGCCAATGAAAAGAAAAGCTTATCTTTGCCAAGCTGTAACAGTCTTGGAAAAGGCTTTTTTGAGAATTGTTAGGTGTAGTTTGTTGATTCATAATTAATTGTGATGTGTGGTTTATTGAAAAGTTTTAATTACCAGTCGTAGGTTTATCGTAACGACAAGTAGGGTACGTTTTGTGTGACAGTGACTGTAAAACAAATGCAGAATTCTTAACAGTGGCAAAAAATAAATAAAAGCACTGAGATGTAAGAAAAGAAACTTTGTCATAGTGTGTACAGGATGTCCAGCCTCAGGGAAATGCAGAGGAATTTTCACCTGGGTCAGGGAAATTGTAAATAATTTGCTACTCTGTAAAAGTTGTTAGATGTGTGAATACAGTATAATGTAATTATAAAGATACAGTAAAATTTAAATTTTTTAATTTTCTGAACTGGTAGTAATATGTGCCAAGTCAATAGCGAATATTGCAAGAAATATAGGCAGGCTGAATAAAATGTTGGTCCTGCTTACTTTTGGTCTGTTACAGTGTAATTTAATTCTGTTTCACTGAACACATATTTTCCTCGGCGGTGGAAGAATATGGTACTGGAAGGTTTTGGCCCTCTAAATAAGTCTGGGGAAATGGTGAGATACTGCTCTGAAATCCGGGGATTCTAAAATGGAATTTCAGTTGACATTGTGGTGTGTGCATGCACAATAGGAAGATCTACTTTTAAACATGTTGTGTATTCTTTCGCCTTATGTAAAATTAACATTGCCATGGTCCTAATCACTTTATGTATCGGTCAAATGAAACTGTGAAATTATTAAGAAAGTAAATACTTAACAAATGTGGTTATTTTAACACTTCGATGCATTAAAAAAAAACGAAGTGAAAAGAGTTTTCACAAATGGTTACCTGATGCATTTGCCAGACATTAAGATATGGAACTGCTTTGTATCCATCATTACCAATTAATTGGGTGAATGTCACTCAGTGGCGCCCATTAAAATATATGCAGATAGGGGCAGTGCCTTTTTTCTAAGGTTCATTTCTAAAGTGCTCACTTTATTGTGAACAGTCTTTACATCCCTTTTGCTGTAGACAGTGCAGAGGTTACTAGTCGGCAGGAAACAAATTAGGAACACGGACAGTGAGGCAGTGGTTTCAGGGATGGAACACTTCTCTAGCCCAAATAACTTTGGTCAGCGACTTGGCATCATCGGTAAATTAAAAGTACATATGTTGGTAATTTTATCAGCAAATAACATGACACGAGTTGGTTGTTAGCAAATGTCTATAGGCTATTCACTGTAAAATGAACACTTTTTGAAAGCCTGCTTAAGATTTACTTGTATGCCTGTTTTGTATTATTGTGCCTTAACATTGTCGTGGGCCTCATAATTTTATTCAATGGTAGTGTCAAATGAAACTGAAATTATTAAGTAAATATCTTACAAATCTGCTGATTTCTATATTTTGATGCATAAAAAAAACAAAGCGAAAGCAGAAATGATTACCTAACACTTTCTATTCTGCTTTAAGATACAAAACTATTTTCCCATCAATCGTTACCAACTTTACTGGGCGCATGTCATCCAGGGTGCCCGTTAAAATATATGCATGCATGGGCAGTATCTTTTTCCTAAGGTTGATTTCGAAAGTGCTCACTTTATTGTGAACAGCTTTTATAGACCATTTTGTTATGGTAGCCTTTTCCACAACATAATTTGTGAAATCCAAATGATAAAATATTGTGCAGTAGAAGGTATCAGGCAAATTGGGAGTTCATTACTGCTGGTTGAAGGGGCAGGGTTGTTTAGTTCAGTAGTGACTGCTGGCGAGAGCTGCTCCATGTGTGCATGTTATGTCTTGAAAAGTAGATCCAGGGTTGCCACAAGTCTGGTAACCGGGGAAATTTAAGGAATTTTGTGATATGCATGATGTATTTTGCAGTTAGTCTTAGATTGTGCACCGTTGGCAGAATCATATTGAATTGTTTAAAAGATTTTGGGCAAAATGCTAAGGCATTTTCTTTGCAATCTATGTGGTGAGAAATTTTGTGTGATCAGAAAAGTATTTTTGTTTAAAAGTGTTTTTATAATATAATGCAAAGGCACCAATCCGTACAGAAAAAATGTTAGAAAAAGTTCAGAAAAAAAGATAATTTTTGTCTGAAAATCTGGGAATTTTCCAATAGAAAAAATGTAGCAACCCTGAAATCGCTCAGCGATGGTATCAGTTTGATGTGTATAGCGTCAGCATGGTTTGATGTGATTTCCCTCCTTAGCGCATGAAGATTTTCTCATTTGAACTTTACTACATATAGATACTTTGTTTAAATGCTATTTTGCTCGTCTCAACACAGGTTTTCTTTAGTTATTTTGTATTTGGTAGGATCGCCTCCCAGGTAATACATTCATTTACTCTCATGAATGTTATTTCAATCTGCAATTCAAACTATTTTTCTATGCACACAATGTGTTATGCATTGGCTGTGGCACACACATGGTTTTATCAGTCTTATCTTCTGAGACTACATATTATCTGAGCAACTTTAGCTTGCTTCAACTAGTAAGATTTTAATCAGGCGATTGATCATTTTCTCGTCTTGCCACTAAAACCCGTTAAATTGCAAAACTACCTAAACAAACAATACCTAAATTCACAATATTAATAATACACACGCGCTCTGGTTGATATCCTCGCCCAAATGTCATGCACACCTAAATGTTACTGTCAGTGTATGATATTCAAGCTTAGCCAGACATGCACAGTCAAGAGTCCCAGCGCCAGCAGGGGAGTAAATCCCCAAAACAGTGATTCAACAAGCGTCGCATATCAGCTAAGCTTGGGAGTTTCACCAGAAATGATTTTCGTGTGTAGTTCATTTCCACTGAGAAATAGTTTGTGTGTTGGTAATATTGTGAATTTAAGTATTGATTGGTTAGGTCTATCTGGAATTTAATGTATTTTTGTGATATTTTATCACAAAAGCACCCAAAATTGAAAACATGTAATCAAACAATACCTAAATTTACAATGTTACCAATGCTAGTTACAAATACGAACGTGGGGAGAGGCATTGTCCGGGGGGAAATTGCAGGGTAAAATTTCATCATGTAGATGCACATATTTTTTATTAGTTTTATCTCTGGATTTCCCCGATCTTTATAGCCGCCCTCCACACCATCGTATTTGTAGCTTGTATTTGCATTATTGTTTATTTTATTTCTTGTATTTTCATGAATGGATACATATTTTTCATGCTTTTTACTCCACAATTTCCCTGATCTTCATAGCCCTCCCCATTATTGTTTTTGAGGTTTGTATTGGTTATAAACAAATCATAGTAATGTACTATTAGGAGATTGGAAGGGAATGTTTATAGTGGTTGTGTGGGTGTCATGAATTTAATATTAAGTTGGAAAACTTGCGTAGCTGTGAGGTTCATACTTTGGCCTGGAATATGACTGACCTATAGCAAATCCACAGGCGGACTTCACCGTAATATTACCTTCAATAAATGTGGGCTTTTAATACAATGAAGGCTGGCTCACCAGCGCCAGAGAGACACACTTGGATTCCTATTAAAATTCTGTTGCCAGCACATGAATATAAAAGGCTGCGTGTCTGCAAGCTTTTGTACTGAAGCATATGTGTGTCTAGTATTAGTCACTTTGCATTCAGTAATGATCAACTTGAAATATTTAAATTGAATATTAAGACACCTTAGAAATAAACATCTTAAAACTAACATACATATTGAAACTACAGAATACCTTTAAAGATCATTTATAATGAAAAGAACATTTAAATTCAAAGAAATTTAAACAAATTAAATTCAAAGAAATAAAATATGACTCAGAATTAATGCCATCAGATAGGTACTACCTATATGGAATTTTGTCAAAGAACAGTTTAAAAATCGTTGCTTAGAAAACCTGAAAATTTAACATGAAGAGCATATCTGAATCAATTCTTATTTAATACTACTGCATGCCATTTTGCAGACACTTTTGTCAGATAGTCACTCAGTTTTCATGTAAGTTATTAAAAATTACTGTACTCGGTGTATAATACGAAACATGAAGTGGCCGCTGGGAAAGTCCATTTTAACATTCATATAAATGTGATTTTCATACTTGCAGCAACAAACTAAAATTGACTTCATCATTAAAACAGTTCTGCTGACAATTGAGCAATATTATCAAAGGAATTCACTTCAGATTGCTAAGTTGCAACTATATTTTAGGGCTCGTGTCATGGATAGGTCTTGATAGCTTCGGGAAGTGATGGCGTCTGCGACCTTCAAAGTGGAATAGGGCAGGCATCGCTGAAGATTCCACCCGAACTGAACATAAGTCCTTCCTCCGCCTAGTTACATGGCGCCGGCCATCCTCAGCCCTTCAGACTCGTCACGTACACAGTCATCACAGCACCATGTTAGAGGTCTAGCTCTAGGAGGACTCCTCAAGCCTTTCACTACTTCAGAATATCATGTGACTTCATATCCACCCACAAGTTTGTGTATTTTATTCCAGCTAAGAGTAAGAAACAAAAAAAATTGGTTTAGATGCATTTCTAAAATTGCTGTAGGAAACTTTAAAATCAGTCTAGTGGTCATTTTACATCTTATTAATTATGAAATTTTTTTAAAAGAATCTTGTACAAAATAAATATGGCATAACCAGGAATATCAACAAAAAATGTTTTATCTTAAAATACACCACCACATCACAATAGTCAAACCGGAATGTCTTTATGCAAATGAATATCTAGTACTGAATTTAAAGTTGCATAAATTAGAAGTACTAGAAAGAAGAATTATACCTAAAATACTTAGTCCACTAAAAACTACAGAACTATGGAAATTAAGTAATGATGAAATATATTGCGACATAGAAAACACTACGGAAGAACAATTGCTATTTTTTGGACATTTATATAGAATGGATGGTAACAAGTTAACCAAATGGATCTTCAAATATCTTTGGAACAAGAAATCAACAACCTGGATTCTGGAAGTTAAAGATTTGGAAAGAAAATATATAAATGAAGCAACAGGGAGAAAATTTTGAGAAAAAAATGTTAAAACTGGAAGGCTTCCGATGCAGGAAGGAAAAGAAAGTAGGCTCGAAATGTTCAGAGGAGAGGGAAAAGATGCATAGTGAGAAGATGGAGTGCTGGAGAAAGAACAACAAAGGGTGAAGCATTGAAATTGGTTCATGGGCCCTAGAAGACCCTAATGGAAAAAGAAGAAATATTCTTTTGTTCAATTGAATAACATTTGTCAGCAGTATAATCACTGAAGTAAACCTTGAAAGTACTCAGTCTGGGGAAGTCTTATTTATGATAAATATTACTTCCTCCTAAGTCATTTTGTAAACACTTTATATTACATCATTGTGCTTAATGTACTTGCATAAAATGCCTAAGAATAAGCAGACATCTAGCTTAGTGAAATTTCAGATATCGTGGCTAGACCCAAATTTACATCCACGTTTTGCACAATGGGTGGCACGAGACAAGGGAGAGTATAATAGTGTGTTGTGTAAGGTGTGCAGTTCATTTTCGTAGTGCAACGTGCAACTGCCCTAGAAAGCCACGTGAGCTGAAAATAAAAACATTAGAAAAATTTAAGAACAAGCTGTGTACCCCAGACACATTTATTTCTTTGTATGGTATTTAGGCAGCGTTTCAGTTTGTACTCTTTGTTAACAAAGTGATCACGCTACAGATTTTGTCAGCACAGTCGGGGACTTATTTTTTGTAATTTGAGGTTTGCTAACTTTGATTGTTGTGTAAATTTTGTAGATTTTAAATATGCATATAAACAAATGTGCATCATGGTTGTAAAAAATTCTTTTTAATGTAATTTGCCCGAGTATTTATGAAATGTATGTTTTGTTAATTACTGTTATAATTGTACATCTCAATTATTTGTATCCAATTTTGATAGTGAAACTGTTCCTAAGTACTATGATGCTGTTAATGGTTTATAGTTTTGTATGTATTTTTATTCAGCCAGATGATTTGATTGCTGTGGTGTTCGAAGTAAAAAGCTTAAGATGCAAAAAATCAATTTCAGAAAACTAAACCAAAATGAACTGGAACACTGCCTTACTGGTTAGTCAACTAAAACTATGGATTAAAACATGACTTGAGCATATTCCTTTCAAGTTGATGGCTTTTGTCACATGGTATGTACCATCTGCAGTTTCAGCATACAGACTGTAATTGTAGTTTTGTTATATACAGTGACATGAATTTATTGCACTCAAGTTTGTTCTACTTGTGGGTGTAACTACTACATATTTCTATCACTTTAAAATTTTTGAGAACTCCCATCTAAAATGGCCACAATTTCTGAATAGAGTAGAACCTTTTTGGTCATGACAAGTCTCTCATATAAGATGGCAAAATTTTGACAGTTCAGCCAATGTTTACTTTTAGTTGTGTCCTTTCACCATCAACTGGTGTCAGTTGGATGCTACACGAAAACAAGGAAATGGATTTTGGGGGGAAAGCATGGTTTCAGGACAGACGGGCAATTACTGACAAAATAGATATTACTAGTAGTCGAAATCGCTGTATGCAAAATATGTTGCTTTAAAAATTATGCAAAGCTTGCGGGAAAATAAAACGTTTGGTATCTGTTCGTAAATTTATTTTGCATGCAAAACACATTTAAGTGTTGTAGTTGGTTAGGTTCGAGAAAGAACTCTCTGATGGCGCGCACAACATGGTTAAGTGTATAAGCAGACAGATAGCAGCAGGTTCGCCACCGCCAGATCCTGCTTTTTAAAACTTGACTTTTCTCCTATTACTGTTTTGAAACGCCGCAAATTTGAAATATATTAGTCAAATTATTTGAAAAAATAAATATCATGCAATATTTCTGTAGGCTTTTGGAATTAATATGAAGCACATAATAGGGAAAGCATGCATGGACAGTGGGAATATGACATGAACAGATCTAAGGTTTGAAGTCACGTTTCACTCAGCTATGAATAGTCTTATTGTGCATTAATTTTGAACACCTATACATTACTACTTTAACATGTCGCTGCCCGTCAGTAGTAGCGCACTTAGTGGCAGTGTCAGAACTTAAAGCGGCCATTCACATTAGTTGTGAAGGAACTCGGGGCTAAAGCTGCCGCCCAGCCGTGCCGGTCTTAGTTTATAGCAGACACAAGAAATGTCATTGCAGAACCACCAGGGGACTAGGATAAGTAGGTTTAGTTTGAATGTTTATTTTCAGTTTTAGTGTGTAATTGTCATTTTCAATGTAAAACACTTTCAGGCGATGGAAATTTCCATGGCGCTAGGCTGCTGGTTGCGATGCAGTGAAGTAGATTGCTCAGCTCAGGCGTGAAGTGGTGTCTGCTGGGGCAGTTGAACCGGGGGTGGTGAAGAGAGAAATGTTGATAATTTGAGATGGACATCTCAGCATTTTATAAGAAATTTGGAAATGTAGACTATTTTATTAACAAAATATACAGTTTTTTACATTTAAATAACATTTTTATATCAGATTGGCCAGTATCTAGATATCTGAACTTGTAGTGTCTGATTGGTTGCAGAAGTGTTTTTTACTATGGTTGTGGATAACTTTCTCTGGCTCGCACTGTAACAGTGCTGTGTTCTCACTGAAACACTGTGATTTTAACAGTCTTAATACTCAACACTTTAATTTGACGAAGAAATTTTAACTAAATTGTCTGAAATTATTGGGGTGGTTGCAAGGGGGGGTTATCAACTATGTTAAACGGAGGCTGAGAATGCCTGCTAAACAAGAAATTTAAAGAGAATTTACTGACTTTCTACCTGTGCCAGAATTTTTTTATTTGATTAATTTGATGTGGCAGAGGTGATATTATATTCAGGATGTCCACCCACAAGGAAAATGTTGAGGAGTTTTCACTTGTCATGGAAAATTTAAATAATTCACTACTCTGCAAAAGTTGTTAGTTCTGCGAATACAGGTAATGTAATTACAAGCGTAGGAGTAAGTTAATTATCCTATTTTGACTAGCTGTAGCCCTGGGGGCAATTAGCAATGTAAATTATACGATATTACCTATCGGGTAATATTTGTTAATGTTATTTCAGTTTATTTTTCAGGTTTATTGGTTTTTTAATACGTGAAATGGAACTGAGCTCGGGTATTGCAATACGTGTAATTTATGTGAAACCCTGTGTTATCAATACATTCCTACCTGGATATGCTTTGTTCACGGAGGATTTAGTCAGCCAGCATAAATGGATAGGTTAATCCTCGGTGTGTAGGTATAGGCAAGGCACGTTTAGAAGAGTCCTTAGCTGCGACCTGAAGATTCTCTGCTTGGATGTTCAATGAGAGACGTTATCCTAATGGTTGGAACACTTTTGCAACTTCATTTAGGTGGGTCAGAGAGCCACATTTTTTGGATAAATTTGTCAGAATCTTTTGTTAGTTGCAGAGATTTTCAAACTTTGAGGAATTTCAAAAATTCAGTATTTGAGGTCATCAGGAACGGTGAGACCTATAAATAGTTTTCATGTGCTTAGGGCCTGAGCTATGTTAGGAAAAATAAGACTTTTGTGTTAATTGTGAAGAATTTGACAAGCCAGTTTCTAAATCATTCATGCAATTATCCTTTTCCTAATGGGATTTGAAGTGGTGGTTTTAGATCCACTATGCCTATGAAACCATAATTACTTCTACACAGTTATTTTCCAGTGTGTGTCTGAAAGGATCAGCATTTTGGTTAAATGTAATTTTAATTTCAGAGCATTTGGTATTGAGCAGTTTTCACGTGTCTTTTTTTTTGTAAAGGAATTTTGTGCTCAGAGTTTCCATTTTATTGTAGTTTGGCAGTAAATGTATGTTGATTGTGCAACTGCTACTTTAGGGTTGATGTGGTCTTGATTTTTTCATACTACCATTATGAAGGCTTGTCCTTGCTTTTGTGATATTTTTCAGTGAGAATTACTGGTATAGACGCACATTCTCTCTCTCCTCACCTACCTCTTAAAACCTTATGATTTTCTTACATGCAATCGTAGTAAATATTGACAATCGTTCTTGAAGATTTTATGGTAAATTCTGCTTTATGAAGTATCCAGATTGAAATGTGCTTAAATTTGATTAAAGATTTAGACTTATCGATCAATTAATTTTTTACATTAAAGTATATTTTATATAATATTCCCTAGGCAGTTGCTTTACTTCAAACTTAATTCTAAGCTACTTAATACCTCAGAGGTGAACACATTTGTAAACAACTAATATTGGGCTGACTAAACAAAATTGGATTTAAGTGTGAAATTACTCACAAAAAGTGTTTATTAAAGTTGGGTAGAAATTGTGCAGTTGAAAATAATTTGTTCTGTGGTGGTGTCGTCTTCTAAACACAAAAGGCATTTAATATTTTGTACACAAAGGAAGGTTTCAATTATTATATTTTTTTTTTTTTAGCTCTAGGTTTTTTCCCTCAGTTTTGAAATTACTAGAACGTGTGTTCAGTCCGTTTTAGCTGCAAAATTTTCAATAGAGAAATGTGTCTTTATACTTGCACTGTAATTTTAGTTTAATTGCAAGATTCTTACCGTTCGTGAAATGATCTGTGTAGCTAGGAGACAATATTTGTAGTAGAAACTGGCCAGTATTCTTCCATATTGGTGGAAGGGGGTTGTGGTTAGAGCACTTTCCTAACACCAAGGCTAATATTGTTTCATTCGTTCACAGTGGGGTCTCCACGTGATTTTTGCATGTAGAAACACTGCTGGGCAATGCTGCTAATTGGTAAGGTTTATTTGGGGTGCCCTGGTTTTTCAGACAAAGCATTTTGGCACAACCATATCGATCTTGCTTCACCCACGTGGTCATTCCACCCTTTGTTTAGTAAGGTGGCCAGAGTCAAGATGCCCATGGATTTAATAACGTAACCAGGGAGAGACTATTTGGTTTTGGTTTCTCTTTTTATCTGGAAAGAACTGACGTGAAGTCACGTGCCACGCAGCAACTGCTGGACTCTAGCGTAAGAACAGCACAAAGACCACAAGCGACATGTGCTGCAACTGTCTAAAAGGGCTGAACTAAGCTTATTTGTATTTTTCATAAATACAGTGTTTCAGGTTTCTGCTTTGTAAAAATGTATGCAACTTGATTATACACTAAAACTGAAATATAGCATACTGTATGTATTTTGCAAATTGAAACAAAGTATGAAAACTTGAAATCTTGATGTGCTGATGAAGCTATATTTAAAACTTGAATGCACAGCCGTCAAAGGCTGTAGGGCATTCTTTTAAAAAGCAGTGAAAATTTTTGTTGTGCGGCATTTATGGTAATTACAAACCCATGTGCTGGCTAGATGCTTCTGGTTTATTACACATCTGTGAAATGTTTGGAGCTGGAGTGGCATGTCAGCTGCCAGAATAGGCTGGGCCATTGTTATTAAAATGTAAATTCTAAGCTAATGTTGGAAGATTGATTGTACTAACTATAGATTGCAGGTGGTAAAATACTTGTATGTTTAAATTTGTATGTAATTATTTTTCTTAAATATAATTTTTTCTGGATTTTTTTTACTTTTTGATGTATTTCTCAAAAATTTGATGCGGTATCACTTGGAGAGTTGAATTTTCGTGTAAAAGGTCTATGTGAACTGATATTAGCATGCCATACAAATACAGGGTTGCCGCTTAGTTGTGTTGTGATGGGTTGTCTGTGGAAAATTGTTTATTTGCAGAGGGGGGAAAGTTTTGCCTTAGGCATGCGAGTATTCAAAAATGTGATTAGATTTTAATGTTTGGAACGGATGTATTTTGTACTGCATGAAATATCTAAAGTATTAGTCTTTATGTAAACCCACCTTATTAAGCCGACTGCAGCAGGTTGCAATTACTGCTGGGGTGTGCTAAAGGTGGGGAAAGAAGGTCTGGAAATGTGTGTATGGCTATAGTTGTATTTCAGTTATGGTCAAATGTATTTCAGGTACAAAACGACAGAGGTGGAACAATGGTAGATCATTGTACTTGCCTTTGGATGGGCTGTAGTTTGATTCCTGTTGCCGCCATGCCGATTTTGGTTTTTTGACAGGATTGTGTGTGATGGGAAAGTCAGGGGGGTTTCGTGCGATGGAGGGGGAGTCTGTGAGTTTTGTGTGATGGGAGGGGAGTCTTGTGTGATGGGAAAGTCGGCGGGGAGTCTCGCGTGAGAGGGGAAGTAGATAGATGGGGAGAGTCTCGTGTGAGAGAGGGAAAGTCGGCGGGGAGTCTCGTGTGGCAGTAGCTTTCCACTTGTTTAATTTTTTAAGTTTAAATGCTATGGGGAATTATGTTTTGCTTAACGTGTGATGATTCAAAAAATGTAATTTTATATATATAAATAAATTTTTGGAATGCATGTAATTTGTAAAAGATTAGTCTTGATGTAAACACGCCTTATTAAGCTGATTGCAGTAAGTGGCAAATACTGCTGAGGGTGGGGAAATGTCTGAAAGTGTGTGTAGGGCTATAGTTGTATTTCAGCTGTGGTAAATGTATTTCAGATACAAGAGACTGAGGTTTTACAATGATGGATCACTGGACTTGCATTTAGGTGTTTGGTTACATTTGCAGCCATATTTAGGTTTCATGCACTTTTGAAAATCAGTGAAAAGTGTTTGGAAAAATCTCATTTTCAAGGCCTTGTAAGTGCTTAAATTTCATTTTAGTCCTTGAATTTGTTCTGAGCCCAGAAAAGTGGAATAATGTTACTTTTAAATTATTGCTGCCTGCACAAAATTCTCTTGGTTCTAATCGTATTCGTGGTCTTTTTTTCTTCCAAATCTTAATTTGTTAGTCCTTACAAATTGTTTGCTCACTGTGTGCATGCGTATTAGCAATTACGATGTATCAATAACCATAGATAGTAGTGATATATACCTATTGAAAGCCACCTTTAGTGGAGATATCTACAGTACACAAATATTGATACATGGCAAGACTGAAGAGATGGTGACTGTTGTCTGTTATGCTGTTGCACGCCAAAGTTTCCTTTGATTACAAAGTGGCATTAAATGTCTTAAAAATTGGTTTTATTAGCAACTTTTACACAAGTCACTGGACATTTTCATGTACCTGTTATAATATATATTTTGTGTGTAGTCTTAAGATTCTCATCTTCATACAAGAATTAAATATGTGTTAAATGTCACAAACTGCTGTTGTCAGATCAGGTTAGTACAGCTGGAAAAACAATTGAATGAAAGCCTAATTTTGTGTATTGTTTTTGGCAGTCTTATAATTTAATAGTATGGCTGTATGTGCTGAAGCCGTGCATGTTGCTAGATGTTATGTTGATCGTTGTTACTTTGCCAATTTCTTTTTAAAGGTGAAACGAAACAAAAAGGAAATAGTGTTTTTAAAAAATATTTTTTTAATAGGCCATCAATAAAATGAATATGTTGCTACATTTTTTATCCTTTTAATTTTACATTACACTTTCTTCCTATGTTGTTACCTTGTTTGTGGTGGTGTTCCCAGTCTTTTAAAAATCAGTAGCAATGTTCCCTCGTAGTAAGTTGTATGTTTTCAAAATGTGTGTGAAAAGTGTTTTTAGTAACTTGTAGATGTTTATAAAGACTGGTTACGTGCTTTGAAAGATAAATATGCTGTGAAATGTTTTTGTAGTTAAGAGTTCAGTGTATCTTCAATGGGTGAAAGTGCTCTCAGAAGGCACGTGAAGAGTAAAAAGCATGACGCCAAGCTGCAAAAATTGCCATCAGTGACAAGAATGTTGCTGCCCTTTTGACTGCACAAACTAGAATAAGCCTGATACCCAAAGAATTCCAGGGAATTCAACATTGTTTCAGAGTATTTCTGGTGATAAATTGCATCAAGCGTGGCCCTCACATTTTGAACAGTCCTTGATTCAGAAACCTCGCACAAAGCAAAAGAAAATATCTGCCAAATACTTGAAGAAATGTTTAGTGACAACTGCATCGAAATTATCATGTGGGAGAAAGAAATCTGCATACTTGTCTGTTTTTGAAATTGCTCCTTATTTGCAAAATGAGATAAAACAGCTCTGGCTTGAAAAAAATTATATGTGGTTTTTTGATGAAAACCAGAATGAGATGAGACAAAGCAACTTGACATTCATATCGGTAGTTGGTATGGAAAAGAGGTTAGACAAAAAAATTTACATCCATTAGCAATGCCGAAGACATCCATAATGAATTTTTGGATGCTGTTGTCCATCTGAAGTTCTCTTGCTTTGCAGTTGTCAATGGATGGTCCTAATGTAAATTAGAAAGTGTATAGGTTGTTGCAGGATCATGTCCTTAAAGAACATAACAAAACTCTGTTAAATATTGATAGCTGTGGATTGCATGCTGTACATAGTGCCTTCAAAACAGGTTGTAGTGCTACGTACTGGCTGGGATATTCATGAGTTTGTGGTGTGTCTGTATAGATGGCCCTGCTAGAAGAAGATTATCAGTCCACGACAGGCAGTAGTGATTTCTCCTTAATATTTGAGGTATAGATGGCTGGAAAATGTACCACTGTAAAGAAGGCTTTGGGGATACCATAGTTGAAGTGTTCTGTTGAAAATGCTAATAAAGGTAAAACATATCTTACATGAGCTCACTGATTACCAAACAAACCCATGCTTTTTTTTTTCCTGCGTGAAGACCTAAGAAAAATTTGTTACAGAGATTTGTGAAAGCAGGCCGATTCTTCAGTTCGGAAACTTGTACATGTGGATTTCAAAGATGTCGAACCCAGTGTAATATTACGGACGTGGATTTGGGTTATGTAATGAAGAGGAAGTTAGTGCTTTAATAGCCTCTCTCCTGCAGAAGGCTGCTTTTTTCTCTTGTGGAGAAGTTGCTTCAGAAATCTCCCATAACATACAGCACAGGGAATAGTTTGTCTTGCCTTGATACTCTGGAAATGGCAACTTGCAAAGATAAACAAAATGAAAACGGTTATGAACTCTCTGGTTGAATCAAAGCAGATTTGTGATTCAGATGTCCTGGCTCAGTATTGAAGTTTTCCCTCAAAACAAGTGTGTTTGCAGTTTTGATCCCCGTTGTTCATGAATTGGTGTTTTTTCTTGAAATCATGAGTGGCTAAGCATTATGCAATATAAAAATCAGTAGAAAGTATTTTAAGTCATTGGCTGTTGAAAATGCCTTTTGCTTAAGCAAGTGGAAATCGAATCCTGTATTGCACAGACTGATTTGTGACTTTATAGGTTGTGTACTTCATAATTTAAAGATAAGTAAGATGTTGTGGAGTTGTGCTGCGAATGTATGTCATAGGTACATTTCTTATAGGCTGTTCGTGGTAAAGTGAGCACTTTTGAAAGTCCTCTCAATAAATATCTTATTTTAGCCATAGACGTCAACTTTAGAGTGCAGTGAAATACATACACTATGTTTATTACTTGGCAATATTTATATAAAAAAATGTGGTTAAAGGATGAGAAATCGTCTAAAGAAAAGTGACTGAATGCCAAAACTGCAGTAGAGATAAAATGATATGATGTAGAAGAAATGGAGAATAAGGTAAAATTATGTGTAAACTTTCTATAAAAAAAAAACTTAAGAGGATTTTACTGTACTTAATATTGTAGGTGTTTGTATGTTTACATTTTTTTCATTTTAAAGTATTTTGTGTTCCAATTGATGTCTAAGATTTTTTTTTTTTTTTCAACCCTGATATTCATTTTGGTTTTTCCATAGGGCATTTACCCCCAGGGAAATGTCTGGGAATTTCATATGACCAGGAAATGTCTGGGAATTTCGTGTGGCAGGGGGAGTATGGAAAGGTGTTTTGGGGCAGAGGGGGAAAGTCTGGGAGAAAAAATTTCAACTTTTGTGAACTGGCATGAATAAGTCTTTGTCAAGTTATATGGGGCCTGTGCATATAAAGTTAATTAATTGTGGGTTTTTAATGGGCACTTGCGTGAAGTCAGTAGCGTGTATCAGGAGAAATTATGGGTTGAATAAAATGTTGGATGTGCATACTATGTCTTTCAGTGTAATTTAATTCGACTTCACTGGTGCATCAGCGATTAAAAGATATGGTATTGGAAGGTTTTGGTTATAAAATATGTCGGGGGGGGGGAGTTTCTGCCTAAAAAAGAGGGAAGGAAAGTCTAAGAATTCCTAAATATATCTGTGGACACCATTGTTTTCCAAAACTACTCGATGGGTGGGATGTGCTGGGATTGTTCCTTAATACGTGCCTTAGTTGATTCTTGTACTTAATTTGAGTTTTTTGTTGCGATAGTCCTGTTATAACATTTAAGGGCCTCAAAAAATGTTAGCCTTATAAGGGAAAACTTTGAGGGTAACTTCCTATTTAAAAAATGTGTTGATGGACCAAGCTTGTTAAAGTGGGAAAAGGTTGTAAGAGAATATGTTATACCAGGGTTCCACCGTAACTTCACAACAAATCTATTTTTTTGTGTGTAATATTTATTTTTTATTGATTTGCAACAATATTGTAATGAGTCCCTTGACGGTTGTGAAGCTAATATAAGGTATGGTCAAAGTCTGAAGTTTCCAAAACTCTTTTAAAAATGTTGGTGCTCTGAAGATTTGAGAATCACTTGGTATTCTGTAATCAGGCAGATATTTGGGTTACTTCAACAGTTTGACACCCTATTTTGTTGAACTAGCATCTTTTCCAAATAAAAATTTAACAAATCAGTGTGATGGTTATGGAAGTTTCAACTCTTGGAAGACAGGTTATGCAAAATTCCTGTTTTTTATGCTCTAGTTTCAAAATGATTTATTATTTTACGGGTGTTAGTTTCTAATTGCCAACTTGTGTTGTTGCAGCTGCGTAGTGACGTGGTCCCGAAGACTGCTGAAAACTTCAGGGCCCTTTGCACGGGAGAAAAGGGCTTCGGATACAAGGGGAGCACTTTCCACCGCGTCATCCCAAACTTCATGTGCCAAGGTGGCGACTTCACCAATCACAATGGCACTGGCGGGAAGTCCATCTACGGGACCAAGTTCGAGGATGAGAACTTCCAATTGAAACACACTGCCCCTGGTAAGATTTATAGCTTCCAGTTTTGACAGGGCATAAGTGTGTTTGTAGCAGGCTATTTTCATAATGTTAAAGGCAGAAGGCTTGACTGCAGATGAACCAGCTGCTGAGCATTAAATCCTCGAGTCTTATATATAGTGCTAGCAGTTGCAGTTGGTTATTATGAAAGGGCAAACTACGCATACTGTATATGGTAGCTCTTTGATCAGACTGATGCTGATAAACTCAGTAGCCAGGAACAAATACATGTCAAATAACAGTTATTGGAATTACGTGTGCGTATTACGAGAAAATAGTAAGTAAAAGAATTCTTTGGAACCCTAAAAAATTTAACTGAATTGATAAATTTTAAGGAAGTGATATAAAAACTAAGTTTGTTGCATTTATTTTAGTTGCTAATTATTGATTCTCTTAACTGCTGTGCAATAAAAGGGGTACAGATCTAAAAATACACACAATTGTCAACGCCTTATATGGTCAGCCACGTACCTGCCAACTTTTACGATTTGCCCGTAAGTTTTGCTGTTATCCTCTTCATCACAACATTTTTATTTTGTTGCTTTGCTTATTTTTCTTAAGATTATCATAGCGCGATACACGTAACTGTAACAAAGAATCTGGTAGCTAATCGTGGAATGTTATTGGCTGATTGAAGTTGTATCTCTCCATTTTAGCATCACAGTGTGTGCTTGTGTTTACTGGTCGGGTCATGTTAGTGTTGCAAGTGCATATTTTTTACAATGTTGTGTCAGTAGTAATTGGCAAAATTAGTGGAAAATGTAAGAAAACCTATTTTCTGATCATTTTGGAAAGAGTAGTGAAGAATTTGTGTATATTAGTCTAACAAAGGAGAGAAGTTCGCATTTTGCCATGTTTGTAGGTGCAGTGCTGTGTAAACATTGCAAAAGGCAGCGGAAAATGTTTTTCAACCACTTGAAGTGCGTAAAACTCGTTAAAAACGAGAAAGGTGGTTTTAATAATTTTAAATTGGACAGTTCTTTGTCAAAAGTTCTGATGTGGATAACTTTACAGGGGCAGAATTCTATATCACGTATTTTCGAGTTTAAACTGTTTTAAATAATACGCAAGACAGTGTGTTGTAAATAACATGCAATGCAACAGCTGCAGTGTTAATGTGATTTGTTAATAACTGATGTTGATTGGAAGGTAAGTTGCTGTGAAGGTAAGGCTTGTAATATGTTCATGTTTACTGTTCGTATTACTTCTCATTGTACACTAAGCTGCAAAGTTTTTTATTATTATTAAAAGAAAACATATTAAGTTTGGTGAACAATTTGACAAGTTTTTACTTTCTTGCTAAGAAAATTCCTGTGACCTTCAGGTTGTCATTTTCTGTACGTTAAAGCAGTCTTGGCCATAAGAATTTTTAACTTCTACTTCGTATTTTGTTGTTTAGGGTTAAAATGATAAATTATCATGTAAGAAAATAGTCCTGTGTGGAAGAAATTATCTGTATACTGTAGGTTCTTGGAAAAATGCAGTGTCCTGATTTACGTTAAAATTTACATTTTCAAGTGTGTTACTGGTTGAGGATTTGAAAAGTTGGCGGGTATGCATCCATGTTTACCGTGTGTTACCCAACCTGCAGTTGGTGTTAAGATTGAGTTGCCAGACCTGGAGAGCCCTTTGTAAGGCCGCAAACTGCTGAAAGGAGAAACATCGCTATCTTTAGCATGGCTGTGAACAAATACAGATAAAAGTTCAGAAACAGTCCCTCCTCTGTTAATGTTATGGGGGCAACATAAGTGGTTAGATAACTTTTTGTGGTATTACAAATGACATGTCTATCTTTCACCAGTCTTGGGTCAAGTGTATAAAGCCTACGAAGAACCAGGTAATGGACCTGGGATAATAATTTATCTTGTAAATTAACCAATTTATATTTCTGCAAGAGGACAGTAAAAAGTAGCATCTGCTCGCATAATGTTATGCGGCATGCTGTGTTGTAGACCCTTCTCGGCGAAAGTGGAAGACCTCTTTCGTCATCTTAGTGTAATTTCTCTCGGAAGACTTTAAAATGTTTGTTAGTCAAAATAAGAAGAGATAGGACCAAGCCCCATTTTGCCAATATTACAGATACTGATACTCCTTCCGAAAGTGCCAATACAAATAAATTTCATGTGTATTTTTTTATATTGCGTCTTGAATAACTTTAAAATACCCTCACTCAACTTTTTGTGTTAACATTGTAGTTTAACACTGGTCAGTTTATCAAAAAAAAAAAAACTTCCCTTTATTAAACTCCGGGGCACAATCTCAAACATTGACTATTTTTGGCATTCTTAACCAGTTTTGCAATGTAAGCAGCAGATTAAAATCACCAACCTCGTTCAATGGTTAATGAGAAGATGAGTAGATGGCAGTGTTTATAAATACCACTTGAATGTTCAGTGCGTAAATTACATTAATCTACTTTTTGTCTATATATGTACTATTTACTTTCGTTGTATCACCAACATTTTTGGTTAGAGATGTTAGTTTATGGATAAAATAACACCTAGTTATACTGCAATTGAACGAGCACTGCAGCCATAGTGATTCAGCTCGTATCGACATACAACTTTCCTACTAATTGATTTATGAATTGTCATACTGCAAATGAAATATCAATATAGGGTGTGGGAGTGATAGATCAATATACAGTTGATGTTTATGTGAATGAAAAAAATGTAAGACAATGAATATTATAGCAGTAGAACGATTTTTTTTTTTGCGAATGAATTTTAACTACCTGAAAAGCAGATACCAATACCAGTGTTGAATACATTTTATTTTACAAATTTCACAGGTATGCCTTTTATAGTGTTAACTATGTAGCAATGCCAAAACTAGCCATTGGTTTCATTTTGAATCACCTGTTACTAGAGGATAAAAATAATTTTTGGGTTGCACAAATAAAATTCATGTCCCGCAAGAAGTGCAGTAATTTTAATTTTTAAATCATTTGGGTTGATGAAATGAATTGGTTGGACCATGGCCAATTGTAACCTATACCTATTTTGGGATAATTAGCTGATGTATCGGTATCTGCCCATCCCTGAAATATGTCAATTTTAATCAAAGTGTGTACAGTAGAGCCCCGTCACATTTTTCCAAGGAGTCAGTAAGTGTTACATGCACGAAACATTACACCTGCAAGAACATGTGGAGCAAAAAAAATTCTAATGCAATAACTTTTGTATGTGAATATCTAGTAGAGATCTTAAGAATCTTAATCTGAATAATTTGATGCAAAAGTATCAGTGATTGGAATTTTATGGACTATATCATGCATTAATCCTCATTAACATGCGTTCTGAAGACTTGCCCGATATTTTTTAAATCTTCACTCTTCACTTGGTTATCTTGGAAATTTCCAGGACCATCACCTCTAAAATCCTTACTATTTAAAGTATAAACCATTTTCTGTATCTGTTTGTAGGCTACTGCATTGTATGTGTGTCTGAAATTTTACTTGAGAGAATAATTAAATTTGAGATACTGAAAGGAATTGAACAAATACTGAGGCAGGAAATAAAAAATGTGAATATTGTTTTATGCAGGAAATTAAACTATTTAGCCTTATGGGGAAATGGTGGGACAATGAAATAATGGTGTTACATGCAGGTCAATTTTATATGTGGGAATGTTACAAGATTACCGTATGATGTAGATGTTAGGTCATTTCACTGAAACCATTTACTGTACAGTAGAACCTTGATTTTTCATTCTCCTCGTATTTAATTTTCCCCTTAAATACATCAATTTATATTTTTTGAAAGCCGGATTATCAAATTTACTAATTTTTTACTATTAATGAAAGGGTGATATTGGGCCTGAAAATATTGATAAAACACAATGCTAGTATACATTTCAAAACACACATCGCGCACTGTATGTGCAGGATTTAAGTTAATGTACTGTATGTAGTACACAATACGTTAACTGACATTTATTTATGTTGCACGGAGTATCGCAGCGTTGGGCCAGCACTGTAGAGACAGGAGGCACGAATGATAAGTGGTGCATAGTTGTGAGTCACACAGGCCCAGCCTTGAGATGACTGAGCCAGTTGAATGAAAGTTTAGAATACAATGCAATAAAGATTATAACAGGACTTTAAATGAGGCAACCCAGCATTCCGCAATACTGCAAATGCCACATTGAAAAAATTACCCTTACAACACAAATACAGAGCCTAATGTTAACTCTTGCTAAAACAAGGAAAACGTATTTTAAAAGTATCTAAATTCGTTCATTTCAAAGTTTGTGACAACCATAATTAATTTTACAAAAACATAAGCACACTCTGGTTTCTCTATTTGCTAATAACCAGGAGTTTTAATTTGCGGTTACCAGTGGAATTTGCACAGGAAAGCACAGTTAGCCTTTCTTTACAAATTTTGTACCCGGTGCATGGGACTCAGTCTTAAACACCAGGCTTCGTGTTGGTAAGCCCTTCCAATACAGACCAGTCTCGTCAGCATTGTAAACTTAAATTTGGAAAATTCGATATTGAATGCTGCAGCTGATTCTGTATTAGCACTAAGCTTTTCTCCTTGCACAGTAATTTCTCTTAATACGTTGTTTAAATCTACTCAGCCACCCGGGTGGAGCAGAGAACTCCTCAATTTGTAGCATGCGAAGTTCTTTTACTTTTTCAATCACCAGTAGACGATTGAACCACAAATACAGTGCTTCATCAAAGTCGGGGAAGTTGTAAGTTTTGCGATTCTATGGACCCGCACCATTATCTGAGTGACATGCACTTTCCATTAGTCTTTCTTTGTTTTTGGTGTCACGCACAGTTTGTACCCCGATTCCGAAGTCCGGTGCTAATTTCGCAGCTCTCGCCATGCTCAAATTTTTTTATTATTTCCATCTTTTCTGTGATTAACTGCCCCTTTTACGCTATATTGACGTACTGCGAAAACAAAGTGAAAAACAACCATGCCCGAGCTATTGACAAACTTGCAAGACGTGTTGTTGGAATGATATGAAATGAGTGTGATCTGATATGCATGACTCGCACGTCTCCGAGGCTGACAGTTTAAAAAGATAAACTTCAGCTCTTGTGACACTAAGTACCGCTTGTTAAATGGCTTACAGCATCGTTCTTATCACAGAAGTCACAGTAGACCTTGAAAAAAGACTCAAAATAAAAAGCTGCACCAATAAGCCCCGAAAAACGGCCAAGTGAAGCGCGAATAAGCAGGAGTGCACTGGGTTTAAATTTGTGCCATTTACAATGCAATTCAATAAGTTTTCCCTTGAATTGCACTTATTTTAAATTCATATATAGTATGCTTTCGCTTTTTTGTGTTTCACTTAACCGGCTTTCTGCTTATCTTTGCGGCTTTTTTTACTTATCTCGGTCTACTGTAACTTCCGTGGCAAGGTTAGGCTGTAACATGTCGTTTAACAAGCAGCGGGTACCATTATGTCTACATATGATCAGCTCACGCAGCATAACGATAAACTGTTCACCTGTCACAGAGGCCTGCGTGAGTCATCTATTTCCGCTCGCTGTGAAGTGCGTATTCGACCGCCTGGAGGCAGTGTCTGAAGTGGCAGATTTTGTTGGGAAAATGGTAGCGTATTCTGTAATTTGGTATTTCGTATTTTGCATCTTGCGGATGCTGGCAAAAATACAAAATGACAAAGCACCACTTTTTTACCTTTAAAACACCTGTGCAAGTGTGTAATTAAAATGTTTTTAAACAAATAATTGTTCATAAAATACACTAGGCATGCTGTAAAAAGCAAGAAAGTATTGCCTCAAATGCTAAACAAGACTGTCAACAATGTCCAAAGTGAAACTTGCGAAATGAGTTTTGTCATTTCGGTCCTGCAAACACACGCACTCTCTCTCTCTCTCTCTCTCTCTCTCTTTCAAATTCCTACAATGATTCTTACCAGTTTGACTGCCAGCCCTGGTCATTGTTCACTCTGTGGTGGTGTTTCCTTGATGTAGACAATGTAAAGGTGTTTTAAACCGTCCCAAAGAAGCTGGAGGAAAAAATTTGAAGGCAAGTCCCATTATAGTGTTTGTCACGTTGCATCCTAAACTTTTAACCAACTCTGCCATCTAAAGGACCGGCTGGCCTGAATAATGCACATTGAGGAAGTGACACAAACTAACTATGCACTGCTTATCTATATCACGTGCTGGGGCAGGCTGTGTATACTCGGTGCAAGATAAATATCAGTTTAAGCATACTGTACTTTAAATTCTGCACATGCAGGGAGTAATTTGTGTTTGCTTCGAAATGTATAATAGATACTTTGTTTTATCATGATTTTCGGAGCCAATATCACTGTTCCATTAATAGTAAAAGTGTGTGTTCAATTATCTAGGTTTTTATAATAATAATTTGTTTTTTCACCGGCACCGATTAACACTGTTAGTCGAGAGTTTACTGTAGTTGGCAAAGTTAAGGAATTCATACAGTGCAGTCCTGTTTATAAAACACATTAATGCAGGTAAGTGTACATACAACCCAATTTCATTGGAAAGTGAAAGTATCTCCCCTGATAATGTTTACACGTGGAAAAAAATTATTTACCACGTCTGCTGCAGGATTAAAATTCCACTGGGAGAGTCTGCAAATAAAAGTTACTGTTGGACACAGTAAAGGGAAATATGTTACTCTTCAAAAGTTCAAATTAGTAAAATACTTCACTACAGTGGTGGATATTTAATATAAATGATTTGGCATCTTAAAATAGTTAACTAAAACCTGTTTGGCCCATTATTCGACATCAACATTAAGTAAAATAGCTTCCCTTCATTTACATTTGTCCCCAGAAAAGTATAAAATAGGTGTTTTACTGTATTTAACAAATATGTATAATTTGCTGCAATTTTTTCATATAGAGGTGGTGTCAGTTCATCCAAAATCTAACCAGTTAATTTCTTGGGAGCCGTGAAAGGTCTTAATTTTGAGTTTTGAGTGCATTAGTAATAATAAATCTTGGGTGAATTTACTGCATTTGGAAATTTCACTCAGCCATGTTTTTTGGCATGTCGATACTTTCGGTTTGGATGTGCTTTTGTTCCCTATATGCCTTTTGGGCTCATGAGCTTGCCTATCACTATCCTGTTAAGATGTCCTTTCAAAAACATTTTAACAGAGTTTTATTGTAATTGTATTTGCTGGCTAAATCTTAGTTTAGGAGTCTGAAGCATTTAATTACTGTGCAGTTTATATAATGTTTACTATGTATATTGCACTTAGTTATCATATGGTTATGCAGGAATTTTGTCGATGGCGAATGCTGGAGAAAATACCAATGGAAGCCAGTTCTTTGTCACAACTGCCAAGACCAGCTGGCTGGATAACAGGCACGTGGTGTTTGGACTGGTTGTGGAAGGCATGGATGTTGTAAAGAAGGTGAGTGTAGTGTTTGTGGCGAGGTCCGTTTAAGTAAATCACAGTATAAATTAAGCTATTGTGCACATAAACTATTGAGCATTCTGAACTTGCTTGCTGTCTATTTTATTACAATAAAACTGGCAAACACCGCTGCACGTAGAGAAGTAAGAGAATTTTCTTTGATTTACAAATAGGACTAGAACAATACATTATATTTGCAAAGCTTTATTAAGTATTAACTTATTAGTGGGACGTCTTTTACTTTTGTGAATGGAGATGCTGTTAGCTGACTAATTATTATACAGTGGTTGTTGGGTTTTTTTTATTATTATTATTATTATTATTTATTTAATACTGGTCGATGGAACCTGTAAGTTACCAAATAGACACATGCTGTGAAAAAAATTGCAAATTTTATGCCAGTGCTCCAGATTAAATCATAATTTAACTCGTGAAATTTATTTTTAAACTGCGACAGATATCAGAATGCAGGTAGTTTATAGACCTGCATGGGAAGTTTTGAAGTGCAGACTTTTTCCTGTGTCTGTACGTTACTGTATTGCATGACATTTGCAGTTTTATCATTCAAAATCATATCCTCTAATGTTCCCTTTCACGAGTTACATTACACCTGCGTGGTGCTCACCTACCCATAATTACTGTAGAAGGTGTTGAATAGGCACTTCTATTATTATCAGGTTATTCATAGATGCTCTATGTTCAAATAGTTTCTTGCTTACAAGTGGTAAATTCCAGTGGAACCTCGCAAGTGCAAGGCTTGATAATGGTACAAAAAATCTAAGATTACTCATAGTATACAAATGTATGCGTTAAAATAAAATTTGAATAAATTGTTGTGAGTTACTACAAGGGCGGGTGTTGTATTATGATGTACCTTGGCTGATATATCTGCTATTAAGAAGTACACTACACAAGTAAAGCCACAGGTCTGTGTTTATTGCGAGGAATGTGATATGTAATTGCTTTGAAAGTTGTGAGCTCTGGATTTCGCAATTTTCACAAGTCCCTTAAAATAAGGCAAACAATGGCCGGCCGCAATTAAAGAGTAAACAAGCGCAGCCATCCACCCATTTCGTGAGATTTTTGTGTGCGTGCAGCGTTCCATTTCACAGTTTTAGTTAACTAAATGGCAGTGACCCATTTTAGTATACGAAAATGATTTACAGTAGAACGGTTGGAGGATTTTTTTTTTTTTTTTTTCCCCCCCCAAACAACTGGATGCGAAAAACTTCTTATCTGCAGGATGGAAACAACTTGCATATACAGTACAACGAAGTTTGTCTATCGATCACAAAATCAGCAGCAGTGTAACAAAGTTTTGTATGCTAATATCAATAAGCATTGATTATAGGTATATAAAAGTAAATTACGCGCGTGCTTCCTAACCCTAGTTTTTTCTAAAACAACTTCCAGGATAAGCAAGGGCATGAGCCAATGAATGATAGCCTGCGGCATGTCTGCCTACGTCAGTTTTTCCCAACTGTTTTAAACCTTTTCCAGATGTTTTAATGCATACGTGCATAACTGTGAAAAAGTCAGTCGAATAATTAATAGTGATAAGACACGAAGTCTTTTTAAGACTGCCACATTTGTTACCTTTCTACAGATTTGTCACGTGAAAAAATCTGTATTTGCATTGGCAGGTAAAGTGAACCGCTGGAGTATTGGATCAGCTTGCGGCGTGCTATTAAGGTTTCGCAAGATGGCCGTTATAATATTGGGGCACTGGATCAATGCGAGCACGAGCAGCAAACTCGTGGCTGGGTTGCCAGACAGAGCGGCCATTCCACCATTGCCATGTCATCGGTTTTGACACAATGCAACCGACTGCATGCTAAATGAATGTGTTATGGTACAGTAATCATGGCAATTATTGCACATGTCTATGTGTGGTATATTTACTGTAATTTTTCATTTTTCCAAGGCAAATCACTTGTATCTACGAATGTTCACATGTAAATTCAAAACACTTTTACTATAAATAGCATATATAGATGTGCATTACAAAAGCTCACAACTATGAAGGCCTTGTTCAAAGTGTTTTATTGACAAGTATGTATTGCACCAATTATATAATATACGTACGTACATACAAGAGCTAAAAGGCAAATTAAAAAGAAATGTTTTCCACCGATTTGCAAAAAAAAAAATAGTTTTTGACCATGTACCGTATTCACCCAAAAGGAAGGTTTTTTTTTTGTCAGAAAAGGAATAGAAAAAATAAGGGGTCGTCTTCAATTCAAAACCTAGGACCACAAATACCATAAATGTGTGACACTGCTAGTTTGTTTTTGTTACATGCAAAACATTATGGGCTTCTATTCACAATTTTCTACTAGGGAAGCAGTTAACCCTCCAAAATTGGCATGCCATGAAACCGAGGATTTTGATAAATACTTTTCATGCTTAAATACAGTTTATCCTATAGTTAGACATATTTTTGTAATGCTGAGACTGTGCCTGTCAGCTATGAAAGGGGTCCCTGTATCTTATGTCGCCCAGAGAAATAAAATGCTTGTGGTAGTAGGGGCAGGCAGGTGGGTTCTAATTCACTAGGTGGACGAGGACATGTTAACGGGATGGTCTACAAATAGTTTGTGGATTAAGGGTAATCAGATTAGCTAATCCTAATGCGATTAATTTGCAAATGGCTCCAAAGAGGAAGTGCTTTGCTGGGAGGCAAAATAGCTCGTTATATATGGCGTACAATGATTATTTTTTGCTTATATGATGAACTTTCAAATCTGTCTGTGAACACGTGGAAAAATCATTTTTCTCTGCTAAATTTGATTCATCAAATCATAATCACGTATATAAATAGTCTGTACAATACTTCTGGCATGAAGCCATACTTGTATATTTTTTTATTTATTATTATTATTGAAAGGTGAGACTTGAATACCTGTGGGTTCAATTTCACACTTTTCACAGCAGTTAAGTCTTTAAAACTTGCAGTTTAACATCATATTTATCACACTGCAAAACTCTGTTCAACATGAGGGAAATAAATTTATAATACAGATTAAAATATGAGGTGCCAAATTAAGTTTGGAAAGATAATGAAGTGTGTAGTAATATAAAAAGATTTTTCTCAAATAATTCAGTTTTGCTATATTGTGAGTAAAATTAGATACTGACAATTATTTTACACCGAATGCAGTTTGGACTAGTTTGTGGACATTCTGTTGAGTTTAGGTTATGTTTTCAATTTTTCATTAGCCATGTGTGTGGCAGAGCGTGGAATAAAAACATTATTAAGCGCACATTGTCTTTTGCTTTTTGGGCTAATAATAAATCATTTAAGTTGCCTAAAAGTATTTGGGCATATGTTATTCGCGAAGATGCTGCCCTTTGAGTTAAATAAATATCAAGTTTTTGTCGTGTCAATTTCGCGTCATACGATGAAATGCCAACCTTACGGGGTAAAACTACCTTTAAACATAAAATATCTTTTCAAATTATAATTACTCGTTTAAAAAATTTTGCATGGCATTTTCAGGTGAAACCATTTGCTTGGAAATAAAATTGTTAGGTGCAACTATTTTGAGTGACACATAATCTTGGTAAAATTACGTTCGCCAGGTGCACTTTTTCTTCTGCTGCCGACAGGCAGCATGTGGAAGGCAAGCCAACCGAACATTGCCGTTAGAGGAGGGGGGTTTATTATCCTTAGACAACTTCCCCACACAGTGCCGTGTATGGCATGAGGGGAGTAAGGAAGGTGCACGGTTGAGACAGGAAGAAAGGTTAGAGATGTGGAGTAGAAAGTGTCTTGCACCACGCCGTACGGCGACTGTGCTCCGAACATGATTTTGGAACTTAATATTTAACTCTATGGGGTAGCATCTTCAAGAATAAAATTACATGCCCAGAAGCATATACAGTGAAACCCTCTTAATAAATTCCTGTTTAGTAAGCAGAATAATTTTGCACCTTGTCTATACGCACATCTGTAATTTGACCTTTTTAAGGAGTTTTCCTGGTTAATAAGTATTATTTTTTCAGTCCCTTGACTGTACTTACACCCCTTTTCGCCAAAAATTGTTTGAACATAGAGCGACCTGTATTATAAGATCATATCTGCCAACTGTTACGGTTTGTCCGTTAAATGTACTTTTTTTTCTTCCCCCGATTAACAGCCAATGGCTTGTCTGCCTGTATCACATTTTCCCTCGCTCATTCTAAACCTTTTCCAAATGTTTTAATGCATACATGTGTAACTGTATATGCGAGTTGAATAATTAATAGTAATGTAAAATGCCACACTCTACAGATTTTGCACTGGAAAAAATGTGTCTAATTTGTGCTAGCGCTGACAAGTCAAGTGAACAGTCGGGAGTATTGGATCACAGCTTGTGGCTTGCAGTTCAGGTTTCACATGATGGCAGTCATAATATCGGGGCACTGGTATTCAATAGAACAGCAACGCTGGCTCAATAGGAGTACTAGCAGATGATACGTGGTACTTTGAGGTGTGCTGTTTAGGTTTCGTCAAAACTTCCTTGTACCCTGTACGGCGTGTGGCTCAAGTTTAGTTATCGCTAAAAGTCAATAAATTATTTGTGATTTCTTTTCAAACAATGCATATCGAACAGGTATATAATTGAATATTTTTTTGAAAGTTTCCATTAGTTTGTTATACGTGGGTTAGTGTTCAACAAATGCCTTTTAAATCTTATTTTTTTAACATAGAGTAAAATGGAAGAGATCTAGGGAATTAAAAACATCATATTAGGCAGGAAAACCTATTATGCGGGGATGTCTTAAGTGAATTTTACTGTATGTAGCAAAAAGAATATTTGTGTTCTAACCTTGTTTGTGTTGGAAATTACAGTGGTTATGTGTTCTTGTAATGGTGTCACAGTTTGATTAGTGTAAGGATTTTATCGATATTTGATTAGGGTAACTGTTGTGTAAAATGTATTTTGGATGTAATTGTGTGATTTTTGTTTTGCCAGATTGAGTCATTTGGATCTCAGAGTGGAAAGACCTCAAAGAGGATTGTAGTGGCAGACAGCGGTCAGCTATAAATGAGTATTGCTTCCCTCAACCCACTCCAAGTTAACTCACTTCAACAGGGAATACTACTGCATTTCATATATATCTACAGATTATGCTGTTATAGGCTGTTAAGAGCATGTAATGGCTGTGATTAATGTGGTTTTACCAGAGGACTGTTGCACCTGGATGCTGTATTACTTCTTATTTGGCATTTGTATGCTCTAGGCACAATTTATGGGTTAGTGTAAACATGAATATTGTCCAGCATTCCATTGCCCGACAAAAGTTGTTACCGGCCAAAGGTGGTGGCGTGCCAAACGTAGCAGTCGTAAGTTCTGAACCACAAAGCATTAAGTTTCAAACAATACTAGTTTGTAGATATTAGTTTTGTAGAGGCCACTGCAATTGCGATTGGCAGTATTGGTGTTTGTATTTGAGCACTTATTGCTACCTAGCAACATGTTCTGATAATGCTAAACCATAAAATTACATGGCATGTACGCAGCAATACTACATTGGGATTTCCTCTTCTTTTTTTTGTAATATCAAGTATTAGTTTTAAGCATTGATAGCTAATTTCTATTAAATATTGTGCTTTTTTTTATTTTATTTTTTTTATTTGTACTGTTTGACAAGAATTAAATTTGAGGAATAAAGGAATGTGATAACAACTTGGTATCTTTCTTCTTAGTGCCATATTTCCTTTTATATCTAATGTTGGTTGGCTTGGTTTATTACACTTGCAAACTTTACAGGATACTGTACCGTCTGTGTAACTTGTGGATTTCACAGAAAGTTCATACAAAGAAGTCCGGCCAGTATCGGTACAAGTTGTAGAGGTGGAAGTTCTGGTATTTATTTGAGCAATGGCATCTGAAAAGAAAGAAGGCAGATTTTTTTGGCCGCCATTTTTTTTAATACAGTCGAGAAAAAAATTTATTGATGTGAGAAACATTTATTTTGCAATTACTCCTGTTAATCAATTTTATTGTACTACAGCAGCTGCGCCAGCTGATGGGATCATATGTAGCAAAATACAGCACAGCAGAAACAATCCATCGAATTTCAGGGGACTGACATCAAAATTCTATAGACGTGGACTTGACATCATATTAGTTACCCAAACAATGGAAAAAAAGTCAATTTTTGCCAAACTCATAATTTAATTAAATCAGCATCAGTCAGAACATACATTTATGTAGCATTGCCAAAAATACAGATCGTTAAACAGCGAAGTATTAACAAAAAAGTATGTCAACTGTACTGAAGACATACTAATGCAGTACAAAGTACATTCAGTACATGCATAAGTAATACTAGTAGAAATAAAAAATAAAATAAATTTTTAACACTCATTGTTTCGCTTGAGACTTGCTGCCCTGCATTTAGTCCTATTTATGTAATTTATAACTTCCTAAATATCCTGTTGAGTCGTGGTGTCGCGCGTAACTCGTATTGTGTAACGAAAAATGACGTCTGACTGAACATTGAACATTTAGAGAGCATGGAATACAAAAAAGGGGGGGGGGGGGAATGTGGGAATACAGTACATATGAATAAGGAATTTGTACTCTAAATTTTATTAGATTAACAAACGGCTGCGTTATCTGCAAGTTATGTTGGTAACGACCAACACTGACCGCAGTCGTATTTTCAAGAAATCGCTTCATGATGCAACGTTGCGGACTCTTGTAGCTGCCATTTTTCACTCGAGTATTCTTGAAAATTATGAATGCATCATGTATAAAAATGTAACTAATAATAAATCTGCCCAGAAAGTAAGAAAAAAGGCAACTCGAAATTAAGGAATCCCTATTCACTGCACTCTATCAATAAAAATATTGAAGTCCCACATAAGAAAATATTTTTTGCAGATGTGCAAGATAGATCTTGCATAGTTTGCATGACCATTGTCATTTTGTAGTGTTTTTGCTTTCTCGAGTCACACTACCATCTGTGAAATAGTAATTGCTCAATGTTTAGTTGTAAACCTAATAAATTAAGTTTGAATTTATTGTATGTGCATGGAATCATAACTTAATATTTACAGGAAGACAAAAATTCAGTGTGGCCTATACACACCCAAATATGAGGTTTATTAAGTGAGTAATGGGAAAATTTTATTTGATACTCCCATATATATAAACTTGACATTCCTAACATAGGTCAATATATATGTTCAACATAAAGTTTGGGGGGGGGGGGGTGAGTAATGTCAAGTTCATATCTGCAGAATGTCTGAATCTATAGTATTTTTGTCAGTCCCCTGAGATGATAGGTAATTTCCTCTGTACTAGGCCATGAAGATTTAATGTGTTTATAGGCTAGCTGTCATACGTTCTGCACACGCAACACCTGTGTGCTGGCACACTTGCCATTATGCATGTGGATGCTGTTATGTAGCAGCCACGTGGCTTAGTGTGTGTGGTAGATTGTGTTGTTGCTTGCCAAGTAGTTGAACCAAACTAACAGGTGTACGTAAATAAGTTTGTGTTGCTGGTAACTGGTATGACAATAGGGAAGAAAAGTTGCAGTTTCGCAGCTGAATGTAAGCTAGAAGTACACTTCAGAACATTGCAAAATCAAAAACCTTATAGATGCAGACATTCTGTACATGTGAACTTGATATATTAAGTCGCCCAAAAAAAACAACTTTGTTTAATATATTATTAGGAATTTGTCAAGTTCGACTTAAATAAAACAATGCAAATGGGAATATTTAAGAAAAAAATTTTGGTACTCTCAAACTTAATAAAAACTGTATTTAAAAACCTATTTTGAAATTACTTACTCAGAATCTATTTTGTCGTGTATAGGCCACACTGAATTTTTGTATTCCTGGAAATGTTAAGATTCCATACAAACAATAAATTCCAACTCAATTTCTCCACCGCTAAACATTTGTGACTCAAGTTTAAGAAAGCAAAACCACTGCAGCATGTGGTCACGTGACTATCACAGACCAGCGCCTGCAATTTTAACCTTTTGTTTTCAGACATGTCAGTTCAAATATCAAATTTATTTTCCATCAGTGCAAGAAGTCAATAGGGCACCAGAAGAGAAAAGTAACTTTTCTCTAGTCTTCGTAACTCTCAAAGAGAGAAGTTTTGATTTATGAAGGTTGCCATTGTGTGGTTTTTTTTTTTGTAGCTGCGAGTGTCAATAGTTTGATTTGTGATTTGTTTCGCTGAGACAATAAATCTCCAGTAAACATATTTTATTTATTGGCAGTCCTGGTATCAACAAACTTTTCATTATTACGTAGACAAAAGTCTCCCAACTCACGCTGAGTTAGTTCGTGGTGTTTACTGAGAACTACGAGAGAACAGGACTGTAGCCTGTTACACAATGTCTTCTGTACAACAGCGAAATTATTTTTTCATGTACGGCTCTAATATTGTTAATTTCCAGCTAATAGGGTTGCCTTAATTTTGCATTACCTTTTTATAATTTTCAGGGCATATGTATTATATTTTTATACATAATGAGTTTGTAATTTTCATGAAAAAAATATTCCAGTAAAGAAATTTGAGTGTGTTGGCAACCTCACATCGAGAATCATCATCTTGACAATATGATGCCGTTGCTGCTTGCTCGTCAACATGGCTGCTGCCAAAAACATTGAAATTGTTTGTTGATACTCTAAAATCCTGCAGTACATATTTCTTATACATACGAAGCCTACTGTATTCCCACATTTCTTGCTCTAAATACAGGATGTGTAGTATGAAATGTCTTAATTAACTCTCACTTTGCAAACAAAAAATAATTAAGACATTGGGACCAAAAAGGCTCTTTCGGAAGTGGCAGGGCAGCTAGACGTGAGTGAACAGTGTGTGTTGGAATTTGTTTTGTTTGTGATTTCTGTTAGTATTCAGCATGTTGACTTAATGTACTGCATACTGATGGACTCCGTATGCCTTGGCAAGTACAGTTGCCTTTTACTTTTTTGTTAATACTTCATTGTTTAATTATCCGAGCATGTAATTTTCGGCTCTGCTACAGAAATTTTAGTTGCGAATTTTTAACACTGAACAAAGTGCTCCCAGGTAATACAGCAAACATTTTTTTTTTTTTATTAGGAGTGTTTTCAAGAAAATTTGTATTTTTGCAATGTTTAAAACTACTGCAGCCTGCAATCGCTATTCAACAGATGACGTGATTCAAGCAAAGCCATGGCAACATTTAAAATGATTTCTATCAATGTGTGCTTGTGGCGCAGTGGCAGGCGTGCAAACTATGCAAGATATCTTTCTCATGTACGGTATTTATGGCAGTTGCAACCTGTACATTGTAGGCTTGCAGGATGGTTGTTTGGTTTTACTGTGTGTTGCAGAATGTCAAACAATGGGGGGGGGGGGGGGCGTTAAAAATTTTAATACCAATATATCTGAAATAAGCAACACCCCACTTTTTTTTTGCGGGCCTATACATATCTACCTAGTCTCTGCCATTCCATTAATATTGATTTTGAAGAAAATAGAGTATTCTATTATTCTGATAGTTTCGAAAGTGAAGGCACGAACACAAATTGAAACTGATAACCAACAAAGGCAAAAACATGAACTTACTTAAGAGCACATAAAAAGTGTAGAAGAAATATTCCAAACAAGTTTGCTAAATGTCGGGGAATTCTGTGATAATGCACAATATATTTTGCAGTTCTGTCAATTGTGCACCTCTGCCAGAATCCTAGAAAATTGTTTTAATGGTTGTGGACTAGATGCTCAGGCATTTTATGTAGTGAGCAATTTTGTAAGATCTGAGAAGTATTTTGGTGTAAAAGTGTGTTATAATGTTATATCAGTCTACCTAATTGTGAGAATATATTGCGAACCTGGATAGCTTACTCTTTGGGGAAAAAAAAGTCTGTTTTTCTTGTAGGCTCTTTGGCACTGATAAAAATTTGAGTGGTAATCAAGTCATGAAAACTCTGAGCAACATTAAATTTGTTTTGAAAAATGAAAAACATTAAGAGTAATTCTAATTACTAACAAAACCGTTCAAGTTAGCCAGACGCTTACAGAAAAGAAGGAAATGGAAATAGATTTTGAAAAGGTTCTTAAATGTAACCTTATTTTTGGCTCAGCAAAATTTACCAGGCCACGGAGCATATGTTATTGAAAAAGTGAGGCAATTTTCTACGGCTAATTGATCTGGTATCAGAATATGATCTGGTACTAAGAGAACACTTGATCAAATTAGAGCAGGCAGATCAGTTGTAGACAGGCAAAATACTTGCAAGCTATCAGTCCCGTACCACACAAGAGTTGTTCACACTTCTCAGAGAGTGTGTTAAAAAGATTTTCTTTGATATTAAGGAAGCAAAATCTTGCAGCATTATCTTTGACAGTACACCAGACATCTCGTGCATTGATCAAATGAATGAAATTGTTTGATATGTTCATATCAGGAATAAAAAAGTAGAAGTAAGTCATTTCTAGGCTATTTTCAGCTAACTGGAAAGAAAGCACTCGCTCAGGGTTGCTATGGTCAGGGTAGACTGGGAAAAGTCTGTGAAATTAAAAAAAAATACTGGAATCTTCTAAGAAGTGTGGTGCATTCATGTAAAATTAAATGTATACAAATTCACCCAACCGCAGTTTAAGTTTCATTAGAAAGTGTTTATAAATTTCCCGTTGATGTTATTAATTCCACCGCACTGCATTCAAAACAAACGTTTCACAGACATTGCACGACCACAGGACGTATGATCACAACGCAATCGACACATCTCTATTTTGGCGAGTCGATTGTGAAAATAAGCTGATCCATGCCATGGCATTCGTTACAGAATTTTTTTTTATTTTTGTAAATTCCCGATAATTTATGGTACTGTAAGTGTAGTATGTTGGAATGGCGACAGTGTCAACGGAAACTACGTAAACGTCTATGAAAAGGCCAACTAAATAAATTAATACTGGCGTAAATAAAGATAGTTGAAAAATTAATAATTGCACATTCACAAATATAGTGTGCCTTGCCATTCATTTGTGTTTTATGGTGTTTCTACGAGAATTTTCATTTTGTATGGAAAATGTACAGCAGGAACTGACGCAATCTACCGGCAAAATAAAATGTCTAATGCAGAAGTGTTTTTTTGAAAATACGATTACGAGAGACTAAGCTAAACGTGTAGTTATATTAGTTTTTTTTTTTTTTTGTATTGTGTGATTTTGACGATACATACTTAAATAGTGGAAGCTTAATGTGTTTCTACTTTGATATGAGCAAATGAAGTAACTTATGGAAGACTGTGTCGCAACAATGTAGAACAGAAATTTTTTTGTTTATAATAAATCATCAATTTAACCGCAATATAATATCCTGATGTGGAGTGTCTCAAGAGTTTGCTTGTAATTGCGTGCTTTTATTTTGTGGCTGTGGTAAGTTGAAAACCCTTTTTGTGTTATTTACATAGGTTAGCAGCTCGAAAAGTATTTTGTTCAAAGAATAGTTTAACGATTCATGACGTATTTCGTGACTTGGAATTTTTGTGTCTTGTATTTAATGAAGCTTTCAAGCCAGAAACTACGGACTGATACGAAATTGTATCGCAGTTTATTGGTTTTAAACTTTACTAATAGACTAGGTTGTTGTTGTTTTTTTTTTAAGTAGCCCTTACTTAGGCATAGAACTTAATCCTAATGTTCATTTTGGAGACGAAAATTATGCAGATGATTATGTTAGCCATATTTACATTTCGTCTCATTTTCATTCATACGGTATCGGAGTGTCCATGTTGAGGAAACGGCAAGCTTCACAGGAGATGGCAGCAGGTTCGTAAAAATAACCGTATCTGAACCAGTAAATGAAGAAAAAGTGGAGTCTGCTAATGAACCGGTTGTCACTCAGTCAGTGGAATCACTGCCCACACTTAATCCTCATCAGCTTAAACGTGGATTGGAAACATTTCTTCTTCTGAAAGAAAGTATAGCAAAAGCAGAAATATTGTGGTGTCTACAATCAGTTTGTGTGCATTCTTCAATGTCTGCTGTTGGGGAAAACTGCAGTTATGTTTCCAGATATTCAGATTGCACTTGGAAGGGCAAAAATGACATACACCATTGCCCATGGGCTAGGTCCTTACTTTCAGCTTCAGGTCTGAAATGATGTATCAGACAGTGATTGCTTCACTGTATCTTGTGATGAGAGTTGTAATAAAATAAGTCACACACAACTAATGGATTTTGTAGTGAGATACTGGAGCAAAGATAAAAACGAAGTTGTTAGCAGGTATTTGGGGTCGTCATTTTTAGTTCATACTACATTTGATTTATTAGCAGCATTTAGAAAGCAACTCTCTCTCACTTCAATTTGAAGCACGTGTTGCACGTTGCAATGGATGGTCCCAATGTAAATATCAAGTTTCTTCTAGATTTAAAGAAAGAGCTTCATCAAGATCTAGATAATACTGTAATTTTAGATATTGGTACCCGTGGACTACGCAGTTTACACAATGCTTTCAGGATAGTCGTCAAGTCAACAGGTTGAAACATTGTCGAATTTTTGAGAGCTAGAGATATAATGTTTTTAAAAATACCACTTCTTTGGAGAAGTATATTTTTATTTCTGGGTCCACTTCATTTCCAAGAAGATTTTGTGCAGTTCGTTGGCTTCAAAACATTGAAGTTTGCAAGCAGGGCTCAAGATATCGTAAACCATTTACAAGAGTATGTCAAAGTGGACTAGCTTCAGAAGCTGAGCCATTTTTGGCTGCTTTTCAATCTGAGCAGCCAATGGTTCCTTTCTTGTTTGGCGATCTGTTACTACTAGTCTCAAATGTAATGTCCAGGTTTGTAAAAAAAAAAATGTCCGGGAAAATCCCCGAAAATTGTGAAGACTAGCATAGACAGAGAAAATTTGATTGAAGTTAAGAAAGCGGATGTAGGATATGAGATACGTGAGGGCATTAGAAAAGTGGTCGATAGTAACCCTAAAGACATTCTCCTCTTCAAGAGAGATTGCTTGAAATGCTTGATAGGTCTCCTTTGGCATTTACCTTAACTAGAGGGTTATCTTTCTGTGATCCTAATGTAATTAAAAAAAAAAAAAAAATAGAAATTGCTTCAAAACGACTGAAGGTTCGTTTGGAAATATTTGTTGAAAACAAATGGATTACAGGGATTTCTGTGTACAGATTAGAGCGAAATTTTAAATCATCTTATTTGAACACCATTTTCATCGACAAAATGAAACGGTACTCGAGAGAAGCATGATTACGCCACTTCTGGAAAGATGTGCTCGAATGTACTGGGTCAGATGATTTAATGCTGTTATTGAAGAGAGTGTTTGTTCTTTGGCATGGAAATGCTGCTGTGGAAAGGGGGGTTTCGGTGAATCGTGTTTTTCTTGACAACCAGTCGGAAGAGTCTAGTACAACAACAAAGGGTTGTTTGCGAAGGTATAAGAAATGTGGAGGTATTAGTGAACCGAAAGTAACAGAGTATGATGCAGCAGGCTCGTAACGCTCCTTCAATATACCATGAAACTTTGGAATAGTGAAACAAGAAAGAAAATGGAACTGACATTTTAAGGAAAGAAAAAAGATCAGTAGAAATTGTTAGATCATTAAAAGAGAAGAAAATAATTTTAGATTATGCTCAAAAGGAAGCTCAGCTATTAGAAGATGAAATCTCTTAGATTGCCAAGCAGTGAAAGTGTTGTTGTGACTAAGCATTTCTTTTATATTTTTCCGGTTTTTTTTTTGCTACTTTTTAGTGGGGTCCTGTGAGTTCACACTTGTTCCCAACATTTTGAATATTTATTCATTATTTATTGTTCAGCTGCATCCGTGACAAACAGTGGATATCTTGCTGATATATGAAATTTGTTTACCAGCATATCATAAATTTATAGAATTGGCATTTTTAAAACTGTGCAAGTCATCCCGGTGTGCTGAAAAATGGATTTTTTTTGAGTACGTATATTAAAAGTTGTGTTTTTGTTAGTTATTAGTACAAATTTTAATACCAATATTTATAAAATTAAGCACAGTTAGATACTGGGCATCAACAGTCTAACATACATTACGTAACTGCAGTATGTAATGAGTACAAGAATTATTTTAATGGCCTGAAAAATTTTTCATCTGGGTTGGAAAACCTGGAAAAGTCAGGGAATTTCACATCTGAAAATGTGTAGCAACCCTGGCCCTCAACATAACAGAAGATATTATAAAGGCAATTGAACAGGATGGGCTGGATATCACGTGTCGAGGTCAGGCATATGACAATGCCTCTACAATGACTGGAGTGCACTCTGGAGTCCAGGTGAGGATTCGTAAACTTAATCCTAAAGCATTGTTTGTTCCTTGTGCAAATAACTGTCTTAATCTGTGTGGAGAGCATTCTTTTGCAACTGTTTCACAATGTGTAACCTTTTTTTAGAACCTTAAAAAGTCTGTACTGCTTTTTCTCAGTTTCCACACGCAGATGGGTGATCCTAGTAACTAATGTTGGAGTTACAGTCAAGATACTTTCAGATAGAAGATGGAGTGCTCACTATGAAGCTGTAAAACCTGTTCATCATGTCAAGTAGATTGTTTATGCAATAGAAGAACTTTGTGATCCCACAGAAACTGTTGAAACCAGTGGAGCAGCACAAACACTTTTGCCAGCAGTGTGTGATTTTTCTTTTTAATGCTTTTTGTATTTCTGGAGTAATGTCTTAGAAAAAGTTAACCAAACTCAAAAATACCTACAGAACGCTGGAATCAGTTTTGTGAAGTTTTTTTTATCAAAATGAGAAGTCTGGAGATATCATGGAGCTAGCACTGCAGTTTGCACCCAAAATTCGTGAAGAGATGGACATTCCTTTAGTGAAAAGAAGAACCGTCTGAAAGAAGAAAATGATGCGTGGAGAAAAGGTTCAATATGAACCACTCTCCTTGAACGAAGAATTGAAAAGATCAATGTTGGAGTGCATTGACAGGTTTTATCAAGAGATCGACACTCGCAGCAAATGCATGGAAAGTTTATTAACTTGGTTTGCTGTTCTCAAGCCCAAGAATATGATCACAACCTTAGAAGGCAAACTCCCAGTTAAAACATAACTTAGCCGTAAACTATGATGAACTCTCTGAAGATGGTATCCTTAGAGAGATTCCACGACTAAGAAGACATCTACAAGCTGCCAAAGTTTCAAAAGAAGATTCTATGGAATTGTCTTCTTTTAGATTTTTAGAGTTTGTTGTTGAATATGAACTTTCAGATTCTGTACCAAATCTGACTTTAGCCTTAAGATTATTTTTAACATTATGTGTGTCAGTAGCATCGAGTGAGACGATTTTTCTAAACTAAAATTAAACAATAGTTATCTTAGGTCCACTGAGAGTTATGCTCGGCTCTCTGGCTTAGCCAGCTTGTCAACACAGTAGCGAAAGGAATTGATTTTGATGATGTGATTTCAAAATTTGAAATTTGAAAAAAAAAATGAAAGTAGAGGACTGCCTGTAGTTCCACATCTTAACACTGAATTAAATGCATTAAGTAACTATTTGTGATACCTTAAATTATTTATTTTGCTTTAGATCACTTATTATTATGTGTTAATAAACTAAAAGTTATTTCCCCATTTACAAGCTACACATGTTTATAGGGGGAAGGATATGTACTCAGATCATTACCATGTTATTTCTACTATAAAAATTATATGCAAGATGGAAGAAACTGAATTGTTAACAAAAAAAAAGCACTGAGGAATCTTTTAAGATATATCGTAGCATGATGAACCGTTAAGGAAATTGTATCAACATAGTTTGAATTTTATTATTGGATGTGATACAAGTGATGAGGTAGAGGATGAATGGGAACATATCAAAAACTAGTGATGAGAGTTTAGAGCATCAAAAGGAGATACAGGAAAAGAAAAGGGGTCCAAATATGGAACGATAGAATTAAAATAATAAACTTGAGATATTTACTTGCAGACTAGAAGTGAAGACAGACAGAGAAAAATATAAGTGCATCCGCCACAAAGCTAAACAACTTACTAGACAAGCGCCTCAGGAATCATAGGATAAGTTAATTAGAAAGATAGAGAATGATATTCATGACAGGCAAATGTCGTCTTACAAAGTAATGAAACGGATGAACACTACAGAAAAAGATTCTGCTCATTTCAGTGTGATATGTGAAGAGAGATGGCTTCAACACTACAGCAATTTACTGCAAGTACACGAAGAAAGAATGGATGATGGGGAAAATGAAGAAGTAATTGGTGCTGTAGATCCATTAAATATGGAAGAGTTATTAGAAGTGATATGTGAAAGAGAAATGTAGAAAAGCCACTGGTTCGGATAATATAAACATGGAACTTGTAAATATGGAGGAATATTACTACATCTACGCTTGCTTCATCTATTTAATGAATGCTGGCAGAGGAGTATAATACCGGAGGAATGGAAAACTGCTCAAATAGTCTCTCTGTTTAAAAAAAAAAACGAGACCGAAACAAATGTGAAAATTATAGGGGAATCAGCATTTTGAATACAGCATACAAAGTTTACTCGAAAATAATTGATAAAAGGTTGAAGAAAATTACAGACGTTATGTTACTTGGCATACAAAATGGTTTTAGGGAAAAGTGATCTTGTACAGAGAAATTGAAAAACGTTGGTAATGTAATCTTGAAACTCGTATAGTATTTGTTGACTTTGAAAAAGCATTCAATAGAATTAACAGATACACAATGTGGACTAAGTAGAACGGATACCCTCCTCATCTAATAGCAGTCATTAGAAGCCTATATAGTGGAGCAAAGGTATGCATGAAGTGACTCCCATCAGTCTCGATCAATAGAAACAAGTCAAGGCTTGAAACAAGGTTGTAGTTTATCACCTACTTTATTTAACATCTAAAGAATGTAGGCTGTTCACAATAAAGTGAGCACTTTTTAAGGCCCTCCCAGCAGACGTTAACGTCTAATAAATATATCTTATTGCAGTCTCTGGCATTAAATTTTGATGGCGGTGAAATGTATACACTTTGTTTATTGGTCATGTTGCAAAATTTATTTTAAAAAGCAGCAGGAAGATGAAAATTGGATGAAAGGAAAAATTTGTAAGGGTCTTAAAAAAGTGCTCACTTTACCGTAAACAGACTATATATCTTAAATGACTGAATGTCGATAATAACTTAAGGAATCGAGATAAATCGCAATAGATACATCAATACATTACTGTTTGCAGATGATCAACTTATAATACCGGATAATGAAAACATCCTTCAAAGATCTCTACACCATTTAAATCAGTTGTGTAAGAATTACAATCTGGAAATTTCAATGAGAAGACAAATGTAATGGTATTCAAAGGAAAAGATGCAGTTGGGACAAAAATATGTATAGATAGATGATTTACCCATAGAACAGATTTCACATTTCAACAATTTAGATTGTGACATTGGCTATGATAGAGATCATGACATTGACACAAATTACATAGATTTGGATATATATGGGGGACAATACAAAGGACATTAAAAAATAAGACAAGAAAAGATACTATGCTAAAATTCTACAAAATAATGGCGGTACCCATTCTTACTTTGGCTGGGAAACTGGGTCCCCACTCTCAAGGAGAGGTCTGAAATGCATGCCACTGAAATTAAATTTTTGAGGGGGGGTTAAAGGATGTACAAGGTTGGATCGGTTGAAAAATGACGACATAAGTCAGGAATTGAATATATGTATATATAGACTTAATGATAAAATTGATCAGTATAGACAAGAATAGAAGGAACATATCTCACGAATGGATGAGATAAATCTTACAAAGGAGATAACACACTATAATCATAGAGGCAAGAAGGATGTTGGTCGACCAAGAAGAAGATGGAACGAAGTATGAAGCAGGAATAGGCAATGGCATAATGCATGAAGTGTAAAAGAAACAGAATTTTACAGTATTACTTGACTGATGCATAAATAAAGTGACGAGGCTCATGGCGGTTGGTTTTACATAATGTGGGAGAATTCACAATGTGCATACAAGTAAATCTCAAAGAGGGTTTTCAAAAGTGCTCAGTTTATAGTGTCAAAAGTGCTCAGTTTACAGTGGGCCACCTATAGAAACATTTATTGCTTTATAGTAAAGACCCTGTTAAGAAGTTCCTACTTGTGATTTCCTACTTAATAATCGTACATAGTTTTTACCTGATCTATTAACATGAAAGTAATTTTACCCTTATAAGAAATTTTTCAGTCCGTTCAGAACCTTCACAGCAGAATTTTACTACAGTTAAATAAAAGTCATGTATTTAATACATTTAATTTTATGCTGGAAACAATGTAATATTAAAACAGCTGATGAGATGATAGTTTAAATAAATTCAAACAAGTAATCACAACTCTGAATATTGCAAATTAACGGTAATCCCTACTAAAAACTTTTTAAATGCCTCAAGGTCGCATCTAGCTATAAGGAAACACTGTGATGGGCCCTCCCAAGACTGTGAGTAGCTGAATTAATTGGAAATTACATGAAAGGCAGTGGATTAGACTACAGATGTTTGTACGCACTGGATAGCTCTAAAGTTGCTGTTGTAAACCAATTTCCTAATTTTTTCTCTTTGAACTTATTAAATATGATGAACGCTACAAGCAGTGGCTGTACACAATATTATTTTTAAACTTTTCTGAACAAAAAAGTTGTGTTTCCAGACATTTATTTACAGAGAGATGTGCATGCATGCAAACACTGATTTTACAGACAACCCCCTTAACACTTTGACGCCGTCAGGTGGGACACGAGACAAACGATGACACAAATACTTGCTGGTAATATGGGCGCCAGCGGTGCTTCCCTATCACCGCACTATTGAGACTAAGAGTTCTCAAGGATGCTGTGGGTTATGTGTGTCTGTCTCACCCATGCATACTTACAAACATGTAGACGATACTAAACATCACTTTGAAAATTTGCACTTAAGAAAATACATGTGGCTAGGACACTGTCACTACTGAATAAAAGAGGTAAGTTCACTGTAGACTTGCTTTTATTATTACTGCTCATACAAATCAGTATGTCAATGAAATTATGACGCTCTCGGTCATAACTAACCAATTCCACTTGGGTGCTCCCCAGCTCATAATTAATCTGACACACACCTAGATGGATGATCTCACCGCAGTGCATGAAAATACAATCTTCACAAAGGGAAGATGGCCAACAGCCGCAAGGGTGGACTGGCGGTTTTTCCCTGAAGTTAGGATACAGTGAATTACAATGAAACCCTTGATGAAAACATTAACACGTGCGACTACTTGGCATCACTAACGCAAACTCGTCTGGGCTCGTCCGCCAGCACGTGGTTAGTGTGGTGATGACCCATACACAGAGCCGGCTAGGACAGAAGTAATTGCGCTGTACACAAATTGCAAAATTACACAAAGTACATAAAGACCCTTAAACGATGATGGGGTACGAGATGAGTAGTCATGATAAACATACACATGTGTGATAACAAGTTTATATGGTGCGGATGCTGCTGTATGAAGTTCGTAGCGGACCACATGGTGCAGGTGGAATTGCAATATTTCTTTGTGAAAACTGTAAATTAAATTCCAACAAACTATTATTCTGGTAGCAAAAATTATTCTCTTTACGATTACAGTGGTTATAGGCGTGTAGCACGCCTGAGACGGAAAAATTAAACATTAAAGTGACTGCGTGGTCAAACACAAAAGCATCCATTTACATGAAAATTACACGGAACCCTGAGTAAAAATATTGCACATACAATTTTACATAAATAAGCTTTCAAAACGCAATGTTGGCGTAGATATATACTTGGCATCGATTAGCCAGTGGTTATACATGATGTTGCAGTAAAATATTCAAACATGGAAAATACCCTCAAATACATATACAAAAACAAAACCCTTCAAATTGCACGTAGCAATTGTTATATTTATTCCGCATCACTACATCTGTACCTGGCCAGTCTCCAGGTGAGCCGCCATGACACTGACTATTGTCAACACATGAATCCAAAAACACAACACACTACTCTAGTCAGCCATACTACACTTTCTCTTCCATTCCAGAATACAACACTTATAAATTTAGCCTATTTGGTACTTAAAATACTCTATTTGAATATCTGTGCTGTGGAGCGCTCACTGGCATTGCCACAGGAAATCCTCTAAACTCTTCATCGCTCTCACTTCTCTTCCAGTCTGCCGTGCTGCTCCCTGAACTCCCTGTTTCCTTCTCGTTCTGCTGACTATCCCACTGCAGCCTGGTGGCTCTCTCTTCATCCTTTTTCTTGGAGGCTGGATTCCCCGACTCCCTCTGAAGATCCCAATTTTCCTCTTGTGTCGTGCTGCCTTCTCCCCTCTCCTGGGTCTGTTCACCTGTTCTGGCCCACTGCTTCAAATGATCCGCATGTACTAACTTGACCCTGTCACCCACCTGTACTTGATATGTATCAGCACTCACCCTTCTCCTAATCGCCCACTTGGAATAACAATGTAATGACTGCAGAACGCAGCAATCAGCATATTGCAACTGGATAACTTGCCCCGGGCATGGCAACCACACAGTACAATGTATACTGTGTGAGGAAACATTCCATCACAGTTGCATTGGATGGCTGGATGAATGCATAACCCGCCCGGGGATGGTGGACCAATGAGAAGTCTGCCGACAAGCCTCAGACTACAGACCGCATAATCCTGGATCGGCCTTCTGCCACAGCATTGCCCCATGCAGTGTGTTTGTACTAGGAAGTAAATGCCAGTTTAATTAAACCACATGTTTTGTCCATGTAGCTAAGTTGTTAGGCAATGCTGCATCACAGCTTGAGGGAAAAGGCATACTCTATGGCCTGGACAGTACAGTACAGTACTCTACTCTACAGCCTCCTTCACCTTATATGCAGTTGTGTGTGTGTGTGTGTGTGTATATATATATATATATATATATATATATATATATATATATATATATATATATATATATATCGTGTATCGCAGCCAAGGGGATTTGCCACACTGACTATCTGCCCTAATATTTTATCTCCCCAGACTACCCTGGACATGCTAGGTACCACACATAGCCTCAACTTTGAAATGTCACACACTGCCCCTCGACACATCACCAGTTGCTTGCCAACCACCACTCTACTGGCTATCAACATCTCTGTGACTGCGACACAGGGAAGGCTAAGATTGTGTTTTGTGTACTGTAGAAGTCGGGAGTGATCACTCCGCAGGTTTTTTAAAACTATATTTTAGATCTTAAAGAACAAGGATATGAATATGTGAGTAAATAGGGTAAATTAGTAACATTATGTGTAGACCTGGTTAATGAAGTATACATTACATATACAGGTAGAGCCGTTAATGTAGGCTAATCCCACATGAGCGGGATACTTAGGACAAATAAATAGGAAAACTTATATACGACATAGGGCCTACAGTGATTTCCGAGGGTGATAGATGCCCTGGAACTTTGCGACTGGAAATGTGTTAAGCAGTGCTAAACTGGAAACCAGTTGTGATTAAGATACGAAATTTGGCATAGATGCAGACATTCACAAGGCAGGTTACCACACGAAATAGCTTTATGGGGACTACACCACTTCAAACATGAAATAGGAGTTGGCACCATCAAGTTGCTTAGAAATTTGTAACCCTGCATTTGAAGCAATTTGACATGATGTGTCAGTAATCAGTAGGTATGCAAAAAGAAATAAACAAGGTCACCTTGGTGGTATTTGCTAATCTTACCATTAATGCAGAACTCGCCTGTTTAGTTGGAAAGTAGATGAGTGGGCACCTGGTAGGTAGGCCGCCTGTACCACTTGTGCATGACGTTGATGCTGGCTAAGAGCCAGCCACAGTCAGCCCATGACGCACTCGCCCCTAAATTAACATGTGGTGGTAAACACGTGAGCAGTACAGCTACACTGACGTTCCCCAAACGTGATAATTGATTTTAGTGTGTTATGTATTTCTTTTTCAAGGTTAAAATGTTTGTAAAGCATGAAAGTCTTATTTCAGTGTCTTGTGTAATGTTGATATCTCAAATTCAAAGTGTGCACGGCACCGAAGAGAAAGACAATAATATTCAGGCGAGGACACCTTCAATACATTTAAATACCAATTAAACATGCATAGTTAAATTATATCTGTAAAACTGTTTAAAAATACTTTTGGTGCCATTTCAATTTGCACTTCCGCTAGTGTGAACGATGTAGGCAGCCATGGTAGGTCTGCGCGGCCCCTGCCTCTGGACAGTTGTCCTAGGAGAGCTGGCGAGGTAAGATGCTGTCATGTACGCACTTCATACTTTTGTCCTGATGTAGGTTTCAATTGCAATGTTAGTTTACCAGCTTACCTTCGCCTTGCATACATTTTGCCCGACATCCCCAACGTAATACTATCTACTTAACTCAATTATTTACAGTCCTTGCGACTTTTTGGAATTTAAACGAGATGATTGGAGATGTCAGAGAGGCCATGCAGCCAGCGCAACTTGTGTATCAGGCACCATCCACTCATGTCTAGGGCTTTTCATTGTGATTTCTGCTTAGTTGCGACAAGCAATATTAAGGGTGTGTGTATAATTATTTCAGGGTTTTGTCATGTTAACATGTTTTGTAGCCAAATCACCCATGGCCACATGGTTAGTTACCACCAAGTCCGTATTCGTGTCATCATTGTGTTATTGTTCCATTGTGTGCGCCATAAATTTATATAATGGTTTATGTATTAGTTTCATTGAGTGTTCTTGTATTTTTAATGTTTGATTCATTTTGTTTTGACCACATGGTCATTTCATGTACATGTAATTTCCCACCATCTGACGCCCTAGGAGTTTTGTATGTTTGTTTATTACAGAAATCATTTTTCTAATGCCAATAAAAATTCGGGCCAAAGAGTATTCACCCAATTTACCACGAAATATTGTGCTTTCACACCTTCACACGTGTTCCGCTATGAACTTCTCCCAGTGGCATCCACACCATTTAAGACTACTTTCACACAATTGTTTCTTTTTATTTTGCTGTTTATATCGTGCTCCATGTTAATCAAGTGTTATTTTGTGTAATTTTGACCGGCGTTAATATTTTCTGCCCTAACCGCTTTGTGTATTGACCGTCGCCACACATCACGTGGTTCGGGAACGAGTCCCAACGAGTTGGTGTTAGCAGCATAGATTATCGCACATATTCACCTCATTTCTCTAGGCAAAACCTACAATCCATCATACTGGCTGTAAGCCCCTTGCTTTGTAGAGGCTGTCTTCAAACACAGCGGAGCAACATTCATGCGGAGTGCGCAAGTTGAGTAACTTGCTGGGGGAATCACCCACCAGAAATGGCTAGTCACATCCGAGTTGTAAACACCTTAATTCATTTTCAGGCATGGTGTAACTTGGTAAGAATAAATACCTCACGGTGTAAAAGTTGTAAGTCTTTGTAGCATCGGTTATCTAGCTCCACAAAGTGTTTTATTTACATTGTTTTGGTATAAAAGTTGATTTGTAAGTACGCATGGGTGAGATGAACACACAGAACCCACAGCATCCCTGAGATCCCCGAGTCTCAAAGTGTGGTGTGTAGGAACCACCGCTGGCGCCATCAAAACAGGTAAAAGGTATCGTAATCATCTTTGTGTCTCAACCGATGGTGTCGACGTGTAAACTGATGCCCTCACTAATGTCACTAAGGTTATAGATTTATAAGCTTGTGGACTGCTGAGAAGTCACTGTAGTTAAATGACCCATTGCTTTGTTTCCTGTTATATACCAAGTGGTAATGAGGTTCTATGCCTCCTAGCTTTCACGTGGGTATTTTATGCAGCATATAGTTCTTCACAATGTGTGTGATGAAGTGGTGGAGTAATGAGGAACTGATGGACATGCAACTCATGTATGGTGAAATTATGTGTTAACATGGCTTGGTTGCTTGCGAGGGATGAGAAATGTCGGATTTGAGAGAAACCCAAATGCATGGTTAAATATCACTGGACAGTTGTAAACTTTGGTAGGGCGCCAACTCACCTATTGCACAAGTGAGCATGTGTACTCTAGTTCTCAGGGTAGTAGTAGGTCGACAGCCACATGACGAATCCTTCTCACAGCACATGTTTGCGGATAAAGTAGAACGAACGTAACTTAGTACCTTTACAGCTCATAAATGAGCAAGTGGACTTACACTGTGGAGAGGGCCAGAGCCAGAGGTTAAATTAATATTAAGATGAAATAAGACGAGGAACGATGCAATTACATATATTGACTAAGTGAGATCACACATACAATCACTGATACGAAATCCCTCGAATACTGTGGGTATGGCATATTAAGCTCGCCATTGGCTGACATGGTTAAAAACACTGGTGAGCACATGATAAATTAAGAGTCTACGGAGATGAGAAAGCAAGCGCAGGGGAGAAAAGAAAAGATTTAAAGTTTCCAGATTAAAATACACTTACTATAGTAGATACTAATCAGGCAAGTTGGCGAAGTTCCCCCGCGATGCGAACGCGTGTACTCTCCTTAGTCCGCTGAACTAGACTGAGGAGGATTGTGGGGAGGTGCCGTTACCTAATGGAGATCTCCTGCCAGCTCTGTGAGGGAAAACCAAATTTATACATATGCACTCAAATACAGAAACAATCTCATCGAAACACACTGAGGATTTAAGACATTAATTCCGACATGTTTTTATTCATATTAAAAGTTGTGTCTGTTGCAATGTGTGTTGGAGAAATTGAGTCCACCGGAAAAAAAGAGCCTGAATGGGCTTGCAAAAGAAATGAGATGTCATAACAAAATTACATACAACACTAGACATCAAAATAGCCCTTCAATTACACTTCATTAAATTTAAGTTATTATTTTAGTGAATCAAGTAGGAATTCAAGTTTGGGCGCTTGGCATGGCGGTTGCCGGAAATACCAAGGTCTATTACGTTTACCTTCACATGAAACTGAAAACACTAATACTCCCTTTTGAATTCAAAAGAAGCACACCATGAACATTTAAAAATTATGTGGTGATTTTACATTGTCATCAATTGTGGGTTCGTTTCACTATGCAAGCCACATGGTCAGTCACTCTTTAATTAATTACACATCACACAGGGAAAGAATATGGGGGATAACATTTGACAGCATTTTCTTTAGACTCTGCTTTTGGTAGATTGTAGCACTTCACCACATTAAACACGTATACACTTATTTACTCTTGGCGAGGTGGGTCGTTTTGGTCACGGGGCGGATCATTGACTCGTTCTACATGAATGACATCAGAACTCATGCACTTCATGCACGGCCGTGCGTGGTTGATGCATGAGCAAGCAGCATTGGTCTGCCTCCTAAGAAGGACAGCGAGGGCGACATTAGTGTAATGCATCATCTGTGCATCGTCGATACACAGAAAACTTTCCAGTTCGACATTTACCAAATGCACATATATTCACTTCAGTGCATAGACGTTTGCGTGAAACACGAACTATACGCTCAAGTGACCACAATGTCGGTCAATTACGGTGAGACATAGAGTATGTTCTATTGAACCAGGTTGATTTTAAACTATGTGCCAGCACTTGAGGAATCACTAATCTACTGAACACATCACAGTCTACTGTATGTTGAATTTTACTACATCACAGATTGAACGCATATCACTAGCAGCCAAGGCCATATTAGGGGTGCCCCACAGGTTTTTACAGCATTGAACTATTCACAGACAAATCATCCCTTACAAGGAAATGTGTCATCAACTTCCACAGCAAGTATGTGTGGGCACAAAATAACCCACATCCAGTACAGAAACCCCACTTGTCTATTTTCTCTGGACATTTGGGCAGGCATTATAAAAGGGATGCTAAATGGGCCCATTTTGTCTAATTGGGCGAATAACTGTCTGCTAGCATTAACAACTAACATAATGCTAGCAGACAGGCAACTTCGTCGCCACTTGTTATAACAGGAACCAAACAAAGCAGTGGGGTATTTACCCGCAGTAACTTCTCACCAGTCCACAGTCTTATAAACCTAGTGCCTTAGGGACACTAGCCAGGACATCGGTTTACATGCTAAGCATGACAGTGATGCAGGCGGCATATCTCACAGGAACCTACCCATATGCTTTTCAACTAATCAAACAATTTCTATGTTAATGGTCGGGATTAGCATATACTGCCAAGGCAACCTTTTTTACTTCTTCCGGCATACTGAATACAAACATGTCATGTCAAATTGCTTCCAGCACAAGGTTACTAAGTTCTTAGCAATTGGAGTATGTCAACCTCTGTTTAATGTATGAAGCAGTGCACTCCCTGTAAAGATATTTTGTATGGCAACCTGCCTTTGGACCACCAGCATGTATGACAATTTCTGTTGTTTCATCGCTAGTAGTTTTTAATTTATCGTTGAATAACACATTTACAGTCACAATGTTTAAGGCCATCTACCACATTCAAAAATCACTACAGGCCCTATGACATATATATGTTTCCCTATTTAAATGTCCTAAGGATTCTGCTCACATCTCAAGTTAGCACACATTAAAGACTCATTCTCTATATACTTACCATGAAGGAAAAAAAACAGTATAAGAAAGCAAGAACAGAATTAAAAAATTAATGTCAAAAAATGCTTAGACATGAATATTCCTTAATAATAAAACAAGGACCCTGCAACAATCACAGAACAAGATAATGAGATTCTGCACTCATATTCATACCATTAAGATCTCTAACCTACTCACAGCAGCAACAAGCAAATTATTAGCTATCATATTCATTATAACTGCATGTAATGAGACTACATAAAAATCTTTTAGCTAATGATGCCGACTAACAGCGAGCCACGTTAAGACCATGTTGGCACTCACCACTCACGTGACGCGTGGTCATTCACGTGCACAAAGAGGCCATAACCTGAACTTTCCGATACCGGAATATCTATTTGAAGTGTAAAATTATGTCTCTTGTTTTATTTCCATGTTTCTCAAGAGTTAAAATGTTTATGATGTATGTTTGATAAAATTGCACATTGTTTGATTATGAATTCCAAACGCACGCTGCGCGAAGATTTTAGAACATTATTATTCTGGCACGAACGCCATCATAAAAGGCATTTAATGAATACTGAAAAATTAACAATTTTAAATTATTTAAGTGATATTTATTTTCAAATATAAAAGTTTTACTCAGTGTGCATAGCACTTCCGCTTGTGTGAACCCCGTACACAGTCATGGTAGGGCCGTGCGACCCCTGCCTCTGCGCAGTCCGTAGAGGAGAGCTGGCGAGGTAAGATGCTGTCACGTACACACTACAAACTTTTTGCACTGATATACATTAAAATAGTTTCACTTGAGGTATACCAGTTAACCTTTGCTTTGTGTACGTTTTGCCAGATGTTCCCCAGCATTATGCTTCTGCTTAACTTAATAATTTGTGCCCTTGTGGCTTTTTAAATGTAAACGAGCAGAAGGAGTAAGATGTCGGAGAGACCATGAGGCCCACGCAACTTTGAATCAGGCACCATTTGCCAATGTTAAAGGTGTTCCTGTGTAATTTCTGTATAATTGCTTCGTGCAATTTTAAGGACTTTATTTTCATGTTTAATTGTTTTACGGCCACGTGGTTAGCAGCCACCAAGTCAATGTCTGCGCCATCCATGTGTTTTGGGGATTTATTTGTGTAAAATCAATTGTGCCGTAATTTATTTAAGGGTTTTATGTATTGTTTTATTCAGGATTCGGTGTAATTTGCATGAAATTGATATTTTGTATGTATGAATACGCTGTCTATTCCAAAATTGATTTTCCCGCCATCAGGCACACTACAAACCTATGAATGTCTCAATCTACAGGAGAACATTTTCCCTATCAATAATAACAATTTGTCTGGACAGAATTTGCAATTTTTACGGAGAAGTATTGAAAGTCCATCTGCACTACATGATCCACTACAGCGGCATCAGTGCCATCTGAACTTGCTTTCATGCATCTGCGTGTTTATTGTGACCACCCATGTCGTGTCCAATCTTATTTCATGTGTATTTGTGCCATTTACGTAAGTCTACAATGATATTATTTCCGTCCTAACAAGCTATGTGTACAGGCCATCACCACACTAACCACGTGCGGCATGGCGAGCCCCGACGAGTCCGTGTTAGTGATTCCAAATTATTACACGTGTTTGTTCAGTTCATAATTCTCTGTTCCCTGTCTTCTGTAAATATCGGCAGTCCACCCTAGCAGCTGTCAACCCCTTTCATTGCAAAGATTATGTTTTCTAACACCACAGAGAACTCATCCATTCAGGAGTGCGCTAGAGTAATTGCGGGCTGAGGAGCACCCGAACGGTGTTAGCTAGACACGTCCGAGTTTCATAAGGTTAACCTTGGCACAATTTGGTTTGGTTGGCAGAATAAAAGCAAGTATCACAGTGCTTAAAGTCTTTCTTTGAAGTGACAGTAATCTCTCGCCATTTTTCAGTGATAAAAGTTTAGTAAAGATGTTTAGTAATGAAAAGTGTGTTGTAAGAACTCTCAGGTGAGACGAACACACAGAACTCACAGCGTCCCTGAGAATCCTGTGTCTCAACAGTGTGGTGACTGGGAAACACCGCTGGCACCCATCTACCATAAGTTTATTGTGTCACCGCTCGTCTCGTGTCTCACCCGACGTCGTAAATTGGCGTTCCCAAGTGGGGCCAGTGTGTTCATCCGCTTCGCACTATCTGCGTCCAAATGGCAGACACGACAACCGATCAACCGGCAGAAGGCCTCAAGACTTCCGTGTCGGCAGTCGCGACATCCACGACAACCGCGATCGTAAATGCGAACTACTTGTACGTCTTGTACGACTTGCCGGTCGAACAATGTGTACATTGTGGCAGGTTGAATGAAGTAAACTTGTTTGCTGAAAATTCATGGGCTTAACTGTTATGCCAATGTACACCCAATACCGCATCAAAGTCATCAGAAACATGACTGTGCATGCGCACCGGATGTGACGGGGCGGGAACAAAGTGGGCGTAGTGCTAGCAGTGCAAACGCGAATCTGATTTGCAATGCATAGGACCTGATGAATATGTAACCTTCTGCGATGGTGTTATAAACTGTGACGGGTGTCATAAGACAAACTGTGCATGAAACATTCCGCCGGGATGCGAATGGAGTGAAATGGCACCACGAGCCGATTGACGAAATTTTAAACAAACCTAATTCTGGCATAGCACGTAATTTTCAACCACATTCAGGTAGTCACAGTGCACTAATGCATGGTAAACAGTATAATAATTATCATCATGGAAAATGGTACGGGGGACAAGCGCACGGGAGCATGCACAAGCAAGAACAGCAGAGAAATGGAGCAGCAGGGACAAGTGGTCAGAAGCCACCGTATCGCAGCATAACAAGTAACAGTACTCCGCGACAGCAAGGCTGAAATCCGGATAACCCAACCCCTTATCCGTGCAGGTATTGTCCAACACCGCAGTATCATTGGCATATCAAGTGACCAAACAATCCGCACATGAAAGAAATTAGAGAAACGACAGCACATAAACGACAGAGGAACTGGTTGTAAGGATGAAAGGGCAGATCGCTTCAGACACCCTGCCCACAAAAATTCGGATTACGCCAGATACAAAATTAAGTCCACAACAAGCGCTCATACGAAATATTAGCAGCAGTCATGCACCATTCATAAGTATTCTAGTTACCATTAACGGGCAATTGTGCCATGCGTTAATTGACACTGCAGATTCGCTCAACTTCATACGACCGTACTTTGTACGCAATCAGGATGTGATGCCTACAGACCATGAAATTCGGTTGGCCACGAACCAGCATTGTAGTATGGCCGTAGGACAGGCTGTAGTGACCGTTCAAGTACACGATATTAAGACAACGACTGTTATTGTTACCCCTGAGATATGTGAAGAAGCTATTTTGGGAATACCTTAGTTAACCGAACAGCATACAACAGTGGAACCAATTGCAAGGATACATTTTGGCACGAAAGAAAGGTGCACAGTCTACAATTTGGATCGCTGCCCAACGGAAACTCTACCTGAGATCAAGTTAGGTGATTTTGACAAACAGGTCCCATGCAAGTACCAGACCACATTTCAGTGCGAACTTGATGAGAGACGCACTGTATTCGGAGGGACTGATGCACTGATACGTAAAACCGTTATAGAACACACAATACCACTCGAAGATGAAAAGTCAGTTTACACTATTCCGCGAGGCTATTTACCACACCAAACGTGGATTATCAAAAAGCAAATACAGGACATACTTGATGATGGCATGATAGAGCCAACGGAAAGACCGTTACGTCAGGGGTACCCCAGGGGAGCATGCTGGGTCTTTTGTTATTTACCATAATGGTAAATGACATGGGTTTGGCGATTAGGGGAAAAATAAGATTGTTTGCAGACGATTGTTTTGTGTAAGCGGGGGGAGGGGTGAGGGCAGAAATTTGCAGGCGGACATTGACAAGATATGGTTGTGGACCAGGGAAAATAAAATGAAGATAAATGTAAGAAAAACTAAGGTAGTGAGGTTTACAAGGAAGAATGTGATAAGCAAGGACATGTACAGATGGGAGGGACAAAAGACAGAAGAAGCAGCAGAATATAAGTATCTAGGGATTGTACTGCAGGGAGACCTCAGATGGAAAAAAAAAACAGGTAGAGAGGGTGTTTGCAAAGGGAAGAAAGGATCTGGGTATGCTGGGAAGGGTGCTGAATGGAGTCAGCTGTGAGTTGAAGGAGAAGGCATATGGCACAATGGTGTGGCCAATGATAGAATATGCTGTAGCAGTATGGGACCCGTACATGGAAGTGGAGGTGTGAGAACTGGAAAAGGTGCAGAGAAGGGCAGCAAAATGTGTGAAGGGTAGGTGTAGAAGGCAGGGGCAGGATGATGAGGAATAAGGGAACTATAGGCCATCGGTGATGATGAAAGAAAAGGGGTGGAGCTCATTGAAGGACAGGAGGAAAGTCGAACGGCTAGTCAGGATGTACAGGTTGGTGATTGAAGAGGGAGGATGGGGGAGAGCTACGCTGCAAGCTAAGTAAAGGGGTGCTTAGAGGAAGAGGGAACAATAGTGAGAAGCTTCAGAGGGTGTGGAGGTGAACGGAGCCAGGTAGGTAGTCCATGCTTGTGAGGTCTGTGAGGGAGTGGAATATGTTGAGGGAAGAATTGGTATCTGTGAGAGGGGTTGGTAAGTTCAGGAAGGGAGTGGAAAAGGAGTTGTTTGGGTGAAGGAAAGGTGAGAGAGCTCGCCACCGGGTGGTAGCCTAATTGCGAGTTAATGTATGTATGTAGATGTCTTTGCATAATGCATTGCTCAAGCCATAGTACACTGATTTAAGGTATTGGGGAAGTTACACCACTGGAAGACACCATTCCTTCACGAATGCAGCAATTCATACTTCTGTAGACATATAGCGAAGACAAACAGAAATGTACATTAAAGAAATATTAAAAACCTCGTACAAAATACATACTTACCATGTTTGGCGTTAACATATTTAACATAAAAAGTGCAAATTGATTTAATTACTGCATGTAGGCTACACTGTTATGGCACGTAATTAGTATTTGGTGGCCGACATATAAAGGAATAATTATTTTTAAAATATCGAGACACACAAGACAGAAGAGTACATTTTCCCATTATGATTTGTTGATTTCAATAAACATCGTCGTAATTCTTCTACCTCCAAAACAAACATTTACAGAGAGACGCACATTTCTGCAAATACCGTTATTACGTAGCTAACATCCTATAGCACGATGCAATTATACAGATGCCTGGAAAAGTATTTTATTTACCTCTCGCGACATTTTTATTACAAGACACGAGTACTTACGTAACGCGAAGATGGAGGCACGCCCACTTTACACACGCAGAAGTGGGCGGTTACGACTTAACAAAAGAACAACGCCGACAGGGACGCTACATATACGAACATTCAATCCAGAAATCTAGTTCGAAATTCTAAGTACGAAGTAACGAGCCACATACGCCGAAGATTGTGCTGCTGCTGCTGCTGAATCAGCTATTCGTCTTGTTTAATTAGTGAAAACGTGAGTACGTAATTAACGGGGTATATCAGTTATAGGTAAATTTAAATTCGAAGCTATACGGTTCGGCATGCTCTGTCCCAATGGGCGTGTGCGGAAGTTCACTTCCGTGTAGTATTTTAAGTATTATTATGCATTTGGAGTCATCTGAGCTGTTCAGTTAAAATAAAATATGTTCGTCACCAAAATGTTGTGTAGTAACATTGCTTCTTCTGTTATGCTAATAATGGTACAATTAAAATCAATTCATATGACTACGTTAAATCATATAGGCCTATGATTTGTTTATACTGGTCCATTAAGATAATAATGACTCTCCAAAGTTCATAATAGCGTAATATCTAAATTAGAACTACAAATAACAGCTATGTATTGAAAAAATATCTTTTAAGGGCGCAATAAAACAAACAAACCACACCTTTTCACAATTTAAACGTCATGGAGGTTTCGCCAACCTATGAAGTTATGACCATTTTCTAAGGTCTATCTCGTGGTTACATTTAAACTGGTGGCAAGTGTTCGCAAAAAGGAACGTTTTATGCTGCCGTAAATATCCAACCATCTAGTTTACAGAATTTGCTACCAATCGAACAAACCCCTAAGACACTGCACCAAAACATTGACCTACCCCAAAAGAACACACTTGTTAGTCACATGGTCAAGAGTGATGAACCTGTTTGTGTATATCTTGATTTTCAAAAGACAAGCACTGTTATATGAATAAAATGCTTTTATCAATTTTAATTTAATCAAACTGCATTGCAAATTGGTTTAGATGAAATGTACGAAAATCTCAAAATATTTGATTTCATATCAGTTTCCTAACATAACATCCAAACCATGCCATTCCCGCTAGACGTGTTGGTAGTAGGCCCTAAAGCAGTTCAGTGTTGGGACACGGAGATTGATTGTGCGCAGCCAGCAAGATCTTCAGTCACTACCAATGAGCATACCAAGTACCACAGACGTCACTTAAGGCAAAGCGGAACACCTATTTTTTTGCCCAGTGCAAATATGCCAATGCCAAAACAAAAAAAAATTGTGTTCATGGGTTGGTACTACTACTTATGAACAGTTTTCAGCATATCATTTCAATCATGTAATTTCACCCGTTTTGATAAAAATGTGTTCACTATTCCATCTAAAATATGTAGAATTACATCTTCAAATAAATGGCCACTGTGAGCTGTCAAGTGTTGGTACACAATGCCAAATCGTTGTTAAAACTCTAACTAGCTCACATGAATGAGAATGCACGGCCATGCGAGAATGCAGGGTTGCCAGATTGTTTTTGTTGAAGTCGCCTAAATAGCCAATCTTTTGTCGCCTAAATGTCGCCCAATTTGATTACACTGTATATTAGATGTGAACACAGGGTTTACGAGCATCTCCCTGACCATTTACACCACGCAGATAGCTATCGCATTTAGAGCATGTCGGGTCGATGAGAACAGCCAGAGTACGTTGGTGTAGGTCACCGATAACAAATGAGTCACTTTTCTCGGGGACCCGGATTGGGTATCTCCCAAAGGTCGTTTTAATTATTTTCTTCCAGGAGGTAACTCCTGGGGGCAATGAGTTAGCTATCTGGCACAGGATCCCCACAAAACCACGACCGCCAGGTAAAACATACATTGGTGGGAACAAGTGGGCTGCCTGCGCAGCAGTGTTAAGCGTTCCCCCAATGTGTGCTACGTAGGCGGGCCTGTTGGCTAAAGTGTAGTGCTCCGCTGCCTATGCAATTATCGTCCACACGAGACGGATGTGTGTAACAGTTTCTTTTGTAGAAGGCACAAATTGAAGTTGCGCTTAGTCCCATTTATCCAGTGACGTCATTCATAGCGGCGTGTGCGAGGCGGAAGTAACATTTTGCAGCGCCATAATGGCAGAAGTGACGTCTTTTGACTGCGGCGTCACAATAGCAGCAGAAGCCAAGCATTTAGTTTATTTAATAGCAATTTCATTGTACAAACAACTCTATTGCAAAGGACTGTACAGCACAGCCTTGGAGAATATATTATTTGTTATGTAAGTGTGATGACATCCCCCGCATATGCATTTTTGAGCAACTAAACGAACGCTTGTTTGTTCTCGGGGATATCACCAACATGTCTTGTAAATACAGAGAATAATGTGTTTCATATTAATTTTAATAGGGCACACATTTCATAATTTTCTGGATAGAAATTTGACCCATGCACGGACGCTTGGCGCGGCGGCGGCGGCTATGATGGCATCTTTGGCTTGGCATTCAGAGAGGACGGCAGCGTGTGAGGTCAGCTCCCTTGGTACGCAGCATTTAGGCCTTTAATCATTCAAGACTTCATAGTAAGTATTTAACCGGAACCGTTTTCTTTATTTAGTACCGAGGGTTGGATCCGCTGTCTTTCCTGCAAGAGGGAACTTTATATTGCACGTAAGTCATTAAGGGCCTTGCCTACCTTCACAGCGAAGGGCCATCGGCAGGCCCTGAAGTGCCGAGTCAGTTTCACTTGCACCATTGAAGATGTAAGTAGTTAGTTTGAACTGCAATTAAACGTGTATGACAACTTCCTGCATATTATTGACTTTACCCTGAAAGGTAACTGTGGGCATGGCGTCCTTAAGGCCGCACTTTAGTATTGAAGTGTTTCAAGTGTGTACAATATGGGTCCTGTCCCCTAGACGGAGTAAAAGCAGTGCAAGCAAGCAGCGTGTAGGAGGCCTACCTCCTACGCACTCGCGGTAGGAGAAACTACCACCTTAAACTCAGTGTTTGTAAGTGCACATGGCAACTGCAACAGCATCAGCAATGATGCAGACACCAGGGATCCCTTTAGACAGTTGGCAGACGACCCCACTCACGCTCTACAAAAAGGGCTGGCATCGGCATACTAACCACTTTGCCCTGTCTGAGTAATCAGATAGGCGAATGCATCATCCCTGGAACCTGAGCATGTCTTATTAAATGCATTTTTAAAATACTGTATTGTAAATTTTTCATGTAATATTTTATATGTATGAAACACACATTGTTTGAAGATTTAAAAATTACACAGACAGACCTATACAAAATTTTAAAAAAATATGTCAAACACATAAACAATCATGTTATATTCAATTCGCCTATTCATAGAGACCTGAAAAATTCGCAAGTTCAATGATCTGCAGGCTAGATTCTACAGTCTTATGTACAAATTTGTCTGTCAACTGTACGTTGGTTGTCGTCTCACAGTGGAAGGCAACGATTGGGCCACCGTTCTCCAGGAGGTGTCAAATGCAGTGTAGACCAATGGCTAATGTTATATAAACACACACTTTTGAATTCTAATTTGTCCCAAAATTAATCTGCCAATTCTTAAGGTCTCTTCAGCGAGTAGCAAAGAGTATGAACAAGAGACCATTTTCAATTGTATCCACACTCGTTGCTGTTTGAAAAACTGATCTTACTTATTAGAGTTAATTATCTTGTTCATAATTAAAAAATATACCAATACTAAGTAAATATTTCCAAGGACCCCAAATATCGCAGATTCATTACAAAAATTGCCCAAATTGTGAGTCACATTTTCATAATTTTCGGTCGCAAATTTTACCTTGAAGTAGCCCAAACAGTGACAAATCGCCCAATCTGTCAACCTTGCGAGAATATAATGCTCACATCACCACCTACATCGTAAAAATAAATGTGGATTTATATAAATCATTGTACTTTGTCGGTACAATTGAATCAATATTCCTATATTTTATTTTCAATTCCATTTTAAATTATTCATAAAACAATAACCAGTTTATTTACATTATATGAAATCATTTTCCGATTTTATATTATCAATATTGGACTGGGCAGTTAAACAAAATCAAATCTGATATAAAATAAGCATTTGTTTACTCCTATTCAGTGTCTAGAGGTTGTCTAATCCAGAAAATGGTTTCACTTAAAGCCGACGGGTGAGAAACGGAGACAAACTAATGCACTATTTATTTACTGGAGATGGGCGCCAGCAATGCTCCCTATGCACAGCACTTTTGAGACTCAGTGATCTTAGGGGTTTCTGTGGGTATTGTGTGCTCGTCTCACCCGAGCGTTCACGTAACACTGTTACACATTATACTCAACACTGTGATCTAGACCATGGTAAGATGCCATTGAAACACTCAATTTCTGCACTGAAGATGTATATTTGGCTGAACGTTACATACCGTGCCAAGTTTATTAGAGTGTACGTTTTACTGCGTAATTCGCATGTTCATTTTGGTGACCCTCTGCACACTTGACAAAACACCTACCATGCGGGATGACACTCTGCAGTGCCGGAAGACACAGTCCCCACAAGGTAAGAGATCTACGGCCGTTGGGGTGGACCGCAGGTTTACCCAGGGACAGGACACGGAGATGAAATGAACACTACGGTACAATGCAATTTCCAACGCCTAACCATCAGGATACGCCTCCTAACCACGCAAAGTGTGGCGATGATCAAGGACAATGGAGGGCTGGGTTGCACAGACATGTGGTCAGTGGTTAGGCCTCGTGGCGGGAGACATTAACACATCGCAATGAAAATTATATGAAAAGACATGATGCAGATAACAGGACATTGCATGAAAGAATAAATAACACCACATTCAGTGCGAAAGAACTCGAGGGTGGCGAGGATGGCTCCGGATATGCGCGGCAGCAGCCACGTGGTCAGACATAAAATATACATTGAATTCCTTATGAAGGCCAATATTGTGCAGCAAATTACAGCGCTGAGATTAACATTACATTTCCGCAAGTAATACATTTAAACCCTGGATGCTGCATGGATGGCAGGAAAACGCAAGTACTCAGAATGGCTACGTGGTCAGTGAACAATTACAGAAATTACACGGAACCCTAATAAAACGTACATGAAACCCTGATAAATATAAAAGCGCACAAACTGCAATACATTAAACCTTAAAATGTGGTGATGGCATTGATAAAGAAATTACTGTGGGTGACTGAGTGGTCAGAAACTAAATGAAAATTGTACATGATGACATTCTAAAACCCGCAAAATACACACACACAGAAATGTTGTCCATAATCAATTAGAATAACACAAGTAAGGTGCTGAAAATTCTATCTCGTGGGCGAATGAAATCCGATACCAGCTTCATGCGGCCTCGTGGTCTTGCTGATGCAACACAGCTCCTCTCTTCGTTTACATGTTAAAAAGCCAACAAGGGCTGCAATTAAATTATATAAACGGATAGCATTGTGCTGGGGACAATTCTGGCAACGTACGCAAGCAAAGGTTAATCGGTATACTAAAGTCAGCTATTAAAATCTAAATCAGTGCAAAAAGTGTGAGGTGCATACGGGCAGCATCTTACCTGGGCAAGCTTCTCGGGAACGACTGGTCAGAGACGGGCGCCGCGCGGAACTACCATGACGGCCTGCGGGGTCTACACAAGCGGAAGTTGCGAGCACGCTTCATAAAAGTTAGAAATAGCAAATTGAAATGGCACGTAATAAAATTAATGCACATTTTAAATACAGGATTTAAATTATAGTTGACTGATAATATTTTTTAATTTTTTTGTACGGCCTTTTTGCTTGAGTTATGTTTTATCATTTTAGGGCAGCGCACATTTCAAGATGTCCAGTTGAAAAGAACACAATAGCACTCAAATACATATAACACTTTTACAACATACATGGTACCCTACAAATGTATTTCACTTGATGTCAAAAAAAATTAAGTGGCAAATTTCATATGGGAACTTTGTGGCCTGTGGCGATAATTAGCCACGTGTTGGTGTAGTACGTGCACTCAGCGGCTAGTGGCGTCATGGGCTGAGTGCTGCTAGCCAGTGGCCGGTCTCACACTCAAATGGTGTTTATGTTCAGTTATGATGTCTTGAAGAAATGTTTTAGAAATGAGGATGAAGTCAGATTTAACATACTGCCCAGGAAAAGAAACTTTCTAGATGTCCTGCGAATGTTTGTATAACATGAGACTGCGCCATCCGGAAATATACGTAGTTTGCCTTGGCCACACAGCCAAATAAATTGTGATGCTTAACGAGTGATGTACACATCTAGCATACAGCCTGCAGCAACATCCAAGACAAATTTTACTTATCTTCACCAGCACAGTGTTGCAAATACTAAATATCATTTTAAGGGCAAGGGAAGTAGTTTCATGGGATTGTTCACTTTCTGATCATGTCAGTTTATGCCTATTTTTGTACACTATTTAACAAAACTAAATGTTGAAACGTGGGTGAAATGTTGATTACTTATAAGGTATAGGCCTTTCACGATAAAGTGAGCACTTTTGAAGCCCTAGTTACTTTTTTCTTTCAACCAATGTATGTCCTTCCACCACTTGTTAATGTAAACCCTGCCAAGTGAGTAATAAACACAGGGTATACATTCACCATACCCAAAACCAAAATTCCAAGACCATAATGAAATGTATTTATTGGTTATTATGTCTGATGAAACAGCTTCAAAAAGTGCTCACTTTACCGTGAACAGCCTATATGAAAATATGTTGGGCTCTACGTGAAGATAGGTTTGAAAATTGCTTCATTTCTGTTGTCGAAGTCATCTTCTGAAACTGTGTTTACATTTTGTGGCATGCTGACTGGGGTATTTTTTGGAGAATACCATCACAGTTTTTGTTTGTAGTATAGTTTACTGTGAAGTTATGGCTGTGATGGCATGATTCCACACAAAAGCAATCCAGTCTGTATGCCATACATAATAGTAAATAGTGTTTCAAAGGGGAGATCTAGCAATCAACTGAAGAGTTCCTGGATATATCCAACATGTTTGCATCCTCAGGGTGTAAGGAATGTATAAGCTATTCACTGTAAAATTAGCTTTTATTCTGGCCTTAGATGTTAACTTTAGTCCAGTGAAATATGTTTATTACTTATGTGACAATATTTGTTTTAAAAAGAGGTGGAAGGATAAAAAAAATGACTGATAAAAAGTAACTAGGGCCTCAAAAGTGCTCACTGTACTGTAAACAATCTATACAAACATGTATTTTTGCTGAATCCTGTACAGAGTGGTGTATGGTAAATTCCTTAAAAACATCTGAGTAAGTATCGTATGTTTCAGAACCGAAGCTGCAGCCATGAATCCTCTGATGTTCATTTTGTGGCTTTTAGTCCTCATTTTCATTTCGTTCTTCGTTGCTGGATTTTGTGCAGGATGGTACATCTTACTGTTGCCGCTGACTGTGTGCATCCCAGATCTATCTGTGAGTAAAATAGAACATGTAGAATGGTTATTGTAATTACTAATGTCCTCAAAAAGTTTTAGAGTTAAGTAATTCATATCTGTTTCCCTTTACATATAGTGTTGTACCGCAGTTATTTGATATGTTAAAAGAAAACAATATATAGAAGTGAGAATAGTAGGGAAGCTTTTCACGATGACAGACATTTATGTACCACTTTCTTATTTAGTTTTAATGGAATCTTTTTAAACCCTCTGTGCCCTTTACTTCTCGTCTAAAAAAATTTTGTATGGAATGCCGAGTAGGCTGGATTTTGTAAGAGCTTTATACTGCATTTTACAATGTTGCCAATAGCTGTGGCAGGCATTTTAAATTACAGTATAGTAATTCAGAACTTAATCATGCCACCAGAACCATTTTCTTTAGTTTTTGTCCAATATGTTTGTTCTTTCTGAGCAGTGTTATGTTACAATCATTTACACTTAACACTGCCTAGTGTATTAAAACGGTAGGTTTGGGCAAATGTAACTTTTATTTCAGAAAATGAAAATGAAAAATATACTTATTGCAAATTTTCGGAAAGCAAAAACAAAAAAAAAAAATCACATTTCAGCAATATTTTCATTATATTGTTACATGGGATGCCTGAGAAGCGTATCTATCTGAGTTCTTGACGGATGGAGATCTTAATAAAAATAAAAGAACTAAATTTGATTTTGGGTTTATTCACACAGCTATTATTTACAACATTATATTATCTATCTGCACTTTGACACTTTTTTTTATTCAACAGTGAGCACAATATTTAATGTCTATTTCAACTCAGTTAACATCCTTCTTAATGTCTCTGTTTGGTTACAGTCGGTTAACTCGTACTCATTATTAACACGTGTTCAGTATATCTGTTGTCACCATTTGTAATGTCATTCGCTAATGCATCCAATCCAATAGTCCAGCCTGCCAGCCGTACTCTTCACTGCTTGATACTTACAATCGCAGACTTCCCTTCCGCTGGTCACTTTTCTTGCTGCTCGTTTCCTATCGCTCGGAACGCAGTCACTCATTCACTCATCAAGTACAACCGGCCCAGGGGTGTCACACTTTTATATAGTTTGCCCTGACCATCTGGAAGGTTCAGTGCACCTCAAGAGTCATACTGAGAGAGAATCTACAGCATTCTTCAGATAAACACAGACGACAATACAACCAGACTCAGCAGCACGAGACGCAAAATGGATTATCGTGTCGTCTCACTTTCTGTAACAGATACACAGTCACTGGCCTATCGCTCGCCGGTTCATTTAAAACAATCCTTTGACTTGCTGCTGCCGTTGTCGTATAACTGCTGTCCTTCACTTCTACTCGCTCGCGCAAGATGTGAAGCAGCATGCATGTAACACTATCTTGTTGAACACATAAGGTCTATTACCATAAAATTCAAAATATGAACACAAACTTATGTAGTAACACCACTTCAAAACATACTTACTTCCTTATAACTTTAGCAAACTGCATAATGAAAAAGTCAAAGCTGCGGTAAACTAATCGAAGAACTAAATGGGAAAGGGGAAGTTATTGATAATTGAACATGGGTCTTACCTAAGTGTAATGTTTAGGTTTATGTATTATTTTATAATTTAATGAAAACAAATGGATTATATGCAAAAATATTGTGAAACTAAATGAACAGCCAATTCAACACTCAGATATTCTTTGAAATAAAAGATTTAAAAATTATTTTCTGCAAACATCCTTCTTCCCAAAAAATTTATGATTTTGGTTATCAGTTTTGGTAAACTGAGTACAGTAGAACTTGGTTATAGCAACATCGGTTTCTGCGACACCTTGTCTATTGCGTCAAATATTCAATGGTACGAACTAATTCCTCATAAAGTAACTGTTTGTATACCTTGCCCGGTACGACATGCACAAATGCATCAACCTCGTATGTAACAACATTTTCATTCCTGAATTTCTCTGATATCGGTTTGTCATGTTGGAAAGTTCAGTGTGTCTGGCCATTCTCTCTTTCTCATAATATTGTATGTACATACGTACTGACGGGACTGTACTAATATAATGCGAAAACAAGGGTGTGGGGTGGGACTGCATGAATAGTGGAAGGGGAAGTGACAGGTTGTTTACTGTATTCCTTTCCTTTCCTGCACGTCTTTCCTAGAATCTCGTCTAACAGGACCTCACATTATCTACTTACCCTATAGTGTTCTATTTTTTTCTCTGCCTACATCCAGGAAAGTGTAGTAGTGTTAACATGGCAATGAAAAGGAAAGTTTTAAGCACTGAAGAGAAATTTAAAGTGATTCGTGAAATAAAAAATGGAAGGAGAAAAACTGATGTATGCCACGAATTTGGTTTGGTGAATTCTACATTACAAACTATATGGGAGAATAAAACAAAAATTATTGATGCATTTGAACAAAACTGGTTGAGAATAAAGCGAGTGTGTAAGCCTGAATGGAGTGATGTGGATGAAGCGCTGCTTAAATGGTTTAAGCAGCAAAGAAGTGATAATGTACCAGTTAGTGGCCCTTTTCTTATGGCGAAAGCTGAAGAATTTGCAAAAAAGTTAAAGGATGAAGAATTTGTGTGTATTGTTGGATGTATTGATAGGGTCAAGTTGCGTTACAATATTACGTTGGGTAAAGTGAATGGTGAAGCCCGGAGTGTAAATACCCCAGTGGCCCAGTATACGTGAAGGGTATGCAAACAAGGATGTCTCTAATGCCAATGAGACCGGCATTTTCTTTTGATTGACACCTGGCAGGACGCTGAAATTTAAGGGAGAGAAGTGTGTTTGCAGCAAGTTGTCGAAAGAGCGGATTACAGCTCTTGTTTGTGCTAATGCGGATGGAAGCGAGAAGAGGAAATTTGTTTGTGATTGGAAAGTCAAAAAACCCTAGATGTTTTAAAAATGTGAAAAACCTACCAGTACGCTACAGTGGACGACTTCTTGTTTGTTTGAAGCTGAACTCAGGTCTTGGGACCGTGAACTTCAATCGAGGAAAAGAATGATCACCTTACTTGTAGACAACTGTCCAGCGCACCCTGTACTTCAAACTCTAGAGAACATTAAACTCGTGTTTCTACCTGCAAACCCTACAAGCATATTGCAACCCATGGATCAGGGAGTCGTAAGGAGCCTGAAATGTCACTACCACAAACTGATATTAAGTATTGTAAAGTGCATCGAACAGATGCAAGATTACACAGTTACACTGCTGGACGCAGTACGGTTCATTGAAAAAGCATGGAGCTGGAGTGGCTACGAAAACAATTCAGAACTGTTTCCGGCATGCGGGAATGTTATCAACGGCACTGACAATGAAGAAAACGCCAGTAATGATGATTTACCTTTAACAGCATGGTTGCGAAAAGTCAATTGTTATGAACTGAGTCAGTGTGACTGTGAGGCATTTGCAACAATAGACGACGACATTGTTACAACGGAGACACAAACAGACAACGGTATTGTAGCGGAAGTAAAGAAGGATCGTACAGAAGAAGATGCAGAGGAGGGAGATGGGGAGGTAGGAGAAGAATGTTCTGACCCCACCCCTACTGTGAGCGACGTGCTTGAAGCCATTAGGGTTGTAAACTTGTTTTATGAATCCAGGGGAGGCAGCAGTGAAATTATGGACATTAAACGTAATTTAGAAAATGTATACTGGGCAAGAGACGGAAATCAGATGAAAATAACTTTACTGTACTCGTATCTAGGCACAGTAAGGTACAACCATTGATGTAATTTTACTGTAATTTGGTGAGTAGGCCTACCTTTAATATACAGTACTGTATTAGTATGGTGTGTTTTGTGGTTTTAAACAATGCAGTAAATTTTTTAAATTAATAAATCAGATGTGCATAATAAAGCACATTTTGTATGGTCTGGTGATAACTTAACTTTTTCAATTAAAAAAATGCAACATTTTAACTCTATTTCTGTTTGATTTTTACATGGGTAAATGAAGGCTACTGTGGAAGTGCCCATTTTGGTTACAATGATATTAGTTTACGACGACACTATTTTTGATGACGTTATAACCAAGTTCTACTGTATTTACAAAACACTGCAGTATATGTTATTCACTATAAAATGAGTACTTTTGAAAGCAGTCTCATTTGGAATAATAGCCAATAAATGTATTTTATTTTAGTCTTGGATGTTAAATTCCAAGTGCGGCGTAATATCCTTACTAGGTTTATTTTAAAGGTGGTTAAAGGATAAAGGATGGCTGAAATAAGAAAGTAACAAAGGCCTCAAAAGTACTCACTTCACCATGAACAGCATATGTCAAAACTGGTTATATGATTTTAAGAATACCTGCTATTGGTTTGTAACTTTGTCAGTATGTAGTGAAATTTTAGTAGATGTGTGTTTCATTAATGCAGTGGCTTCAGTATTAATAGTGTGCATGTATGTAATTTTTTGCAGAAAATAACAGACGTCTTATTGCAAGGTGTCCAGTTCCCTCACTATTGTGCGAAACAGATGTTTGCTTGACAACACAGAGTGCTTCTGCAACGTGACTGAAAATATCTGCAAAGTATTATTAGCATCACAGAATTTCAATACGCAATCTTCTAATAGGGTAGTATATTATGTACATGCATATGATATATCTAAACAGAATGAAACAAAATGAATTGTGATTGTTATTTAATTAATATTGGAATGGTTTGCAAGAATGCTAAACTACCTCAGCATTGAATTTCTTACAACTGTTGCCATAAAAGTTATTTCGGATCAGTAAATAACAAATACAGAAATTTTTGGTATTAGTAATAATATGTAAACATTTTGAGGTAACTTGTTAAGGGACTGAAATAAGTTTAGTAATTTGATTTATATATGTAAATAGATTTTTAATGATTAACACGTGTAAGCATTAACATAAAAATATATTTTTGTACAAGAAAAATTTTAAAAATTAATTAAATGAGGGTATAGTTAATGTTTGTTAATTAATATGGTGGTATCTTCTTTAATTGTTAAGATGTAAAACCGTAAACTGTTTATGGTAAATTGCTTTACTTGTTATTTTTTGAAGTGTTAACTTTTACACATTTCCAAAGAATATCGAAAGAATTTATAAAAACAATTTTTGTAAAATGCACGTTTTCTTGTATGAAAAGTGTATTTATTGTTAAACGGTTGTATTTCGCAGCCGAAGAAAGCTTTAAATAACACAAAGTACAAAATGTTATTCTTATATTATAACATTTAAAACAATTGTGTCTTATAAACGGGCTCCAAGAGACTGTAAAAGTAGTTTTAATACAATATAAATTAAAAAAAAAAAAAATGCCACAAATACTGCCATTATTTTTTATTACAGTATTTAGCTATTTTGATTAACTGTATATGTATTGCTTATAAAAATGTACTGTATGTATTTTGTTATGAAATAGGTCTTTCTCTAATAGTACTTTCTATATGTAAAACTGATAATTTAACTAAATTTTTTCACATGTTAATTGAAGATTAATGCTGACAATGCATTGAAATGTTTCTACCATGAAAGGTTACCAGTATAATGATGATATTTTTTTTTTTTTTGCTGTAGAACAAAAGAGGTTTTCATCACTTTATGCCAAAGTTTTATTTAATTTAATACTTAATAGATCATAAACTTTATTCTTTGTACTAGTATAAAATTTAATTCAGTACTTTTGAAGTAATAGGCTTCTTTCTGAGGTTGGAAAAATAAACTTTATCCTAATACAAAACTGAGTTACTGGTTACATATGTTTTCCAATAAATAATAATAATAATAAATTAATAAAAATGTTGTAAGAAAAATGGCTATGATTTCTGACTTTTTAATTAACTTCTCCAGGTTTTTCTTGCCATTAAAACACCATGATAATGAGTCTGTGTTGATACAATTACTGCTGAAGTTAAATTCTAACATATGAACTGATAAAAATTATTTTGTATTTTTTCACAAAGCCGACAACTTAGTATGGTAACATTACCAAAACATTTTATTTACTAAGAAACATTCCAAACAAAAGCAAATTTAAAGTTTATTAGCAAATTCTTGAAGAATCATTAAACAAAATTCCTTGCAGTCATAAATTATCCTTTTTAAAGGACATTCCTTGTTCAGCTCAATAGATATGTAGCTTATCTCTGTCAGTTGTTGCCCTCTGGGGTGGTCTAGGTGGTCCAGCCACATTCCTGCCACACTACGAGTGAAAAATATGTTTAATGCTTGAGGCATCAGTTAGCCGCAGTTCACTAACATACATAGAGCACGAGTTCTCAGGGTGGCATGGAACATTCGGCCAGTGTGACTGGCGGGCATGAGCGACAAATTGCGGAACTTTGCTTTCACTCCACGACCTGCAGTGTTGCCGGGAACGGCACTGCAAATCCGTACACAACTGACTTGTACTGCTACAAAATAATAATGCACGTGCTGATGCTTGGTTACTGATTTTATTGGCCGCGTGGACATGGTTCATAGCCACAACTATAAAACAAAGCATGTGAAATAATGTTTATAGTGCCAGTCTGCATTTATGCCCATTGGAACTACCCAAAGTTGAGTCCTGTGCAATCTCTGCTATCCTGGGATGCTGAGCTGATGGATTGAAAACCGGAGGTGGCCAACGCGTCTGTTTATCGCCACGTGCTTGGCCGGGGACACCACAGCTCTACCAAGTAACTAATTAGTAAAACTTTGTTAAGACGTTTTTTAAAGGGACTGAAAATATAATACTTATTAACCAGGAAAACTTTTTAAAAGGGTCAAATTACGCATGTGCATATAGACAAGGTGCAAAATTATTCAACTTATTAAGCAGGGAAACTTCTTAAGAGGGTTTCACTGTAAATGAGTTGGTGAGTGGCGAGGACACTCATCATGGGGGGGGGGGGTGATAAAGAAAAGTTCCAAAAATATATTACATGCAGGCACAAACTAAAGAAATCACATGTACAAACTGGAGACGCAGCTCCCACGGAATGGGTTTTCGTACATCACCGCAGCTGCTTCAAGGCTGGCAACATGGTGGCCGGAAGGCAATTATTCCAGGTAGCCCATCGGACAGTTACGTGAAACATGCGTAAAATATTTCAAAATCAAATCACCCTTTCCTGTTCTAAAACATAGCTCCAAAACTTAAGAGTACTTTAATTTGTTTTGGCTTAGAAACGTAAATTATGTAGTGTCGCCATCTTGAGAGTACGTGGAGTCACATGGGGGCTAGGCACTGCGGTACCAGCCTATGACATCAGGTTTCTGCTGTGCTCTGTGAATGGACTGCTGCTTTCTCTCTCTGCTCGCCCATACTGCTCCCTTGCCAGTACACACTCGCTCACATAAACCCTGAGGGTGTTCTCCGGGTGCTTCTGGGCTAAAAGCGAGGGATGGGGATACCATTACACAGCTATGTATGTTCTTTGTAAATTGTAAATATACCAGTCACCTTGAGTATGTAACAAGCATCAAAAGATTGGTGTGTCCAGGGATTCAACCTCCCCAATTCGTTCCCTTCCAAAAAAAAAAAAGCTATTGACTTCCTTACTTTTTATTCTATACAGTTTCTGAACAGTTATAATGAATCTGTTAGCTAAAAGATCTCCTAAAATTTAATCTTAATTGATACTGCCGTTTTTATTATTGGAATTCTCATGAGGGATGCAATACAACCCTCTGTGCGTTCACTACCAAGGGATGTGACGCATTGACTGAGGAGCCCACAAATCCTTTCACTCGTGCAGTAGGCCTAAGCATTTTGTGTTTATTATTGATATATATTGTTTGTGATATTTAAATGGGTTGTTGCTGGCACAAATGCAATATTCTTTTTGCAAAAATATCAACATGGTTTTTGTATAGAAATATGTACATGTTAAGGATTTTTATGACTTGCTAGCCAATGTTAAAATAGCCATAATAATATTTTGTAATTACACTTTTACAAATATTTTCATATTTAAAAATTAAGTAAAACTATATCGACAAATATAAACAGCCTACATTCGATTTTTACAGTTATAGGGGCAAAAAAGCTATTCAGTAAGGCAGCTAGGTCACAGCTGACATGTGTGCTCGAGCTCTTATTTCTATGTTCCTTAACAGTACAATTGAATAGTAACAGAATGTGCTAGTGGCAACATAATTCTGATGCAATCTCTCCATTGACTGCATCAATTTTCAGTCATGAGTTCATTGACAAATGGTCATGGAGACCTGAGACTGAACATAATGGGCACATGCTGACAATTTGAAAGTAGCACTAGTATGTAGTCCGCCTTGTTACACCAAAGAACTCAAAAGTGAAACGAAATTGAGTACTGAACGTTATGAATATCGCTAGATTTATTTAAAGTAAATTTTCTGTAGTAAATCTTGTAGTGCCAGTGACTAAATTGTGTCAGAAACAGTTTCCTTGATCTGAATTTTTAAAAGTTCAACAATTTATATGATATTTGTAATAAACTGAGCAATTTTCAAACCCCTGTCCAAGATCTACTTGCCTGCACATTGTGTATTCTTCCACCACGTGTAAAATTAATATTTCCATGAGCCTGATCAATTAATTCATGTGTCTGTCACATAAACATAAAAGTAAATGTTTCATCAATTTGCTCATTCTTATACTTTCATCCATTAAAAAAACAGAACGCAAAATGATTGATTTCAGTTTTAACAAACGTTCACCTAACACTTTTAATTCGACGTTGCAATATGGAATTATTTTTACCTGCGTTGTTACCAACGTTACTGGGCGCAAGCCAGTCACTGCCCATTAAAATGTATGGGCAGTGACTTTTTCAAATGTTGGTTTCAAAAGTGCTCAGTTTACTTTGAACAGCCTATAGAAACATGTAACTAACTTTTCAGAACCTTAATCGTGCTTGTGTTTGTAGTTCTCGAATAATATCACAGTTTCAATTGAGAATGGGTGGTATTGTGTAAAACTGAGATGCACTGAAAGAATGGCCTTGTCATTCCTGTTCTCATAATGTGTAATAACTTGTGACTGTGGACTTCTTTTGGCTTTATCAGTCATGTTAAGATATGATGAAGTGTTGCTTTTCAACATGCCAGAATCGCAAGGCTGACTTGTGTGGAAGAGTTAGCTAAGCGATGCCTTGCGAAAGAGTCGTCCAGTTCAGTAACTATCAGGTTAAAAAGGGTTTGAAATTTGTATTAGTGTAGAAATCTAATGTGTTATGTTACTACACGTGTGATGTTAAAACAAAGTGCCTCTTAACTGAAAAGTAAAGCCTGAATACTTGAAACATGTTCATTTAAGGGGGTAGTATCCACTCCATCTTCGAATTTTCTTACAAATCTTTCTAATGAAAATGTATGACCAGAAATAAGAAATCAAAGCTAGACATGACATGGACGACTACTTAACAAATTTTTTTTAATTTGTAGGGTTTCGATTATACCTGTATTTCCCATGTGGGACTGAAATAATTAGATAATGTTTGATTACGGTTACAGATGTGACACTAATCATGTAAAAAGAAAGTGGGATTTAGACATAACTGTTAAAATGTTCCCTATGCCATGACTAGCTTGGTTTTTAAATAGACTCCGAAGATTAAGTTAATGAGGAAAATACGTCAATCCTGTCATACTTGTGGATAACACACAAACAAAACAAAAAATGTGAACTGCATATTTTTTTGGTGGAGACTGTAATGTGTCATGTCGTAAATTTGCCTCTTAATGTAGTGATATTGCACAGACTGCAAAATATATATCTTATTGTTTCAGCATAGCACTGCTAATGTGATGATAACATTTAAGGCATCTGCATGTGTAGGAAGAATAAGAAATTGAAATTTTGATTGTTTTATACAAGTTTATCTTTCACATAAATTCATTCTGAAATTTTATGATGATGTTTTCGTGTGAAATTACGAAAGAGCATTTCTAATTGCAAATTATTTACTATAATGTCCTATGGTTATAGAGTTGATTTAAAAATTTATCATTTTTGTTTAATATGTCGAGAAACCAGGTTTGTTAATGTAATGTATTCTATTTTTGGGAAATTGTGTAAGGAATTGTAAGGCAGCTCATCAGTTTCCACTGTCGTTACAAACATACAAAATAAAGTTTATGGGATATGGTACATTACTGTTATTGTCCTGAGACTACATTCAATTGCATCAGTTCTGTGGTGACGTAGTGAAAATTTTGAAGTGCGACTGAGGAAAAAAGGTGAAATTAAAGAAAATCTTGTCTGTCTGAACAAAATGAATTGTATAACTTTAAAAATTTGAAGGAAGACAAATAAGATACTGTTAAACTCCTTGATTAGTTCAAACTTAAAATGACGTTCTGGAGTGCACAAAATATTTAATGAAACCACAACATATTAACTATATCCTGGAAAAATTTCCCTTGGATCAATCTCATTAATGTTTTAAATACATGTCTGTTAAATTTGTAAACATTTCAACACTAGTGCCTGTTGTTTGTTTTGTGAATAATAAAGCGAATTTCACAGTTATAAGTGTGCTCATTTTTCACCTTAAGCTACCCATTTGGATGTGATCACATGGAATTATTTGTTTTGACTCGGTGCCAGGTAGGAAAGTGTATTCTCAAAAAAACACATGGCCAATAACCGAAGGAAAGTTGGAAGCGTCCACATAATATATTGAAATCTTAGGCTGCTTGTAAGTTCTTTGAAGAAAATAGGTTGCTCTAGTTATGTTTTCTACTTCATACAGTAAATATTGTGTGCACCTAACTGTACTAACTTATCGTACAATACCTTAAAAAGTTAAGTATTTGTTAATACTGAGCAAAATACAATTTATTCAACAGACCACACATTGAAACCTTGTTTCTGAGCCACTGATGCAAAAATAACTCCATGTATGTGACACCTTAAATGCTCTCTGTTATTCAGTACCATTTTGAGTGTGAAAATTGTCCCGGGAATGACTGATCGGAATGCTAACTAAGGTCATAGAGGATAGTAAGTTACCCTGAATTATTCTAATTCTACTGTCATAAAGCTGGAGTTAATAAACAGCAGGTTGTAAAAGTCTCCCAGGTATTGCGAGACATCAGTTGAGTTTCACAGACAAACTTCAGGTGTAAGTTTCAAACAGAAAACTAATAGTCTATAGTGACGAGGCAGTTACGTACTTAAAACTGTTTTCGCGTTTGAGGCTCGGAGAGTTAAAGTGGGTAAATTTATATTGTGGAAGTTCTGAATTTGTAATTTTATAGTGTTGTGTTGGTTCTGGTATAAGGTAGTTGGAGAAGGAAAGTATGTAGAAGTAATATGGCGGGAATGTTCTGTAGTTGATGTTAATGTGTATAAGATAATGTGAAATATAGACGACGGTCGTTCAGTGTATAAAATTTTGTTCCACTGTTATACATTCTTACAACACAGTGCAGGAGCAATATGGACTACACTGCCATGTGCATCAAGTATGCCATTGCCGCTGTGCACAAGGCCTTCAACTAGTGTGTAAAAGTTTTGTCATGTTGCATATGGGACTTTAAACTAGGGCCCTATCATTTGACTGGTGGAAAGTAAGTAGCAAGGTTCATTGCATTAATGCAGGTTTCTATTGTAGTTTAGCTCGTGTCCGAGTTGTACGTTTTAAAATACAGTATTCTGGAAAAAAATTGTCTCTCTGTTGCAGGTCTCCAAAATAACATTTAAAGCAAGTGTGATAGCTTTAAAAAATTCCATTTAGACCTTTTCTGGGATACTTTTTTTTTGCAGATAAATATATTGGGAATATATTTTATGGTTTTCCAAAAAAAGAAGAAGAAAAAACCTATTTTAAATATGCTGCAACTCATGTCAAGCAACAGGTAGACGACCACCTTAAGGCGCTGGTTTCCCTAGCGCCTAGCAGGTAGATTTGGCAAGTGTCGCACCTATTGATGGACATCAGAGACGAAGCTTGAAAGTTCTCCTGTTATTTCAGCCTTTCGACGAGAGATGGCCATGGCGACAGCAGCGACACGTATTAGTAACTAACCCCAATTGCCATTCATTGGAAGGCACGCGCCTCTCGCTTCTAAGAAACAGGGTCTATTGTGTTAGACGACAGGTTGTCGGTGGCCAAGGATGAGTAAATGTGGAAAATGAAGAGGGTGGCTGGGGGGAGTGGAGGAAAGTGCTTACCCTACTGCAGTGACGCACAACAGGATGGTACGTAGGACGGAATGCTTGTTGTCTAGGACCTTCACGTTTCTTCCAACTCTCCCCCTAGCAGTTATTAGCAACTGTAGCTACATGAAACAGTGGCCTTGCTCATGAATTCTTTGGGCCTGCATTTATTTCCTACCGAATTGTGTCATAAGAAATAATTTCTAGTAAGGAAGGCTAAACTACGGCACACCTCACAAACGAAATAATAGTTTGTGGTACACTTAAAACATAAATATTATGTTAAATTTGAGTTGAAGTTATTTTATGGCAAGTAGTACAAAGCGAAAAAGAAAAATGATGTTTGACATTGATGTTTGATCATTATTCAGTATACAAGTTTGCTCCTTGGATCTCCTGCATTAAAATAATTATCCTATAGAAAATCATCAACGCTATTAGTAGGGATAGGCAAATTTTGCGAATTCAATGACCTGTAGGCTTGACTCCTCAGTCCTGTGCATTATGGAGCCTCAGCTGTGTGTTTATTGGCTGTTGCCCCACACCTAGCAGTTATGCGATTCGCAAGGTGTTTACTTGCAAGTCTGCTATTGGCTCAGAGGCATGCTGGGTGGGTCTAATAAACTGTGATCCAATTGCGAAGGTGACTTCACTGTATATGTGTTTGACGTCTATCTTTTCCCGAATGAATTCACAAAATTTTCCTATTTCTAGCTATTAGATACTGTAATTCAAATTGGACGATTGCTCCACTGGATTATTTGTATTTCATAACGAAATATGAAGACTTGATTATTATGTAATAATATATACAGAAATATTAAATTATGAATATATACCATTTAAAACTTTTAAATAATATAAATTATAGTGTGTATTCGGGAAATAAATAATTTGTAATATATATTCAGGAAATAAGTAATTTTATTTCACAACAGTTTCATAACTCAACTTTTCGTTTGTAGGGACACATAATGTAATCGGATTGCTTGCCTTCCACCAGGGCGATCCAAGTGCATGCTGGATTTCCACATGTGGAACACCTGGCGGAGTTTGCCTGTTGTTTGGTGCGTTCTCTCACGGTAATCCCATTTCCTCCAGCGAAGTCTTATCTATATATGTTGTAAGACTACGGTCAGAAGTAGCTCGTGCAATAAAATTAATTTGGAAAGCGGTAACCAAAATTAAAACCATAATTTGTTACTTTACTACAGGTATTGGTTATATCGGTGAATGAAGCCGTGTTCCAGTGTGTTTGGAATTATTACGCGTTTAGTATTTTGTAAGGTTTTAATTGGAATACAGCGACTTCCATATGTTGAGAATGCAATAATGCTATTTTGTTGTTCTCCATTTCTTGACATTTTGAATATAGAGGTAAAATATGAAGTATTAAAGTAAAAATCCAAGAAATTCTTAAAATAATTTTAATTTCATTACGAAACTTTTTATGGCACTATTTTGCTTGCAATTAGCTAATTAAAATAAGCAAGACAAGAGAGAAATAAATATATATACATATACATATTTCCGAACAACACCGACGAACTTTGGCAGGTTATTCTTGATGAAAAATAGGACAAAAATGTGTGCACCACTTTTTCCTTAACGTGATTATTGAGGGAGCTACGCATCCCTAAAACCATGGTTGTGTGTGTGATTGAGTTAAAAATATCAGAAACTACTCACGATTAAGCAACAAATTGGTGAATTGTAGAACGGAGATCTTACACCTATGAAATTTGGGTTGGCAACATCATCCCCCGTCATGAAAATAGGGGTTGCCACCCTGTTTTTCAATAAAAATGTGAACAGTAAGCTGTAAGCGATTTGTTGAGATGACTTCAGACTCAGCACATCGTAACGAACAAGAAATGTCGTCTTGTCGGAATACTCTCATGTGAACCGCTTTTGCGAAATACATTTGTGAAGTATTGCCTACCTCACTGGCCACTTACCTTCACGGTGCTCAAGAGTGATTAGGCGGTCAGGCCAGCCTTCGAGATACCAAGTTCAATTCCAAACCATTCTGATTATCTAATGATTTGATGCTATTTTTATGTGATAATAGTTAGGCGGACAGACTCTGTTTTGTTAGAATAGTAATGTTTAAATTAGTGTCAAATCAGATCACGTTGTTTCTTGTTTGGGTTGGTGTGTGTGCATGTGTGTTGGTGTGTGTGTATGTATATAACAGATTAGAAGAAAGAATTTGCAAATTAGAAATATAGTTATGTTTCTAAAAATAGTTTTATGCCTCTTTCATTTATGCTTGTTATGCACAGTGGGGCTACAAATTAATCAGAGCAGAGCTACCAAAATAGTTTAGCCAATTGTGTACCATTTGTAAAATATTGTGAACAAAATTTTTCCTCTTTCTCGGTCACGCACTACTTCTCATCACTACTGCAATGAAATAGTTTTCTTCCCACTTTGTTGTTATAATGAACAAACTTGCCTGTTATTTGTAATGTCATAAGATATGAGACGTTATATTTCACTAACATCCAAAGCCATAATGTACTGCTTCATACGAAATACACGTAAATGCCATATATCAGGTACCACAATTTCAAAAAACATGCATATCAAACACTGTAGTAATTCCGTTCCTTAATTTTAATGCAAAATGCATATTTATATATTTGACATTACCTTCAAAAACACTAATCACGGAAAATATAATTTTAACATATGAATAAGGTGGATTTTAAGTACAGAAATACCAATTTTTTTTTTTCAGAGTATGGTATTAATTACATTTCTAAGTAGGCGACCTAATAAAGATGGTTTACAATGTAACATTTTTATTTCCTACTTGTTTATTTTCTTTGTCTATTTCTTGTGTTTCCAGTATGTACGGTGACTCCCGTACACGCATGCCTCTGCTTATTCGACTGTCTTCCAATTCCGGTAACAAGCATTTTGTATAAAATCTGCGCAGCATAGGGAACATATTTTCTCACCAGATTTCGTTGTCTCTTAGTTCTCAGATTATTTCTGTGCCGCTATCACAATATATTACTAAATCACACGAGTTCCTGTCTGCTGTGTGGAGCTTCTCCTGTATTTAGTGCCGATATTTGTGCGGTTTTTTAAACTGTAGTTTCCCATCATTTTCTTCAATAATGAGTTTCTTAGTCTTTGCTGTTTCGCGAATAGACACACATTCTATAGAAAGCACGCACTTCACCTCTACAATGCCATCTTTGCTGCTTCACGAATAGACATACATTCTATAGAAGGCACGCAATTTACCTCTACAATGCCATCTTTGCTGCTTCGCGAATAGGCACACATTCTATAGAAAGCACGCACTTCACCCTACAATGTCATCTTTGCTGCTTTGCGAATAGACACACATTCTATAGAAGGCACGCACTTCACCTCTACAATGCCATCTTTGCTGCGTCGCGAATAGGCACACATTCTATAGAAAGCATGCACTTCACCTCTGCAATGCCATCTTTGCTGCTTCACGAATAGACACACATTCTATAGAAGGCACGCACTTCACCTCTACAATGCCATCTTTGCTGCTTCACGAATAGACACACATTCTATAGAAGGCACGCACTTCACCTCTACAATGCCATATTTGCTGCGTCGCGAATAGACACACATTCTATAGAAGGCATGCACTTCACCTCTACAATGCCATCTTTGCTGCTTCGCGAATAGACATACATTCTATAGAAAGCACGCACTTCACCTCTGCAATGCCATCTTTGCTGCTTCGCGAATAGACACACATTCTATAGAAAGCACGCACTTCACCTCTACAATGCCATCTTTGCTGCTTCGCGAATAGACACACGTTCTATAGAAAGCACGCACTTCACCTCTGCAATGCCATCTTTGCTGCTTCACGAATAGACACACGTTCTATAGAAAGCACGCACTTCACCTCTGCAATGCCATCTTTGCTGCTTCGCGAATAGACACACGTTCTATAGAAAGCACGCACTTCACCTCTGCAATGCCATCTTTGCTGCTTCACGAATAGACTCACATTCTATAGAAAGCACGCACTTCACCTCTGCAATGCCATCTTTGCTGCTTCACGAATAGACACACATTCTATAGAAAGCACGCACTTCACCTCTAATATGCCATCTTTGCTGCTTCGCGAATAGACATTCATTCTATAGAAGGCATGCACTTCACCTCTACAATGCCATCTTTGCTGCTTCGCGAATAGACACACATTCTATAGAAAGCACGCACTTCACCTCTAATATGCCATCTTTGCTGCTTCGCGAATAGACATTCATTCTATAGAAGGCATGCACTTCACCTCTACAATGCCATCTTTGCTGCTTCGCGAATAGGCACACATTCTATAGAAGGCATGCACTTCACCTCTACAATGCCATCTTTGCTGCTTCGCGAATAGACACACATTCTATAGAAGGCACGCACTTCACCTCTACAATGCCATCTTTGCTGCTTCACGAATAGGCACACATTCTATAGAAGGCATGCACTTCACCTCTACAATGCCATCTTTGCTGCTTCGCGAATAGGCACACATTCTATAGAAGGCATGCACTTCACCTCTACAATGCCATCTTTGCTGCTTCGCGAATAGACACACATTCTATAGAAGGCACGCACTTCACCTCTACAATGCCATCTTTGCTGCTTCACGAATAGACACACATTCTATAGAAAGCACGCACTTCACCTCTGCAATGCCATCTTTGCTGCTTCACGAATAGACACACATACTATAGAAAGCACGCACTTCACCTCTAATATGCCATCTTTGCTGCTTCGCGAATAGACACACGTTCTATAGAAAGCACGCACTTCACCTCTACAATGCCATCTTTGCTGCTTCGCGAATAGGCACACATTCTATAGAAGGCACGCACTTCGCCTCTACAATGCCATCTTTTTCTAAAACGCCATCTGGACTGGCTCCCAGGTGTGATACCTCAGGATGTACAGTTGCCTGCATGTCCTTCTTGTAGGCGGATATGGCTCTTTTTACATGAACTGGCCTTAAATTACAGCTGCTGAATACAATTCTTACCTCAGTCACCCTCACCGGCTCTCAAGACCTTGCTGTTAAGAGCCGCCCATATCTCTTGACTTACGCACTCACTTTTTCTGCTTACACAAGAGGAACAACTGATACATAACATATGAGAATATGATAGAACTTTTCATTTGCGAAATATCGAGCGAGGTGGCACATTGGTAAACCACCGGACTCGCAGTCGTGAGAATCCAGTCCAGCAATCCTGATTTTGGTTTTACATGGTTTCCTGAAATCACTCCAAGTTAATGCTGGGAGCTCCTAACAAAAGGCTTCATGGTTATTTACTTCTCCAATTCTCTGATTTGTGTTGTGCCTATGAATCACAAATCTATAATAATAATGATAATAATAATAATTTCCCATTAGTAAAATATGCATAGTTAGTGTTACAGGCCATGTCATGTGGAATACGCCCACCATTAGACTAGAAAGGTTAATTTAAGCGATAGTGAAATCGTACATGCACTCGTCTTTCCTGATGTCTTTATCATTGAATGAATGTGTATGTAGAGACAGATTCGATGACTTGTTTTTTCCTCTGTGGTCGAAATGGTCGTATCCGTTCTATTTTGCTATACTATTTTTGTAACAATGATCGTAAACTAATTATTATTATTTCCCATATTTCACAAACGTGCTTTCATTCGAAAACGAAATTAAATGTCTGCTGAAATATGCGCAAACTATTTATCTTCATTAGCATCTATTTTATTTACATAGGCTACTTTATCACACATTTTCTGATTTGAAATTTTTTTAATTTTTTTCATTTTGTGTACTGACTATGTAAACAAAATAAAAAAGATCAGTGTCTCTAGACGACTTATAAAACTTACTTTTGTCTCTTAATTGATATTCAGCACAGTAATAAAAACAACGTATTCATTAATTTTATAACATGTATTTATATGTCTGTGTCAGCAGTTTTATTTGACATGATAGCTAAACAGCACATCGCTTTACAATATTTTTTTTTACATCCTGAAAACTCATATCACAATTATTCAAACTATCTTGGGAAAAGAAAACACAAGATTACAGGATGTACTACAAATAAAAACACTACTCCAAATGCTATCATTAGTTTAGCCGGTCTAAAGGTATAGTTCAAATTCATTTGGAAATTTGAAAAGATTATTTAGTTATTTCAAGGTACCTTAGCTTTTGAAAAATTAGTAGTGTGGAGAGAACGTTCTGGAAGGATGGTGGCAGTTTCCCCATCACTTCATGTACAAGCAAGTTACCTGGCTCTGAAACAGTAGATGGCCTACCGTTAGGCACTTTGGTCCCTACCCACCACACCTCACACCACCCTGTCTTCCTCCACGATGAGCCACACTGGGGAGGAGTACGCCACTTATCAGGAACTATTTGCCAATAATTAGATTGTCAGTCGTATTCTCATTATGTGTTATTCAAGCTCGATGATCAAATGTGTTATGAAATGCACAATTTTTCTCCCATGTTGCTGTAGCTTTGTTTCTTTGTAATCTTTTTTCATTACTTTGCAGCCACTACTTTTAGAAAAGCGAAAAACCTACGATTCAATGGGTATGGAAATATTGAATTTTTCAAGTATTTTCGACGAAATTTTAAAATAGTGCCTGAAGTAGGACAAAGAACATAGTTTCACAGTTTGCAGAAAACATAAATTCATGAGAAAACATGTACTCAGTTCATGTTAAAGGTGACAAAAAAAACCAACGTAATTTTTTTTTTTAAACCATAATTAGTTTGGTAGTTGATAAATGCAATTTTTAACTTTCAACTATCAAGATATTGTGCATTTAATCCAGCAAATAAGCAGATACCTTCAATTACGAGAATAATTTTTAAGGAAACTACCCCCTTAAGAGTTTAAGATAAATTATTAGTTATGATAATGTGCACATCAGAAGGAGATCTGCAACGACTGCACGTGTTGGTATTAATTTTTTTCATGTAGTAAGCGTGATTGTAAATATTTTACATCAATTTCATGGCGAAGCACAATTTTTTTAATTATTTGTTTTTAATCAGCTGTGGTAAGTTACTGAAAAAAATTGATTAGGATTATTATGGATTATCATACATTCATTTCCAAAAATTTGTCACTCAGAAGATGCCATTACAGGGGTGTGTAAATGCATACAAACGCAGGACATGGCAGTATGTATAGAAAAAAAATTCTGTACCACACCAAGCATGTATTGCATGGGACCAACACTTGCAGGCTGCACTTAGTATGGTGTTAAACCACACATAGCATGGCTGCATTACAGTCGGACATGGATGCATACAGACGTCTGATGTTTTTCTGAGGAAGATCCTGCCGTAGCTGGGGCAACTTATCCTCCAAATCCATCCAACTCGTCGCTGGTCTAAATTGCCGTCAAATCTGGTCCTAAACGTTATCGATGGGCGAGAGGTCTGGGGACCTTGCTCACCAAGGAAGCATGTTGACATCACGAAGGCGGGTGAAAGATACCTGTGCTGTGTGAGGCCAGGCATTATCCTGCTAGGAAATAGAGTTTTCAGGCTGCTCCAGGAAGAGGCGCTCACATAGTCGACAAATTTCCCGGGCATATCACCACGCCATCAGGGTTCCTTCAATCACCACCAGTGGGGTGTGGGAATCCTAGGAAATGGCACCCCGCGCCATGACAGCTCTCGTTGGGGTGGTGTACCGCTCTACAATGAAGCATGGATCACGACGCTGGCCAGGACGTCTCCAGACTCGAACTCGGCAGTCGTCGGCATCCAGACAACCATGATTCATTGCTGAACACCACTTGTTGCCAATCCTCAAGCCTTCATACTGCCCGTTTCCGGAAGATCACACTTATTCGACGATGCTCAGGTCGTAATTGTAGATGTAAGGGAAGCAGTGATGACAGATCCTGCTCTGCTAGCCGCCTGGATATGGTACTGGTAGACACATGCGTATCCCCAACTTCCATAAAAATATCCCTGGATGATGCGCAGCGACACCTGGGGAGTGCTTACAGCATGTCACACGATGAAACGATCCTCCATGTCCGCTGGGGTATACCCGAACCTCATATATTGGGTGTATGCACACCCCCCTGTTCCCACTGCGTCCAAAACTGACTCTCAGTGTTGGCGGAAGTATTCGAGTGGTGAGTAATGCTCCGAAACCTCCAACCTGCATCTCAAACTCGTCCAGAGGGGTGAAGGATTGCCGAATGAGCTGTCGGGGCATGCTGTGTGTTCACTGAACTTAGCTCTGTGGCTCTCGCTGCTCGCACTGTTACTGAAGCTTTATTCGGTTTCTTGCAGCTATGAACTTCCGAGTGCGGTGGAATATACAAACTGTGTTTATTACTTGCATGGCAATATTTATTTTGAAAGATGGTAGGGGTCGCTGTGGTTGAGTGGTTTAGACTGCTCGCCTCCCACTAAGACGAACCGGCCTCAATCCCCGGCCGAGTCACTCCCGGGTTTTTGCAAGTGGGGACCGTGCCGGAAGATGCTGCTTGTTGGCGGGTTTTTGTCGGTATCTCCCGTTTCCCCCGCCCTTGTCTTCCGGCAATGCTCCATTATCACCTCATTTCACCTTCGTCGGCTCTCAAGACCTCGTCGTTAAGATACGCCCAAATCTTTCAACTCAACTAAAAACATAGTTAAAGGCAAAAAAAAAATGGCCGAAAGGAAAATGTAACTAGGGCCTCAAAAGTACTCACTTTACCGTGAACAGCCTATACCACATGTGTTGGTCTGATTTTAAAGACGTATTCACGTCAAAGAAAAGTTGAAGGGAGAGGAGGGGGGGGGGGGGGGGGTTCCACTTTGATTCGTGCGGTAAATATTTTTGTCTGCCAGTGTTGATCGTCGTATCACAAATGTCAAAAGAAGCTCGCTTGGATAGAAATACCTCAACCACAGTGTTTGAAAGAAATTGCAATTGAGAGGTTTGTGCCGTGTTTCGAATTCATCAGCTAAGGGCCCTTTATCAGGCTTCGTGCCCTTGGAAAAGTGCATCCCGGAAATGACGTCACATTGCCGCACGTCCGAATTCACAACAAGGTCGCATTCTGCACCCTATAATGTCCTTTGCACGAACAACTTTCCGGTCTCGAACACTAGATAATTATCCGATGCGCAACTGTTTGAAATATCAAATTTGTTTATGTTTCGTGTTCTGTTTGTGTTTTAAACTATGCACGGGCGCGGAAAACACTTGCCAGCGCCACGAGCGCGAATGAAACTCGCACGTAGTGAAATTCGAAAGGAGAAAACTCAAGGTGGAAACAAGCAGGCGTCCGAATACACTAAATATTCCTAATGGAGGGAACAGACAAGGATTCGCGATATGGGAAGGGATCAAGGGCAGGCGATCAAGGGCACATTGCAGTTAACTCCAGCATAGTTCGAGTTCCTAAATGTTTTTTCCTGCGTCTTTAAGATATTCTGTGGTTTTGCGATACTGTATCAATCACTACCTACTTGGTAAGAATGCGAAATATGTTTAGAAATAACTCCCGCATACTTTTTTTCAGTAGAATTGTCGGCATTTTAATCTTAAAATTTGTACCAGACAAATTTCAAAAAGTAATACGAGCTCGATGTTTGGTTTCAGCTAAAGTGTTTTTTGAATCCTTAGGAACGCCTCGAAGAAATATCTTTGCAGTGCAGCATTTTGTCCACTTGCGATTAGGGTTTTAACTTCTGGCTATTTTGGATTTCGATTTTATTATAAATTTTTAAATAAAATTATTGCTACAACACTAAAAGGACTTTCATGAAATTTCTTCATCTTGTTTTAATTATATTAACAAATAATTTGAACTGTAACCAAACATAACAATTATGTAACATTTTTAATTTTACATGCCAATGCATATAAATTAGCAATTACTGTATTTTCCGCTATTAATTTTCGTGTACTAATTTTCCATGGTTTTTTTTTAAATACTTTTATCAAAGTATTACTTGATTTAATAAAACAAAATTATAAAATACCCTAAAAATAAAGAAAATCACTTTTGGCTCGTGAACACCCTTAAGGGCATCGTCTGACTGGAGGTATTTTGCGAGCCCAAGACCTAGAAGTGAAGGAGCGCTAAGGACGACCCAGGCACGCACATCTCGTGCCTCATCGCCTCTACTTGCAATATCTGCTGAAGAGAGATACATTGAACACTGGAAGGTACTTACTTATACTGCGGTGAGAAAAATAGGGGATGGGAGTATGTTGGAGGAGATTAAAGGAACGTGTTATTATTTCGGCCCTTAAATAAGTTTTTCTTACTATCCTGTGGCATGCGCTACAGAAAAGTTGGCAACGAGGGAGGGAAAGTAGTTCTATGTCGTTAACTTTGAATTAAAACGTAGGGTAAACATTAGTAAACTATGAAGTTATTTCTTATGCAATTGTTTTTAATTTATATAAGCATTGGTGGTAGAACCAGTATGTCGGGGGGGGGGGGGGGGTCATATAGCCCTCTAATAATCTGCTGTAAGGGTCGCTTTCTCGGGAGAAATAATAAACCCGCAATAAAAATACGACTTTTGTTTGTTAAATTAATACCGTACGTAAAGAAAAATTTGATCATCATTTTCAAATAGCCTATGCTTCTAGTAGAATGGTGCAGAATTTCTAGAATTTGTACATATATGATGCGACAATTGTTTATAAACGATATTAGCTAAGTTAAAATGATAAAAGTTTTTATTTAAGTTATAAGTAAGCCTCATAAGTAAGTAAAAGTTTTTCTGCGATATTGTAATGCTTGCTAATGTTAATTTTAATTTAAAATACGTATTATTTTCATTTTTTTCTAGGCCCTTGACACCACCTATTGACGAACACCTTTCGCCGCCCCTGTCTATAAGTGTAAGAACTAGCAAAATTTGTAAAACATTTACAGTTATAATAGTTTCACACCTGTGTTTTATCGTTATTATTACCGCAGGCCCTGCCACCAACAGAATGGCGGCCGTCTGATTCCGTTCCAATATGGCCGCCTGCGTGTGTCTCCCGCTCAGCTGACGCGCGAAATTAACAGCGCAGTGCTGCCAATCGCACGTACTGTGCTCGGCGCAGGGCGCGTCTGCCATTAGCTGCCAACAGCTGGCGTAAAAAAGACAAAAAGAAAAAATTTAATCTGGGATCTGCGATCGCGTGAGGGGAATAAAATTGTGCATGTAAATAGCACCACTCATTCTTCACGTGCAGAATTCTTGAGCCTGACGTGTAATTATAATAATAATTATTATTTTTAATCGAGAGATAAAATGCGGAAAATATACCGTATTATTTTTTGAGTTGGAAACACGTTAAAATGACCATTTTTAAAGTTTTGTTTAGTATTTTATTTTTTGCCGTTGTGTGCTTGTAAAATACTGTATATCATTGCCAGTAACCTATCAAATTATACTTGTTTCAAATTAAACAGCCTGGCAGGTTGTTTTTTTTTACTGCATCTGCATCTACTAGAGCACAAAAAGGGCGACAAAGAAGATTGCGTGCGTACCATTGGGATACGAACCAATGTTTTGCCCTATCAAAGGTTCTAAGGGACGATGATGTCTACAGTCAGTACTCTCAATGTGCTTGGATGGCGGGTGAATTCCTGAACCATTACTCTGGAGAGATAATTAACCGAATATTGAATCACGTAAAGGTGGGTTTACGATTAAAGACTGAAAGAATTAAGAATTATACTTAATCACTCGATAAGCACACGGGAAATTACAATAAGAAGCTTTGCAGTTTATGATTGGATTAGCAACTGTTAATTCTAGCCAGTCAAAATCGTGGGAGATGTAAGCAACCGAAATAACCTGGAGAAATTAACAATTTATGTATATTTAATCATCCGTGGTTTCGTTTTAAAGAAAAAAACTCGTGAAATCTTATAGAAGTGTAAGTCGATGCCAACATTAGGCATTTACATTAATAAATCTGAAAAGGTTAGCTTAAGCGAATTCAAAAATCTCTTCAGCGAAAGAAAACATGACTATGAACTATTCTTTGAGAGGATACTGTCTCTCGATCAAAATAATTACTGTCATACAACTGTCGCTGTGCTCTGATTGGCTACTTCGTCTTGAATTGTACTTGAGATATAAAAAATAACCATCTCTTAAGTCTCCCCAAAAACGTACACGACCCGTCAAGACCCGCGCACGACAGTATAAACTAATAACCTTGAATACGTAGAACCATATCTGAAGCACACAGCGAACTTATTCTGTTAAGTCAACTGTAAACCCACCTTAAGCGACATTTTTCTTAACTATGAAACAGGCCGTTCTGCTCCGTAAATCACATGTCGGGTGCTGCTGAATGTTCGCTGGTTTTTCCAATTCAAACAAGCGCGAACGGGGGAAGCTTAGTGGAAAGGCCTCAGGGGCAGCAGCAGAAATGGAATATTAATCGGCGACTCGTGGAGATCGGTAGAACGTTCAACGGAAAAATAAAGTTCACGCAAGCGGATGAAAAATGACACAAGTGATATCTAGCTTAAATATTTGAGGTCTGCTATTAAAAATTACCATCCGTAGTGGAAATAGTGGGTTTCCCTGCTCGCAAATATCTCGACAGAGAATACGAAATACTTCGAGAACTCACCCCGAGCACATAATACTTAGATCTTTCAGGAATACGTAAAAATGTAGTTTTAGGCATTGAAACGAGCAAATTATTTGGTTTAGAATTTTCTATTGACAGCAGTTACTTCTGCAACTATGAAATATACGACCTAGACTAAACCACAAATTACTTAACAGGAGGAAGCCTCGGTGGCTGAGTGGTTAAACTGCTCGCCCCACCCCCCAACAAGACGAACCGCGTTCAATCCCCGGCCGGGTCACTCCCAGTAGGGGAAACGGGGCCATCCTGGACCACTGGGGAGCAGCAAAACTGGCACAGGGGAACATTTTATTAACCTTGGGAGGGGTCTCTCGATCACCTCCCTCCTCCCCCCCCCCTGGGAGAGGTGTGTTGTGATTGGCTGACGGGTTGCCACGCCCCTTCTGAGGTGAGTTGTGATTGCCTGAAAGGTTGTCACGCCCCTTCTAAGTGAGGTGTGCTGTCATTGGCTGTGGGGGTACACCTTTTAGTACGCAATGCGCCCAAGCGACATTTGTGGGACTTTGAAATTTTTTGGAGGGTGTATGCTCAGTCCATGGTTCGAAACCCGTATTGGATAACTAGGCATAATTGCAGAATGAGTAATTGCATAATTTCATTATTAGTAATTTCATAATGACGCTAAGTACATATGTTTACCCTTAGGCTGCCGAAACACAAGTGAGGAGGTTGAAATAATAGGAGAATAGAATGGGGGGTGTAGGGTCAGTCCTTGGTTCGACACCCGTGGAGGATAATTACGTGTAATTAGAGTATTTGCATAATATTGCATATCTAGTAATTGTGTAATGTATAAGTACATGTACCTAGAGTAATTAAGTGTACCGAGACTAAGAACATGTACCGAGAGTAATTACACACTACGTGCATGTCCTACCCTGAGCACTGCTCACTCGCAACTGAGCTGAGATTTGCTAATATGTTTATGATATATGTGTGCCATGTTGTAATGGTAGCCCAACGCACGTCTCGGGTTCTGTGGGCGAACTGATTGTGTGGCCCTCCGCTGCCGCACGGAGCTCTGATGGCTTGTTCAGGTTACTGTAGGGTAAAAAAAAAAAAAAAGATGCGAGAGGGTGACCACTATATTGGTTCGTGTTAATACATAAAACGGGAACACATTAAAAAAATCCTTATTATATTGTTTAACCTTCAACCAAACCGCATCGGTTCGTGTGGCGCAACTCGTGTTAGTCAGTGTTTGAAAATAGAACAGTGACATTAACGAGTGAGTGGCTAAACACTTAGGAGCGTGGCATGCTCGCCACAATATAGGTCATTCAACTGATAACGAGTTTTTTTTTCAACTTCACTCTCTGTGGAACGGAATACCTTGCGGAATGCTCCCCTCGCTGGGGACGAGGTACCAGACATTCTCAAGGACCGCTTTCCCTTTTTAAGGTAACGGTGAACCGGGTCATTGTTGTGAAAACTGCCACGCTAAATGGTCCCACGTGTATAACGCGATATTAGCATGCCGTAATAACAAGACTTTACTTACATTAGACAATGCGAATGAACTGTCGTGCTAAATGGTCCCACGTGTATAACGCGATATTAGCATGCGGTAAAAACCAAGACTTTACTTACATTGGACAATGCGAATGAACTGTCGTGCTAAATGGTATCGCCACGTCGTTATTACAAACGCGAATGATTAGGCATGGCGTAGGTATAATATAACAAGACTTTACTTACATTAGACAATGCGAATGAACTGTAGTGCTAAATGGTCCCACGTGTATAACGCGATATTAGCATGCGGTAAAAACAAGACTTTACTTACATTAGACAATGCGAATGAACTGTCGTGCTAAATGGTCCCACGTGTATAACGCGATATTAGCATGAGGTAAAAACAAGACTTTACTTACATTAGACAATGCGAATGAACTGTAGTGCTAAATGGTCCCACGTGTATAACGCGATATTAGCATGCGGTAAAAACAAGACTTTACTTACATTAGACAATGCTGAATGAACTGTCGTGCTAAATGGTCCCACGTGTATAACGCGATATTAGCATGCGGTAAAAACAAGACTTTACTTACATTAGACAATGCGAATGAACTGTCGTGCTAAATGGTCCCACGTGTATAACGCGATATTAGCATGCGGTAAAAAACAAGACTTTACTTACATTAGACAATGCGAATGAACGTGGCTATGTCCCACGTGTAAACGCGATATTCACATGCGGTAAAAAAAGACTTTACTAATTAGAAGCGAATGAACTGTGTCTAATGTCATGTATAACGCGATATTAGCATGCGGTAAAAACAAGACTTTACTTACATTAGACAATGTGAATGAACTGTCGAGCTAAATGGTCCCACGTGTATAACGCGATATTAGCATGCGGTAAAAACAAGACTTTACTTACATTAGACAATGCGAATGAACTGTCGTGCTAAATGGTCCCACGTGTATAACGCGATATTAGCATGCGGTAAAAACAAGACTTTACTTACATTAGACAATGCGAATGAACTGTAGTGCTAAATGGTCCCACGTGTATAACGCGATATTAGCATGCGGTAAAAACAAGACTTTGCTTACATTAGACAATGCGAATGAACTGTAGTGCTAAATGGTCCCACGTGTATAACGCGATATTAGCATGCGGTAAAAACAAGACTTTACTTACATTAGACAATGCGAATGAACTGTCGTGCTAAATGGTCCCACGTGTATAACGCGATATTAGCATGCGGTAAAAACAAGACTTTGCTTACATTAGACAATGCGAATGAACTGTCGTGCTAAATGGCCCCACGTGTATAACGCGATATTAGCATGCGGTAAAAACAAGACTTTGCTTACATTAGACAATGCGAATGAACTGTCGTGCTAAATGGCCCCACGTGTATAACGCGATATTAGCATGCGGTAAAAACAAGACTTTACTTACATTAGACAATGCGAATGAACTGTCGTTTCTTCCTCTGGACTTTATAATTTATTTCGCATCTCGTGAAGTAAAATACGTTCATAATGTTCTACCTTAACAGCTGCGGGAAGACCCAGATACTATCTCATACCTGTGGTGTGAGAACTGTCCCCTGGGAATACCTGCATTGCCCAGCGATATATTCGCGCACCATGCCCCGCACAAGAAGAAAATGTATGGTGTGTAAAATTGAAGAAATAATCCCACTCGCACAAGCTTATGAAGTGCCAGACAATTTGTCTGTTGCTTCAGAAACACCGACAGAATTACTGTAAGGAGTAGCAAGTAACTAATTTTGTGTGCAAACACTATAAGTGAAAAATGGAATTTTTGTGTGTTAACACTATAACTCATTTAAAGTTTTGTTATGCGCAAATACTATATGTAAAAAAAAAAATTTTTTTTTTGTGTAAACCCTATAAGTATGTTTAAAAAAATGTTTTGTTATGCACAAACACTATAAGTATAATAAAAAAATGTTCTGGTGTGTCCAAGGGTTTGAAAACCCCTACGACGTATTACATTCATTTATTGTCAAAGAATTCTCTATATTATACTCAGGCGATAAATCCACAAATGTGTTGAGATTTAAAGTACCATATCCAGAGTATATTCTGTCCCCGAGATTTACAAAGCTTGTATCGCTTACAAACATATGGAGTAAATGCATAAAATGGGATTACAATATGTAAATGAAGCAGTTATTCCAGATTACCCACTATACATTTTAGATAAAACACAAAACAAACTCGTTTAATCCTTATTTAACAGACATACCCAAATACTTAACATCAGAAAATACTGTGTAGCAATCTTAATGCATTAGTAAACCAGTATTCTTGTAAACTACATACCTATTCAAAACCAATGTTTTGTTCTCAATGCAAAGCGAAGCTTTTAATCCTTAATAAAAATATGTCTGAAGCAAACTTAATAAAAATATGTTTATCCATTATACTTTGTATACGTCAGTTTTCTGTGAATACTTCTACATCATTTGCTTGCAAAATATTCCATAGCGCCTACAAACTAGCTCAGTTGTGCTTCCCCTATAAACGATTTCCTACTTTACTGTTGTGATGTTCGTTCGGAAGCACATTTTCGGAAGCACATTTTGGGACGGTGCTAGCTCATTCGTGTTTTGATGTCCTGCAACAATCTGGACGCATCAGATGTGTTTAATACACTTTAATAAATTAAAAGTGTTAGCATACTAATATATTTGGTCAAATAATTTGAAAATGTTAAAATGTTGGTTAGTTTTATATTATCGAAATACTTTATTGACTAGTGCTATACCGGGTCAGTTTCGCTCGCGGCCATTTTTCCGTACATATGTGCAACTCGCACACATTACTACCCATATAACGAAACTTCTCCTCTAGTGTAAGACAATTATCTCTTGTGTAACCCGAGTTCCGTGCCCTCTGCGTACTCGTTACAGCGCCTCGTCTGTCAGCTGGACGTTCAACTGTGTTGTCGGCCCCTCGCCAAACCAGCGGCGCGAAAACAAGAGATAAACGCCACGAAACAGCGCGTGCGTGTCGATTCCTTTTCGCCAGCACAGTGAGCTGCGGCCATGCTTCCTTTCTTACGTCGCACGAAGAATCACAACGGCTCGAAGCGAGGCAGGCGTGCGTTACTCATGACGCGATCGTCGCGAACCAACGTATTCGGTAGGCACCGCGATAATCTGCCTCGGCGCAATAAACCGGATATGCTTTCTTTCTCTGAAGAGCGACTGCTTCTCAACGCATTGCTGACGTGACGTCATCCATTCACCGCTTGCTGTACCGACGACAAAACGATTCTACGAGCACGTGTTGTTCTGCTACGATCGATGTTTTGTTAGATGGATAGTGTCGTGTGAGGGTTGCACATAGCTACGACAAAACGATTCTACGAGCACGTGTTGTTCTGCTACGATCGATGTTTTGTTAGATGGATAGTGTCGTGTGAGGGTTGCACATAGCTACGACAAAACGATTCTACGAGCACGTGTTGTTCTGCTACGATCGATGTTTTGTTAGATGGATAGTGTCGTGTGAGGGTTGCACATAGCTACGACAAAACGATTCTACGAGCACGTGTTGTTCTGCTACGATCGATGTTTTGTTAGATGGATAGTATCGTGTGAGGGTTGCACATAGCTACGACAAAACGATTCTACGAGCACGTGTTGTTCTGCTACGATCGATGTTTTGTTAGATGGGTAGTATCGTGTGAGGGTTGGACATAGCTACGGTAAAATAGTCGCGAGCGACTCGCCCGTTGTATCCAAACTCTAGGCTGTTCACGGTTAAGTGAGCACTTTTTAAGGCCCTCCGAATGGGCATCAACCACTAATAAATACGTTTTATTGCAGCTTCGGACATTAACTTTCGAGAGCAATGAAAGTATGCAACGTATTTATAAGTCACGTGACAATGTTGATATTTAAAAAAAAAAATGCCAAGGCTTGTAAGAAAATTTTGGTACTCACTTTATCGTTAACGGCCTACACCATATATTCAGAAACGTATTCCTAAAAAACTATAATAATTTGTCCTCGGAATTCATCATTAATGTGCGAAGGTTAAACTCGTAGGTTATCATGTCACACGTATGTTGAAAATGCACGTAATTCTTGGTATAATCAATTCATGGCTACTGCCAACTGTTTGAAGCCCTGCTCAAGTTCAACTGTCAGGGGGCTGTTCTTCCACCTCATGCAAACAAAGATAACTAGGCTAGAAAATAACATAAAAGAGACAACGCGCCGCATTTGTCCTCACTCAGTTTAATAGTATTTTGCCTGATAACTACTATTTTTTTCTAGACATTACCAGCACTCCTATTTTCTTCCCGCTTTTACTCCTTTAAGTAAATATAAAAATTACGGATTTAAAATAAACAAGGCCATGTCCGAATTGGCATATTTTGTTGACAAAATGATCACGTGGTCCGATTTTGTATACAAAAACGGTGACGCTTTTGGTAATTTGGTATTTTGTATTTTGTATCTAGCGGATGTTAGCAAAAATACCAAATGACAAAATAAGCGCCATGTTTGTTTTTACTTTAAATACACATGCCCGAATACGTAAATAAAATTACTTTTAAAACAAATAACTTTACATAAAATACACTATGCATGTTTTAAAAAGCAAGCAAGTAAGTGTTGTGCTTTGTGTATAATATATACCGAAAAAATTTTTTTTTTAATTTTTATTGCATAATTTATTATTTTCTCATTTATTAACGTATTTATAGTATTCAGTGATCATTTTAGAACTATTACGTCTGTTTTAGTAATTAAATTTAGATATAAACTGTTGACGGTAAAATGAGCACTTTTGAAAGCCCTGCTTAAGATCTACTTGTATGCACGTTGTGTATTCTTCTGCCTTATATAAATTAACATTGCCATAGGCCTGATCACTTTATTCATACGTCGGTAAAGTATCACTGTGAAATTATTAGGAAAGTAAATATTTTACAAATCTGCTAATTTTCACATTTCGATACATTAAAAGTAAACAGAACGCGAAAGAAATAATTTAAGTTAACTCAAATGGTTTCCTAATACTTTCTATTCGATGTTAAGATATGGAACTACTTTCCATCCATCGTTACCAATTTTACTGGGCGCATGTCACTCAGTGAGCCCGTTAAATTATATGCAGGAAGTAGCAGTGACTTTTTTTTCTAAGGTTGATTTCGAAAGTGCTCACTTTATCGTGAACAGCCTTTAAAAATATTTTGCACTGTTAATGTAATACTGTGTTGCCGCGAGTGCTAAACAAGTGACTGTCGATAACGTCCGAATTGATACTTACCAAATCACGAATTTACAAAATAACGAAATAACGAAATTTGTCAATTCAGACACCACCTAAAAGTTATATTTAATAAAAAATAAAATACTCACCTGTTAACAGGCGTATAAAGCGTCTGTGGTAAGTGAGACAATCAGGACAAAACCAAACATGTCATTCATGGGGTGATTTTTCAAAGGTTTGTGTCAAAAACTGTGAAGATACATCAAATAGACTATGGAAACACGCGAAATAGTGAACACATGGGAGATATTGGTGAAGTTTGCACTTTCAGCTTGAATTCCGCATTTCGGCCGAAGCTCGGATTGAAAACGAGGACGCGTTCTGATTGGCTGTTCGGGCGTCATCAACGCTCGCCTGAATCGATCTTGAAATCTCGGCCCCATTAGGCTGTTCCGAAAATAACCTCCAGGGGCTTGCGCAAATAGCGTTCTATATCTCCCGCTCAAGGCTGCCGTTTGGGGGATTTCGGTGGCGAGGACAAAATGGAAACTGGCGAGATTCAGTTATGTTTTATAATCGTTACCGCCAAACCATTAGTGATCGATCGCACATTTTTTTTTTTTACAAAAAAAATAACATGCCTCCTGCCGAAGATGTAAAAACCCTTCCACAGTTGATGCGCTTTAACATTATCTTCCCCAAAAGAAGAGTATTTTGCTAATGGAAAATTGGGTGGGTAAAAAAAATATTGCTACATTCTCAAAGGCAAAACGCTCGATTTTCCTCCTCCCCCCTCCCCCCTGGTGGTTTCATTATTCACCGGTAGATGGCACACTGAAACACCATATACTAGTGGTCCGGTATGACGCAACATTTCTCTTCGTAATGATTTGTTTAAATCAGTCAGAAACTGGCAATGAAAATTGGGGATTGGCAAACGATGTTAACTGTGCGAAATTTCTGCTTTCTCATTAACAGAGAAGGGGAAAAAAAATTGTTGCTGAAACGAAAGATAGTTGATGTAAGGGGGAAAAAAAAAACGTCAGCTTTGGTAACGAGTACAGTTTAAGGTATTTTCTTTTTTTGTGCAGTGGCTACAATTGCGTTATTTATATTTGTCGGTCGATGTGACAACGCGGTGCAAGTGACAAGATTCATATTTATATAACCTAGTACAATCGGATTGCTCTACTGCAGTATTGAACAATTACATCCCCTAACACAGTCATTCGACGATGAAACATACACTCTTTCCATGCATATCTTGCGCCCATTTCAAAATGACCACCGTGATGGTAAAATGGCGTTTTAATGAAGATACGTCACCTTTGTCAGGTTTTTGTCCTACCTTTTGTGTTACTCATGCCATTTGCTATGCAGTTAATATTACCGTGAATGTTGTCATTTTGTTATAGAATTGCTGGGGAAGCAAGATGAGTTCTTTATTAGCGGCTGAATATAACGGCAAGTCCGCGAAAACCCAAAGAATATTTTAGTACTGACAGCCCTTCCGCTTTTGACTTCAACGCGCTGTTACGCTGGTTTAAAATATTAAATATGTAAACGTGCCTGCGTTTATTACGTCGTTTCAAAACGTAGCAAGTTTGTGTGAGAAAAGAATAATTAATCGGGTTGATAAATCGGGTAACAAACCACAGTAGATACTATGAAAATAATGTAGAATATTGAAACTACATACATTACAATCGCAATGTTTATAAAGGTATTTATAACGTGGTTGAAAACTTTTAGATATAATAATTTAACTAATCGGCAACAATGGTAATACATACGAATTTTAAGAAATTATTCTTATACACTTGGATTAAAACTTTTGCGATCTTATTTTAACAATTTAAACACATTAACACCCGAGTCGAATATAATGTCATAAAAAATATATACAAAGTGTTTTCAAATTACGTGGTGAAATTCGAACTACGGCCTATATGGGTTATAAATAATTGTAGCAAACTATTTGGAAAATTCATCTAGTATTTTTAAACTGAAATTGAAGTTAGTAAAACAGTGCTAGAAGTCCGCAAATTTACGTGCCTGTGTACAAAGCAAGTTGCATACCATGAAGGCGAACGAACTACCGCGCCATGCGGAGAGCTCCTGCACATAAGACATCATAAACTCGAGGTACTGTCTATCTCAAATAAGATGGCATGATTTTGACAGTCAGTGAGTGGCAACTTGAAGTATACGAAACAAACAAAGTGCCGCTTAAAAAATTGCGTATCAGCTGATGCACGAACGAACTAAAGTTAATAGTAAGTTGGCTATTCTGAGTGCACTGGCGACGCACATCAGACAAGCGTAAAATACGCGATAAAAAAATAGTTCCTAGATTAATTAATATATTTTATTTTACGTGGTCACAAAACAGCTGTTGTAAGTGTTACAAACTAATCTTCGCGCTAAAGTAGTAATGATGTATAGGTGTTCAAAATGAAATGCACAATAAGACGATTCAGAGCCGGATGAAACGCGACTAGATCTGTTCATGTCGTGTTCCCACTGACCACCAAAATCCTTTCCATATGTGCTTCATACTGATTCCAAAAGCCTACACAAAATATTGCATTATAATATTGAATTATTTTTTCAAATAATTTGACGAAATATATTTCAAAATTAGTGTCTTTTCGAGACAGTGATAGGAGAAAAGTCAAGTTTTAAAAAGCAGGACCTACAGGCGGCGAACCTGCTGCTATCTGTCGGTGCCGCTCGCTGCTCACACATGTCGTGCGCACCATCTTTGTCTTCTTTCTCGAACCTAACCAGCTATAACGTTCAAATGAACATGTTTCGTATGTAAAATAACAAATTTACGAATAGATACCAATAGTTTTATTTTTCTGCGAGCTCTGCATAATTTTTAAAGTAGCATATATTTCGTGTACAGCGATTTTGATTACTTGTAATTTCTACTGGGCCAGTAAATGTCCGTCTATGTCCTAAACACGCCATGTTTTTTTTTTTTTCTGAAACCCATTTCCTTGTTTCCGCGTAGCATCCAACTAACACACCAGCTGATGGCGAAAGGATACATAAACTAAAAGTAAACTTTCGTTGGACTGTCAAAATCTTGCCATCTTATATGAGACAGACAGTATGTGGGCTTCGATGGTAGTGATTTCTGGTTAGCACGGGTGTGTCTAACTACATGAACAACGGGAGATTAGCAGCAGAGTAGTAAATGCTGCCAGAAGTGATTGCATTTTATTTCCAACAACATTTCGCTATAGGTTGTTCACGGTAAAACGAGCACTCTTGAGAGCCTGCTTTAAGATCTGCTTGTATGCACTTTGTGTACTCTCCCGCCTTATGTAGAATTGACATTGACAGGGGCCTCATCACTTTAATAATGAGTCGGTCAAGTGAAACTGTAAAATTATTAGAACAGTAATAAATCTGTTCATTTTTACACTTCGGTGCATTAAAAATAACGAACACGCAATAAATAATTTAAGTTATGACAAATCGTTACCTAACACTTTTTATTCTATGTTAAGATATGGAACTACTTTCCATCCATCGTTACCAACTTTGCTGGGCGTATGTCACTCAGTGTGCCCGTTAATATACGCGCAGACAGGGGCAGTGACATTTTTCTACGGTTTATTTCAAAAGTGCTCGCTATCGTGAGCAGTCTTTACTAGGATTTATTATTCGCGTTAACTCATAGATCCGGTGATTTGAATTTATACACGTAGTTTAAAAATCACCTTGTATTTTAACACATTATTTTGTGCAGGTGTGAAAGGTCCCAGTCAAATTGTTGGTTTGCCCTGCCACCAATGACAGGAAACATAGGCTCCGCATATCACTGTATTTCACTGCTGGTATTTCCGGAGTATTTGAAGCAAGCGCATTCTGCAGTGCACGCAAAGTATCTTTATCTTCAAGAAAAGTTTTCCACGACGCCGCACGACGTAGCTAGTCGTCAAGTAAATGCTTGCAAGGGTCCTCTTTTGTGACAGTAACATCTCTGACGGACAACCAAGCCACCTTAATTCCCGAACCGAATGAACGCACGGATCAAGTGAGAATTTCTGCAGCAAGACGTTTGTAGTCGGAGAAGTCCTCGACATCCACAGTGTGTACGAGATATGAAGTGCCGCGACGAGACAAACCGAATATCAAAGGTACAAGCTGTTCGCGGTAAAGAGAGCATTTTTGAAAGACATCTTATATGGAATAAAAAAAAAATCATTTAAGCCGTAGACGTTAACTTCCGAGTGTGGTGGAATACACACACTGTATTACTTGCATAGCTATATTTGTTTATAATGATGGTTAAATGTAAAAAAAAAAAAAAAAAATGGCTGGAAGGGAAAAGTAACCAAGATCTCAAAAGTGTTCACTTTACCGTGAACAGCCTATAACTGACAAGAAATGGATATGTCGCCTGCATTCGAGAGAGTTGGAGAGATACGTACAGTATTGTTGAATCGGCATTCTCATTGGTTTGGTGAAATGGGAAAATGAAGTCACATACTGACAGGGAAGTTAGTCGCGAAAGAAAAATCCCGCTTAGGCTGTTCTCGGTCACACCCAACTCTTTTGAAGCACTCATATGTTTACGTTCGGTATGTTTCCTTTGTCTCGTTCGAAGTCTAGAAAATTACACCAAAAGGACGAGACACCGCGTTTGTGTGCACTCGACTGGATAATAACATTCACGATAACTATTTCTTGCCAGGCATAACCAGCACACATGTCTTTTCGCTGTTTTTATTCATATTTACTATAAATCATAATTTATATTTAAAATATAGGCAAAACTTGAAACTTAGGTAAAACTTAGTGACCACGAATTCGGTGCGATGTCCTTTGGTGTAATTTTATAGCCTTAGTTAAGCTTAGTTAGCACGAGGCGGAGGAATATCCTGGAAGTAGAACTTTAGCAGGGCTTCAGAAAAAAGTGCAAAGTAACCGTGAATGGATTATACTCAGGTACACTACGGTCTAGTAATCGATGGTATTTTCGCTCCTCGGGAAAGCTCGTGAATTTCGACGCTGTCGTTTTGTTTACATTTCTCGCGAGGCCTGAATGGCCTTAGGTTTTCACGATACATGCGCCATCGATTCTCGATACTTCGTGCGAGTGACAATCGATAAAGCCAGAACTCAACTGAAAGGATATTGAAACGTTGATGCACGCCCACTTCAGCAGAGTTTTCATCCCGTTAATCCCGCCCCCCTTTTATAGCACCGTCAGCCCGCGATGGAAATATCGCCCGCTACGCACCTCGCCCTTAAACCGTCATTAACTAATGAGAGTGAGTGGCTTCATTAATCCATCACCGTCACTGCTCGCGATGGCGAATTAATTACTGTCCCTGGGAGAAGGGGGAGGGGGTGGAGGGATACTCTCTTCCATTCTTTTTCATTCCTCTCTATTCCAAGGTACTGTTTTCCATTTTTCATGCACGCCCGTGACAATGTCCATTTTTTCCCCTCCCTCAGCTAGGCTCTCAAAGCACCTCTCACAATTTTCCCAAGAATTTATCGTTTCTGTGTAACGGCTATAGTTTCATAGTGATTACTGAAAATGACTCATTCCATTGTCATAAATTTGCGTTTATATTCTCGGAAACAGACATTAATACGACTTATGATCATGTTACGTTCTATTTAAGAAGGTGAGTCAAATGAAAAACCTTAAAAATGCGATCTAAGGACTTTTCGAATGTCTTGTAACATGGAACTACACTGTTAAAAAAAAATTCCTTCATTTTACGGAAAAGTGCTGGTAGAAATTTATCAAGAAGTGTGTGTAAACTCTCCGTAAAATGACGGACACGTTGATTTTCAAAAACGGACTTTCCGTAAAAGTTAGTTTTCTTTTCTTTCCGTTTAAAATAAAAAGAGATAATGAAAATGTCTTTAATTTTCTTTATGTGCGTGTTCCCGTATATACACTGTACATTTCCGTAAAACATTCCGAAAATATACAGGAATTTATAACAGTGTAGAAAGTGGTACAATGTGATGCATAACCAACAGATGGAATAATGAAAATTGGCACGCTACATTAGAATGCAGCAGTAGTTTCAAGATGGCTGCTTCATCTCCGACATGCACCTAAGAAGGGGGGCCGCGGTATCTGAGCGGTTAGACTTTTTTTTTTAATTTATTTCATTAGCCCTACTTATCAGTACAGCCATCCAGGGTGTTCAATTCTATCATGGCTACTACGATTTAACAAACAGTATATTAGTTATATAGATTCACTTTTCCTTTGTGGGAGGGCGGCTGTTGGGCGCCCGTAATCTATGCTACAAATTCTATTTCTATTCGAAAGCACCATTCGCACTTCCTAGGAAGGGCTATTCTGCCCCGATCGAGACAGCTCCCCGACGGGTATCCTTTCGGCCGCCCCCCGTTTCGCCGCCCCCGCCGGAACAGACCAGGGACCGGGATTCCCACGAATCCGCCCGCGCGACCAGACGCCGTCGGATCAGCACACAGCTAACTAGCATTTCGGCCGGTCCAGCATGGCACCCATGAACCCGAAGGCCCCCAGCCCCCTCCCTATATGTACTATTCTATTTTGTTCTCGAGCGGTTAGATTGCTCGTTTCCCAACAATGCGAACCGGGTTCAATGCCCTTCAGGGACACTCCGGATTTTCGCAAGTGGGATATCGTGCCGGACAATGCCGCTGGTGGACGGATTTTCCTTGGGGATCTCCCGTTTCCTTCGCCCTTGCATTCCGGCGCTGCTCCATTCTCACCTCATTTCACCCTCGTCGGCAATACCTCGTTGTTAAGAGCCACCTAAATCTCTCGACTTAACTCGGCCAAAGAGGGGCAGAGGCCCGTTATACTTTTGATATTTTGAGTAGTGGAGGGACCAAACTCATCCATAGAGACCTGCAAAATTCGCGTAATTATTTAAGGACAGACTGAACTCCACGTTATCGTCGTTTGACCAACTTCAGCCATTGGCCAAAAATATGTTCGGCACGCCTCGGAGAACTCTTGAGCCAATAATACCAGTTCAGAGGTGGAGTGGCCAATCTCTCTTGAGAAAACTAAACAGATAAGTGATGTTGATGGCAGTGTTGCGGCCAATAAAACCATGAACTGTGATCACTTGTTTATAAGGTGGCGGAGTCTATCAAGTGACCGATAGATAACTAGGGACAGGAAAAGTTTCGTGAATTCATTTCGGGATAAGACAGATATCAAACCCATATACAGTGAAGTTACCTTCGCAATTGGATAACAGTTTATTAAAACCCGCCCTACGCGCCTCTGAGCCAATGCCAGACTTGCAAGCAAAATCCCAAAACTGCCAGGTGTGGGGGCAACAACCAATGAACACGCGGCAGTATGCAGAGGACTAAGGAGTCTACCCTACTGGCCATTGAACTCGCGACATTTCCCTATTCCTATAGATAACGCGAATTTTGCAGGTCTCTAGACATCGAAGTTAACGACCGAATGAAAGTGCAAAGTGCAGTGCGGTGATGCATCTTTCAAAAGTCAAGACCGACGAGGAGGTACAGCTAGCAATGCACGAGTGTCTAAACATAGGGCAACATGTTTCCCGCGGAGGCTAGACTTCACTATCCTATGTGCACATCTGCAGCCTTCCATTGGCTGTCGGCCGCCTGTCTCTGTGTGAAGACTGACTGCTACGTGAGCGAGCCAATCAGAATTAAAGTTTCTCCGATAATGACTGTTCGTGATTCGCGGGCAGGCAGATAAGAAGTTTGAGCAAACTACGGAGTCTTTTGGGCCTTACGTCCGAGTGACGGACATATGGTTGTACATGAGGTCACGTGGGTGGCTATAGTCAGAGGTAGAGATGATAGCACTTAAGGTTAGATGTTACGGAGGTTGAATTACTAGCTAGAGAATAACGTTAAACATTGTACTATCACAGCTGGGGTTTAATGAAGTCAATAAAACATATTCAATACAATTGACATGACTCTAGTTAGTTATTCAGTCGGGGAGCCTACAGTTTATTATATTAAGTAAGCTACATAGTTATTTGTTATACCATCCTGGTTGATTCCTAATTAGAACATTCCCACCTGTTCTCGAGTCCGGAGGCTGCATGTAGCAGTACGATAGACGGCGCACGAACACACACCTCAAGCTGCGTTCTGCCGTCGCCGGTGGCAGAGACCCTGGGCCGCGTCTCGCGCTGCCCGTCCTCGACGTTTGTCTATAGGCCGTTCACGGCAAAGTGAGCACCTTTTAAGGCCCTGCTAAATTTTTTTCCTTTCAATTAATTTATACATTTCCGCCACATTTTCATGTAAACAATGAAATATGACTAATAAACACAGTGTATTCATTTCACCACGCTCAATATTTATCGTCTGAGACTGCAATAAAATATATTTATTAGGGGTTAGTGCCCTTTCTGAGGGCCTTAAAAAGTGTTCTCTTTACCTTGAACAGCCTATAGTAAACCAACCTCATTAATCTGCATGCTTGCTCGGGCCGCAAGTTGTGTCATATTTGGATTAGTAACGCCGGGTTCAGAACTGGATGCTTTATTAAGGTGTCTTCATGAACCCACTAGCTAGTCCGCTACAATGTGTACCAAGTCAAATAATCCAACAACGAAGGTGGTTCTGAACTAAAGTGTTTTGGAACACAACTTGTACTGAAATCTTTTCGCGTAAAAACAGGTCCCCTCTAGCTATACACAACGCCAAAATAATTTCTTCTAGAAGTATCCATACTTTACGCAAGCACTGGATCACGTGTACTGCTCGACGGGCGATAAGCATGGAAAACTAATATCGTTTCACATGTGCCGCATCTGTTCAATAAATTGCAAGATAAAAAATAATTTTAGGTTTTCATTTAACCCACCCTCGTAATTTTTTCTGTGGAAGCTACGGATTAAAATTTAAATCTTCCACGCAAAAGCATAAAATGTAACGATGAAATGCGAGAATTTTTGATCTTTAATTCTTTGTTCACGTATTGCTGATTGTAAACGTAGATGAAGGCTGTTCACGATACAGTGAGCACTTTTGTAATCAACCTTAGAAAAAAAACATTGCCCATGCCTGCATGTACTTCAACGGGCGCACTGTGTGACATTCGCCCGGTAAAGTTGGTAACGATAGATGGAATGTAGTTCCATGTCTTAACATCGAATAAAATGTGTTTGGTAACCATTTGTGATAATTCAAATTATTTAATTCGCTTTCTGTTTTTTTTTTTACGCATCAGTGTTTAAAAATTAGCAGGTTTATAAAAATGTTTACTTCCCTAATAATTTCACAGTTTCACTTGATCGGCGCATGAATTAAGTGATGAGGCCAATGGCAATGTTAATTTTACATAAGGCGGAAAAATACACAACTTGTATCCGAGTAGATCTTAAGCAGGGCTTTCAAAAGTGCTAATTTTATCATGAACATCCTATATTGAAAATACCGTGTGACCACATGAGTGGAAGGCAAACTCTCGGGAAAAAGTTTTAAGTTGAGCAGATTACGCTATTGCCGATCGATTTAAAATTCATTCCCGTTGAATTACACGTACTTTCCATCATTATTCTCGGTGTTTCTTTTCGAATAATGTTTCACGGGGCATATATTTCACGCAGCAAAAACGACCGCACAAGTGTTTCAGCGAGCGTTAACAATAACAATAATTGAAACTTTTACACTATTCGTTTTCCATGTGAAACGTCCCTGACACAGGTGAAATTTTCCTCGGATGGTCCACTCAGCATTTTTGGCTTCCGGTATTTTTCCTTGCAAAATGAACGCACATTTCGATGAGAGAAAAAAAATTTTTTGATCCAACTGTTGATGTGCGAAACTCGGCAACGCCCAAATGCGGTGCTGTGAAGTGAAACTAATTCAATTATCGTGTATAGCGCACCAGTTCCTTTTAGCTTTATTGATACGCTTTTTTTTTTGTGTTTATAAGTGCGTTATTTTTGTGTCATGTAGTACAGTATATCCTTAACGCTATAAAAGCACGGAAATTGCCACTGCGAATTCAGGAGAAGCTGAGACTGTAATAAAATAAAAGAACAAATTTTTGTCATGGAAAGATAATTGGATCACATCATGAAAGGAGACCAACCCACGCAGTATACGTTTTTTTTTTCCAGGCTGAATTATTTTATAGAGGTTTTAACTGATTTGTACTTTTCTTTTATCGATATACGCTATAGACAAAGTGTATTAATTATTATTGTGCCCTAGTTAAGTAATTAAAAAGCACTTCAACTACTCGTTTATGGATGCAGTGTTTTTATTCACTTTTCACATATACGTCAGGCTTCCTCTCTCTTCAGCGGTCTTTAACTGGCTCTCCGTTGCTCGTGGAGGTTTCACATTCTTGCACATTAAGTCGATGTTTATAAAGGTACATCGTGTTTTAGAGTACCCATCGTTTGCCCTAAAGGCGCTTGCCCTAAACGTTAGGGCAAATATCTTTAGGGAAAGTACAAGTTTAGGTCTGTATGCGAGGAAATGGCTTTTAGGGCAAACGACGGACCACCGATTTTAAAAGCATTATTGCCCCCTTTTTTATGTATGTCATCGTCTCATATTTTCTGCAATAAAATTATTTCCTGCATAATTTTTCGTACTTATTTTCATAAACCCGCGGTGGAGCAGAGGTTAGAGCACTCGCCTCACACCAAGGCGAACCGGGTTCTATTCCCGGTGGGTTCGCTCCCGGATTTAAGCACATGCCAATGATCGGCGGATTTCTCAGGCATTTTCCGCCCTCGCAGTCTGCCGCTGCTTAACCCTCATCGGCTCTCAAAACCTATGTGAAGAGCCACATAGGTAAACCACCCCGTATGTAACTGCATCTCGTGCGTTTCCAAAGCGCTGTCTGGAGATTTGTTCTTCTTTCTTAAGAGTGCATATGGTCGTCTGTAAACGAAACACGGTGAAGAACCCAGTCTTGGCCTTTGGGTGAGACATCTGGACAGCCAGTTAGTTGTCTCATACCCCGTGCTTACCTCGTAGCGTAAAGGTAAAATGGAACTGAGACTCAGTGCGGCGTTCAAAACCGCTGCTTTCCGAGAGTAGAGTACGGAAACGTGGAGTAAAAGCTGAGCAAACTTATGTAACACTTCAACAACTTTATAATGATTATCATATGTCTTTAATTTGCTTTAAACGCCAAACTGTTGTGTTATGTATACGATGTTTCACGTATGTTCGATGCGAGATGTGTATGATTATCTAGTTTAACAGTTGTGTTGTTTTTAAACGATTATCTGTGGTTTTATTTGCATGGAAATTTGTCTATGTTGATAGCACTACCTTCGTTTCTCAAAAGAACCAGGCCACACCAGCCGGCCTATCATAATTGATTTTCGAACAATAGCGTTTTAGAACAAAACTTATTCATTCTAAATTGAAATCATCTAGGGACAAGCACGGAAAGGATGACAGTCCCGAGTAGGGAAGTTAATTTCTGGTTATGATTGATAAAATATTGATATTTACGATGCAATCAAGATTACCAAGTGCACTTAGCGAAATGCTAAGCCTTAGCAAATAATGAAGAAGTACTTCAACATATATGTTGAACCACTACGGAAGGACGAGCCGGTAGAGGAGGGCTTCGGAGGACCGACTTCGAACCCGGGACAACGTGGTATCTGGCACTTGGAGAGCCATAGCAGTAGGGATAGGAAAATTTCGCGAGTTCAATGACCTGCATGCTAGACTCCACAATCCTTTGTATAATGGAACCTCAGATGTTTGGTCATTGGCTGTTGCCCCAGTGTTATCCCACATTTGACAGTACGAGATTCGCTTTTCGTTCCCCTGAAAGTCGGCTATTGGCGCGGAGTCGTCCAGGGTGTCTCTTATAAACTCTGGTCCAATTGCAAAGGTGAGTTCAGTGCACACGCATTTGAAATCTATCTTGTCCTGAAATTAATTCACGAATTTTTCCTATCCCTACCTATCAGTAGGGATAGGAACATTTCGCGGATTCATTTCAGGATAATGTAGACGTCAAACTCGTATACACAGAAGTTGCCTTTGCAATTGGATCACAGTTTATTAGACACGCCCTGGGCGATTCAGAGCCAACAGCAGACAGGGAAGGAAACAATTCACGAACCCCATACTGCCAGGTGTGGATTAATTCTGGTTACTCAATGGGGAAGCAGCCAATGGACAAACAACTGAAGCTCGAGTATACAAATGACTGTGGAGTCTAGCCTACAGGTCATTGAACTTGCGAAATTTTCCTATCCCTACCTATCAGCGAGGAGAGGTCTACTAGTTGCGAATCCAGGCGAGTTCCGGCTCGACGTCCACTTGGGTTGTTTCGGCCCGCAGAGGACGAGCTTCTTGAAGACCACCAGTGGATGTGCCGCCAAGGAGTAGCGGGAGATATGTTCCTGCATTCTGCACCCGTGAAGGGTGACCTCACGACTTCGGCGGATTTGCGGTTATTTTCCACTTACTACACAGCTAAGTTGCAGTATTCCCCAGGCAGTTAAATCGATTTCAGACACCAGTACCTATAAATTCAATTATTGGCAGTAATGTGGTAGGCAATGTGCAGGCTGGTGTTGACTGTGTTTGAGAACTAAAATAGTATAAGTTTTCACAATCAACGTTTATTCAAACGTACTATATAATTTCGATTTGTTTCACTCTTTTGAGATATCAACGTGAGCATGGTTCCTGTTAAATGTACTTAATTGCATTAAAGAAAGATAATTTATTTGTTTCTTTGATTTGCTACACTTAAGAATTCTCTGATTATTCATAGAATTAGTTGTCCAATAATCAATTTAAACATAGTTTTGTATGCTATAAACTACAGAGACAATTCAAGACAAGATAAATGTATTGATTTTCATGGAAGCATAGAAGTTAGCCGAAGCATATATTTAACCTAACACATCAAAAATTAATACATGTATATAACTATCTATTATGAATACACTGCATATTTATATATTCTGTTACATGTAATAGAAATAATATTTTATCGTCAATACAAGTGGCCATAATTATCTAACGTCAGTATTGTTACAACTACAGTAAACGTGGTTTTTGAACGAGCATTATTTAAATATCATGTTGTGTTTACAAACAAGTCCGGATTAAGCATTTTACATTGGTTGCTTTATATATACACATGGCTTTAGAGTGATGTTTTACAATGTATATATAATGTATATACATAACATATGTATAAACGAATTTTTTTTTCGATATATATATACCTTTAAAAATAATTAATTGTGTACAAAATAAATTATACTTACTACGGAAAAGTTGACGCACAAAAACGCAGTAGTATATGCCTATACAACTTAAATTTTAGGTTAGAAAAAGTGAATCTGATAATCCATCATTTGTAATTTTTCATTCGCATCTGTCACCAAAACATGCATTATTATTATTATTATTACTAAGTTCACTCAGGTCAATTAATCCTCCTGCCATTTTCCAGTTAACCCTTCGTCACTCGCCGAAATAGTGCGTCTTAAACTTTTACTCTGGCATTATGGTAAGAGTGATTATTATTTTGCAGTTTTAGGACACAGCCAAGAGCGAATAAAACATTTATTCGACGTGCTCTGGAACAGACAAAGAGCACTTTTCTTTGCAATATAACGTTTAGGAACGGCGCCCAGCGTGATTCTGCCTCCAGAGATTTCTAGTCTGCCACATAAAGTTTTTTTGCCTGTACGTGGGCGACCAGCATAGTTATGCACTTAGTTGCAATAATAATAATCTAATGCTTCGGGTCCCACTTAAAAGATGTACACCTCTCTTACTAGTCACTTTAGACCATAGGTTCTCCTGTTATTCTTTCCCTATTAACCTGCCGCCGAAATATATCGGTATAAATTAGCCATAACCTGTATTATATTGCTAGAGAGCTGTAAAATTCGCGTTATTATTTGGGGACACGTTAAACTTACAACACGTGTGCCTTTGCAATACGTTTGTCATTGGATAATTGTTTATCTGATACGTCCTGGGTAACTCTGGGCCAGTAAATGAACGCTTCACAATTGTGTGCCGCAATCACGCACAGTTCAGTCGGAAAGGGCGTGGATTCACATTTATTAGCAGCCAATGGGGAAACGACGCCGGGTCCAGTGTATACAGTATTGTGAATTTTAGCCCGATGCCAAATAAACGTGAATCTTTCATGTCTTATATATTATACGTCACACAAATCTCTAGAGGGGGCCGCGGTAGCTGAGCGATTGGCCCAGTCGCCTCCAACCAAGGCGAACAAGGCTCAATCCCAGGCCGAGTCAGTCCTGGATTTTCGCACGTGGGAATCGTGCCGGCGGGTTTTCTACGGGATCTCCCGTTTCCCCCGCACCCTTCATTCCGGCACTGCTCCATACTCACCTCAATCACCCTCGTCGGATCTCAAGACCTCGCTGTTAAGAGATACCCAATTCTCTTAACTCACTCGCGCACTCACAAATCTCTATAATCTGAATTTTGAGATATTGAACCCATTTTATAAAGCAATATAATACGTAGATGTTAAAATTTTTTTATGAATTAACTACTGGAAAATACGTGTGGGTTGCCAAGTCAAGCTTGCGGCAAGTTTTACCAATCAAGCTTACTACAAGATTGACCTGTGGAGACTGCTTACCTTGATTCAAGCTTGTATCAAACTTGTTGGCCTGCATAGCAAGCTTGATTCAAGCTTACACGTTTGTCATGATAAGTTTGATTCGAGCTTGAATCAGGCTGATTATGCGACTGAGGTTTAATTCCTCAGCGGCGTAAACATATTTTCTTTCTGGCGTTGTCGGACTTGACTGGACCATTCTCTCGTCATTCGTTTCCTATTGGTTCAAAGCTGTACAGAGCGTGCTGAATAAAACGGCGAACCAATCAGCAAAATGCAAGCGCACATGTGTTTGAAGTCTATTCTGTCTTGAAATATTAACGCGAATTTTGCAGGTCTTTACGTATCCTGTATCAAAGTGAGGAGCCCATATGCCACGCTATTATGTGATATATTCCGCAAACTAATAAGATCTGAGCATACTATGGACGAAAGATGTCTCCAAATTTCATCGTGTGGCCGAAAGAAACTGCACCATTATAGAATACTCGACTGTGCATTTTGAACTGATATACACTATTCACTAGGATCGCTGATATAATTGGTGCACTTGAAGATCGTCACATTCTCTAACACAGCGGACCATTATCTATCATTTGTAGAGACATGCAAAATTCGCGTTATTTTTTGGCATCAAGATAAAATTCACAGCACTATATATACGCGAGCTGGCGTCGTTATTCCATTGGCTGCTACCTAAGTGTTAAGTCGCTCCCTTGTGTGAACTGCACCTGATTGGGGCACACGATTGTAAAGTGTTCATTTGTTGGCGCAGAGTTACCCGGGGCGTGTTAAATAAAGAATGGTCCTCAAATAACACCGCGAATTTTGCGTGTCTAGAGACCTAAAAAATTCGCGGATTCATTTCACGACAAGCTAGGATTCAAAACACGTGTGTTTTCATTACTTTAGCAATTGGTCCACACGGTGTTTGACACCTCCTGGAGAACACTGGCCCACTAGTAGCCTTCCACTGTGACAGCAGACAGCCAATTTGCGGTCGATTCCGGCATATTTGTAGTACATAAGACTGTAGAGTCTAGCCTGCAGGTCATTAAAGTCGGGAATTTTTCAGGTCTCTATGCATGTCCCTAATCATTTGTTGGTATAACTGCGTTGAGTTCTGTGTGGTCAAATAAAGTCAAGATATAGCTCAAAGCAAACTGCTACAGCCAACCAAATGTTATCATGCTGGAAATAATGATGTAGCTACAGAATTTTGCTCAGCTTTGAAAAAAAAAAAAAAAAAAACTAAGGATGAGTGGAGTGGAGAATGGAGTCCAAATATTTGGATGGCTCTTAACATCGAGGTCTTGAGAGCCGATGAGGGTGAAGCGAGACGAGTATGGAGCAGGGCCGGAATGCCGGGTCAGAGGACACGGAAGATCTCCGAGGAAACCCGCCGACGGGAATCAAACACGGTTCGCTTTGGTGGGAAGAGAGTGGTCTGACCACTACGTACATCACCGCGAACCCAATAAAGATGAAGTTTACCGTTTACCGCCTTCTGCGCATGTATCCGGCGATGACCTACCCCACACAAATAACAACTGCCATAGTCACATGGTCAACACTATGAACGTGTTTGTTTATATACCCTCTTTTTCGCCTTCGGAAAGTGCTATACTTATGGCTAATTTTTTATCGTGCTTTGTTGAAATTCGGTACTTTTCTTTCTTTTTAAGTCCTATATCCCCCCTAAAACAGGTTAGGCTTTGGGTAACTTCCTTTACCATACGTGCATACCATAATTTATACCATAATTATGGTACAAATCCGTGACCAATTTTGGCGTACCATTATTATGGTATAGCGTACCATAATTTCTGTTTTTGCAACATAATGCCAAAATTCGTACCATAATTGGATTTGCACCTCCCCAGCTTTCCAATAAATTACCGCGCGTTCATGTCAAACCAATATATCGCCCACAATTATGAAATTATCATAACTACACCATAATTTTGCCATTTTTCCCCATTACAACTGCAGGACGGGATGTTCTATCGAGGGCCGATAAGCGCGAGCGAGCACATGCCAGAGTCCCCAGACAACACTGTGCCATAAATACATTTTCGTACGATTACCTGCTTCACCGACTGTGGCTTATCCCGCGAGCATGTTCCCTGGCGTTTATATATTCATTTTCTTAAGACAATCTCTTTTATGAGAGTAAAATATATTTACCGATTTGAAATTAGTCATTAAGTATTGATATGGGGAAGTATACAAGCATCTCAAAGCAATTGTTTGCATAAACAGTGTTTTATAACCACGAATCCTATCCGTGTCGTTCGTGATAGTCGTATTCGCAGAAAAGCAGTTCCGTAATGGGACACGAAGATTGGTTCTGAGCAGCTAGCATGATCACCCTACACCTTATTCACTGTACGGTCAAAACTCGCAATGTGTCCAGCCGCTCGGGAGGCGGGGAAAAAGGGGGGGGGGGGGGACAACACTTCTGTAAAGTTTGGCGTTCTGCAGACTTTCCGTACGGAAGAGGAGAAGGATCAAAACTCGGATGTTTGCTTTGCCGAAGTGTTTATCGCCTCTTTCAATGTTTGCTCTCTCTCTCTCTCTCTCTCTCTCTCTCTCTCTCTCTCTCTCTCTCTCTCTCTCTGAAGCACTTGTGGCGAACTCTCCGGCAGGCGAGTGCTAAGTCTGATTTCGCAAAAATATGTTTCCACTTCGTCTGCCATGACCTCACCCTGCCAAAACCCTCTCCCCCTAAGCACCCCTCCCCCTACTCCCCCTCATCAACCTCTGCAGAATTTATTCCCCCACGCAACTTCATTCGCAAGGACTTGGCAGGAAACAAATATTTATTCCACCGTTCCTTCAAAGGTGTGCGGCGAAATTGTATTTTGAACACGACGCTGGAGCCTGTTTTTTTTTTTTTTTTTCAAATGCAAGATTTGTTTCTTCGGGCACATATATATTTCATTTCACTCTGCCGTGATTGATACTGCTTTCTTTTGAAAACTTCACCTGCCCGTTCCGGGGAAATTAATCAGACGCAGTATTTCTGAGCTTCACGTGGAGGAAAAAAAAAAAAAAAAAAAAAAAAAAACAAGCCATTTCCAGTCCAAGCAACAAAATCTACTGGAGCTGCACACACTCGAAAAAAAATTGTCTGATGTTTGATAAATACTTTACGAGTTATTCAAATGTCGACTAAATGACATCGAAAGCAAAAATTTTAATTAAGCGAAATTTTTTACATGGCATGGGAAATGTGACATACCTCAGTTTGTAATACGGAGTAGCCAATCAGGCGTATTCAGAACCTCACGCAACAGTGCCACACCATAACTATGGTGTAGACGTATTCACGCAAAACAAACGGCCGTATCCCAAACACAGCCACGCCCCATTATATATATATATATATATATATATATATATATATATATATATATATATATATATATATATATATATATATATATGTGTGTGTTTGGGATACGGCCGTTTGTTTTGCGTGAATACGTCTACGTTGACGCGCTCGGACACCTTGATGTTTATTTTACGTTCCCGGCACCGCTTCATTCGATCACGTGGGGTTTTATGGGTATCACTGGATTGTTTTTGAGATTCTCTTTCCAACCGTATATTATTTCTGTATTTAGACTTGTCTTTTTGACGAGTATAGGTCGACATTGTGTTAAGTTTTCTTAATATTTTTTTTTTTACATTAAACTCATGCAATTTCACCCTAACCACACCGCACAATTGTTTTTATACACACAATCGATTGATCTTGACGAGGTATATCGACTAAAACCTAAACGAGCGTCGTAGCTCTTCCCAGTGAAAAGTCATAATACGCGGAATTTACGAGACGCGGCGAAACGTACTCAAAATTGCCCCCCCCCCCCCCCTTCCGGCCAGGTCCACATGCTTCGCAAGTCCTCACTCAACGTAATATATTCGTTGATCCTTTGGCAATCGAATGGTGTAATTGAATTTTGAGTGTAGACGATTGATTCGGAGCTGCAATGCCAAACTGTATCCCCTTATTTTATAATCATCGGAGTTTCTGGATTGCCTCCCACTATGATTGCAAATTTAATGACGTATTCGCGTCAAAAATGAAAAATGGCGATAGGTTTATATCCCCACACTGTAGGATAGATGGTAATTAAAATAAACTATAAATTATATAACTACAAAAGAAACTCGACTGGCCTATGGTTAAGAGTAGTGCAAGGAGCTGAATTTTTTTTTGTATTAATGAGATTATACCAGATGCTATATAAGATAAAATGAAACGAAAAGAACGTAAGTTTCAAATTAAGGCCTCATAAGTAACTGCGTCACCTCCGTCCAGTAATATCCCTTATCTACATTAGGCTATCACTGAACAAGGTGGCAGATTGTACAAGTAGGCCTACTGGAATCTCATTCTGCAGGACTCGGGTTCGAGCTGCTGTCCGAACATCATCATGATTTCGGATTTCGTCCACTGTTTCCCGAAACCACTACAGGTTGATTTCCGGATGGTGTCCTGATTCAGTAAATGCCCACTTCTTGCATTCTTCGAAAGCTTAGTTTTCAAGCTAGGAGCTGAAAGCGTTACACGAGGTATGAAAGCGTTTTGCTCGAACGTGTAATGAAAATACTGGTAGAAAGATTGTCTGCGTTCTGGGCCGATGTCTTTTAAATGTGACAAAACTGGCACAGGCGCAAGTCGGCCTTCGTCTTGGATCTGGCTGACCTTGACCAATGACACTGACGTTGAGTCCATGCCCGTGTCCTTGAAGGACTTTGAACCCAAAAAAAATTCATAAAAGTAAAAAAAAAAAAAAAAAAAAAAAGAGCGTTAAGAAATGTATAAAAAGTTTCAAAACTAATTTAAAATGTATAAAAAATTTATTTAGAAAAAACCTACATTTCCGGAGGTCCTTTCACCACTACCCTCCCCGATTTTTTTAATTGGTTATTTAATCGGTCAATTACTCGCCTTCGCTAATTAGTCGGCAGGCCTCTGTCCTATTCCAGCCTCTTTCGTCACCATACTACATGTAATGACCATTTATTTTTAGTATCGCCCGCTAGAGAGCACTGGTAAGTTCAGATACCGTTACATCAGGTCGCGGGGCATCCACGAGAAACGCAATCTGTAGCCACCACTGATGGGGGAAAAAAAAAACTTTTATGGAGACGAGGCCCTCATATGCGAGACGCAACGCTTCAGCGACGGCAGCGATGGCGACTGCAGGTATGGGTTGGTACCACGTGCATTATTCGCGAGTTGGCAGCCGTGGGTTGTACTTTGCTCTTCCCGCAACACTAGCTGAACACGCAGGCGGTCGGCGGCTTGCTCGCAGCTATAGTCTGTTCACGGTAAAATGATCATTTTTAAGGCCCTCCAACACAGACATTAACCACTAATAAGCATAACTTATTGCAGCCTCAGACGTTAACTTTTGAGAGAGGTGAAAATTTTTAACTCGCTAAGATGGAAACATATAAAACAGTGTTTATTATTTCAAAACCAATACGATAATATGCATTGAAAGTATCAAAATTAAAATGGCATATTATCGAATGAAGTAAGTTTTATTTCGCAGATTATGGAATTAGTTACAAAAATTAAAACAAATACCCTACAGTAAGTTCGAAATTCCGGTTTTTACTCAAATTTACCCCCTCCCCCCTTTTTTTTTTTACCGCCATCTACGAAAATGTTCGGGAAACGGCAAATTTACCGCCATCTGGTATCACTAGAGCTGCTGGTGAAATGACTGGCATAATCTTTTCGCGGTTTATTCACATTTTTTAACCAAATCTGTGAGAAATCATTTCGTATTTGACGGTTTTTGTTCGTGTCTGATATTATATTACCACAAACATATTATACTTGCGTTAATATAAAATAAGATGAAAGTATCTTATTTTTGGTTACATTTTAATACTTATTTACATTTTATTGATAAATTATTATATTTCATTTATAATTAATGTAAATAAAAAAGTGACAAAATAGGTATGTTGGCAATGTCTGGTAAGAAATAGTTCTTATGCAAAATGTTATTGCACTGAGTGCGCACGAATGTGGTGCAATGTCCCATTCGTGTAATTTTCTAAACTCGGTTAAGCTTTGTTTGCATGAGGCGGAGGAATATCCTGGAAGTGGAACTTAAGCAGTCCTTCAGAAAATGTGTAAGTAACCGTGGAAGGACTATACTTTTATAGGTTGTTCACGATAAAGTGAGCACTTTGACGCCCTAGTTACTTTCTCCTTTCAGCAATTTTTTTTTTTTTTTTTAATTCTTTAAAAACCTTCTAAAATAAATATTGCCATGTAAGTAATAAACACAGTGTGTGTACTCCACTGCACTTGGAAGTTAACGCCTTGGGCGACAATATAATGTATTTATAGACTATTATTTCAAATGAGAGGGCTTTCAAAAGTGTTCACTTTACCGTGAATAGCCTATACTTCTAGACAAGTGTAGTGATTCCCACGTGTATCCACAGGAGTGCGTACACGTGTGCGTGTGTGTGCGTGTGTCTGTGGCGAGTTTTATCAAGTTGTTGAAGACCAGGAGGAAGGAACTCTGAAAGAATGGCGGAGGGCGGTGGTGGGTGGACTGCCCCCCCTCTTTATCTTGTCGATACGACCACTCTATCCTTCCTCGAGAACTAAGCTGCTTTCACTTTGTTCATGCAACCCCTCGTTTACGGTCGCTCATTATTCTTCTCCCTTCTCCGTCGTTTACTTATCTGCCTTCTGGTTTCTCCCTCTCTCTCTCTCTATCTCTCTCTCGCTCTCGCCCTTCTTTCTCTCTTCCTTCCAACCCTCTTTCCCCGCTGCAGATTTGTCGCCTCTCGACGGGGCAGAGTTTTCGCCAAGTTCCTCTGGCAAACCGCATTTGCGAAATTAAACCGTGCCCTCGAACTTATCTCGCTCGGAGTTTCAGGGTAAACAAGATTTTAATTAATTAAAGGGATTAAAAGGATTGCTTACAAACGTGTTACTTCCATCTTTTTTTTTATATTAAAGGCGAATTGAAGTGCAAATATTTTAACAACATGCGTAATTGTATTTGGATTCAAAAACCTAATATTTGTGAATTGGTATTTTCAAGCCATTTAGTTTAAATTGCCAGCTAATTCAGAGACCCTACTTGGCAAGTTTTTTTTTTTTTTTTTTTTTAAGACTTGCCATTGCTACGACACTTTATCGTTTAAAATTTCAGAGTGAGCGTATTTCTGGTTAATTACGAAACTTCATGACTGATTACAAATATTTTATTTTAATAAATTTTTCTTTCTAGGTGAATTAAGGTTCACTCATTAGATTTAAATAAATGCGTAGGTGTATTTGAGTACAAAATTGTAAAATTCGTAAACGGTTACTCAGCTATTAAACACAACTAACCAGGGAAACAAAAAACCCGGTTATATGGGTTTTAAGAATACAAAGGTATTACACTGCCATAATGCTCTGATATCTTACACGCAATGGGTACAGACATCCGACATTCCCAATATATTTTAAGACAGAATAAGCTTCAAATACATGTGTGTTCGTATTGCGAGTCCTTAAAACGTACTTATCGGCGAGAAGTTAAGTTATCTTAGTGAGAAAATACCTTATTTTGGAACTTCCAATGCATGCTATTATTTTACCAGGTAGTCATTCATGAGTATCACAACAAAAAAAAAGTTTCGTGAAAACGGGAGTTTTTTTTTTTTTTTTATAATTTGTAATATGTTCTCTAATTAATATTCAGTTTGTAATTATTATTACAATAATTTCGTTTCCGTTTTTATAACTAATGTTAGGTATTATAAAACGGTAAATACGTGTGGAGGGTAAGCAAAGTTGGAAGTTGCGTTTTTTTTAGTAGAAATTAGTTACCCTGTAAAAAAAACTCACTACGCGCCACTGGTGACAGCAGACAACCAATGTTGCAGTTGATTTCGGCATATTTACATATACGACTATACGCTGTAAAAATATTTCTGGTAAACTTCCTAAACTGTATTGGAAGTTTTTAACCTATACATAGAGACCTGAAAAATTCGCGAGTCCAATGACCTGCAGGCTAGACTCTACAGTCGTATGTACAAATATGCCGATATCAACTGCACATTGGTTGTCTGCTGTCACAGTGGAAGGCGACTAGTGGGCCAGCGTTCTCCAGGAGGTGTCAAACACCGTGTGGACCAATGACTGAAGTAATAAAAACACGCGTGTTTTGAATCCTAGCTCGCCCTGAAATGAATCCGCGAATCTTTCAGGTCTCTACCTATACAGTGTATGGGAATAGTACTACATGTCAGGCTGAAAAAAATGGGAATGTTTAGCGTTGCTACGATACAAAGTTGGAGGCTTCCCTGCGTACTTGACTCTTTCCTGAGCAGCTGTAGGAACGTTGCCATGCATGTATGGGGAGAAAAATTACCATTTGCGCTTTGTCACTGTACGTATACACTGGCATGATAAATTTACAAATAATTTCTTATTGTGTAGAGTCCAGCCTACATGTCATTGAACTCGAGAATTTTTCAGGTCTCTAGTTATAATTCAGTGCCAAGATAGAATGCATATAAGGATATGCTAGATTCACGTATGTCCAAAAAAAATTGTACTTAATTGTTTTATTTTTTTATTGGTTCCCGCGTTATTTGACACTCATAGAAATGGGCATGCAAAATTCGCGTTATTATTTGAGGACATGCTAAACTTAAAACACTTCTCCTTTGCAATACGTTTGCCATTGGACCATTCTTTATTTAACACACCCCGGGTAGCTATGCGCCAATAAATGAACATTTCTCAATTGTGTGCCCCAATCAGGTGTACATAGTTCACTCAGAAAGGGAGTGACTTGACATCTAGGTACCAGCCAATGGAATAACAACGCTGGCTTGAGTATGTATATAGTGCTGTGAATTTTAGCTTGATGCCAAAAAATAACGCGAGCTTTGCATGTCTCTAGTCATAGAGAACCCTAAACAAATAATACACACGAAATGAAATGCACGCCCATAATCGTCTTGCGTTGTGGCAGCAAGTAGCCAATGAAAAGTTGATACATATGCCAATCGTACTAGGGGCCGTAAAACCTAACCTAAAGATAGGGCTAGGAAAATTTTGCGAGTTCAATGAACTGTATGCTAAACTCCACAATCCTTTGTATAATTGGCTGTTGCCCCAGTGTTACCCCACATTTGACAGTACGGGATTCACTTTTCGTTCCATTGCAAGTTGGCTATTGGTGCGGAGTCGTCCAGGGCGTGTCTTATAAACTCTGGTCCAATTGCATAGGCGAGTTCAGTGTACACGCGTTTGAAATCTATCTTGTCCTGAAATGAATTCGCGAATTTTTCCTATCCCTACCTAAACATTATCTTAGTCAAGCGTTTTCCGGTCTCTACGTGTGTGATTGGACCTCCGCTCAACCTACACGCCATGCAGGACCCAGAACCAACAGTAAACACTCAGCACTCTGGTAGCTTCATTACGTGTGGCCGGATCAAACAGGAGAACGAGCTCTGCCTGTGTGCGGCAGACAATGATCAAGTGACTTCTGCTACACTGTTGAAAATCTCCGTAAACATACGGAATGTTTTACGGAAATGTACAGTGTACATACATAAAGGCAATGCGTAGTGACGAAAAACGAGTATGAGTCCGCAAATACAAAATACGGAAAGTCTCCGTATTCCCTTTGGCTTCGAGTTACGGGGACGAACAATGCCGATTCTACACGAAGCTTTCTTCGCCACTGTAACAAGAAAATTATCGTTTCTGCGGCAGTTAAGGTTATCCACGCGACTATGACTTATTCATTCAAACATTAAAAAATAGCAACAGGCGTCTGTAACATTTGGCAACACTAAAAATACACTAAATTTAATAGAAACTGAATTTTTGCTTTTGTCTTTAGCATAGAAATATAAAAGTTATACCGCAATTTCCAAGCGAGAGTTGTTTTCATTATCTCTTTTTATTTTAAACGGAAAGTACGGAAAACTAACTTGGAAATTAACGGAGAGGTTCCGCGAAATTTACGGAATGTCCGTTTCTGAAAATCAACGTGTCCGTAATTTTAAGGAGTGTTTACGGACACTTCTGGATAAATTTTTACCAGAACTTTTCGGTAAAATGAAAGAAATTTTTTTTTGAACATTGTAGAGTATGTAGAGGTCTATGGAGTGAAGCTTGGTGCTGTCCTACAATGTAGCATGGTAGGAGCTCTGCTTTTAAATAGAACCCTACAAATATTGCGTTTTAATTAGAAAGCAGAGGAGACTTCAAACACATATGTAGTTACACTGCTTTTTGTCATCGTGTTTGGTACTAGAGCCCGGGTACTTCAAGCAGCAGGCTATGTTTTAATTAGAAAGCAGAGGAGATTTCAAACACATAAGTAGTTACACTGCTTTTTGTCATCGTGTTTGGTACTAGAGCCCGGGTACTTCAAGCAGCAGGCTATGTTTTAATTAGAAAGCAGAGGAGATTTCAAACACATAAGTAGTTACACTGCTTTTTGTCATCGTGTTTGGTACTAGAGCCCGGGTACTTCAAGCAGCAGGCTATGTTTTAATTAGAAAGCAGAGGAGATTTCAAACACATAAGTAGTTACACTGCTTTTTGTCATCGTGTTTGGTACTCGAGCCCGGGTACTTCCAGCAGCTGGCTATGTTTTAATTAGAAAGCAGAGGAGACTTCAAACACATAAGTAGTTACACTGTTTTTTGTCGTCGTGTTTGGTACTAGAGCCCGGGTACTTCAAGCAGCAGGCTATGTTTTAATTAGAAAGCAGAGGAGACTTCAAACACATAAGTAGTTACACTGTTTTTTTGTCATCGTGTTTGGTACTAGAGCCCGGGTACTTCCAGCAGCAGGCTATGTTTTAATTAGAAAGCAGAGGAGACTTCAAACACATAAGTAGTTACACTGCTTTTTGTCATCGTGTTTGGTACTCGAGCCCGGGTACTTCCAGCAGCAGGCTATGTTTTACAATATTCTGTACACTCGAGCATTTTTTGCTGGTTTTTGTGTTTCTTTTATAGTTCGTAGAGACGTGCAAGACTCGCGTTATTATTTGAACATTAACTAGACTTCAAATACTTATGCTTACGTATTGCGTTGGTCGTCAGACTACAGTTTGTCCGGACACGCCCTAGATGACTTTGAACCAATAGGAAACTACTAACAAGAAGGAGGCCCAATGACGTCCAACCAAGTCAAAAGGGAAAATGGGCTCTCACTACTACATAAGCCAATAAGTAAACGACGACGACTGGGATATGTAGAGGACGGTGAATTCTAGTGTGCTGCCAGAAAATAACGCTGATTTTACAGTTCCCTAATAGTGTGATGCCCTTGTTCAGGACTGCTCATAACTCGGTAGAAACTGTCGCGTCTTGCTTGTTACTGCCTAACAGTTAAGGTGAAGAAATTCCATCAATCCATTTTTTTTAGTAACATAATTTCATGGCCGGACATAAACACTTTGAGTTCGGGGCTCACTTTTACTACTGCCGTTAAAGACGAGCTGGAAGTAAGTGAACGGTATTCTCAACTACCAGAAAGCATTGTTCTATTGGTCTCTATTCTCACTTACAGCCGTCCTATTGGCCAACAACGATTCAGGCTTTCATGATTGACCGGCTAACAGTCAATGAAACGCCGAGATAACCACGTCCCAATGAAATGTTTCTTTTTTTTTCGTATATAACAGGGTGCACGGCCCATCGTGTCAATTTGCGTGGTTGTACAAAAACGTGTGTTAATTTTGCAAAGATTGTCGTTGTTATTCTGGAGCTCCTTAATAACATTCTAACAACGTAGCTACATTTCGACCACTTTTTTTTTTTTTAGCAGAGAAATATTCATACAATTTTGTCCGAGCTATATCCGAGTGTTAAAAAGCAAAGCTTGACATGGCGCGGAGGACTACTTAACACAGTTTTTTTTTAAGTTTGTGTGGTTTTCAGTCATATCCAGGGCCACCTGTTTTTCGCGAAAAGATTTCAGGATTACTTGTTCTCCAAAAGACTAGAGCTCAAATCCACTTTCGTGATTGGATGATTTTTAACTGTTGCGCATTGCAGGTGCCTGCCCGCAATCAGGGACACTTAGTGTCAGGGTTACCTAATACTCATTGGCCCAGTTACGTAAGGAGCTGTCTCCTGGCAAATAACACGTGGCCAATAACCACAAGAAAACTGCAAGTATGCCGTACGACATTGGAGTCCAGCCTTCACGTGAATCTTTTCGCGAAAAAAAAAAAAGGTGGCTATATTCATACGTGGGACAGAAATTATTAAATAATGAGGGAACAGTAAATGGGTGCAGCTCTCAATGCGTTAATATTTCAAATTCGTATTTCTCTTTCTTACCAGCGCACATTCGGAACTCGGCACAACTTAACTTCTGCTAATGTTCCACTTTCAGGTTATCCCTCCGCCTTATGCAAACAAAGATTTTACTAAAATTTCTAGGATTTCGTTATAACTTATCGATAATTAATCGATCTGCAGAGCAAGTGAAAAATATATATATATATATATATATATATATATATATATATATATATATTGTACGGAGTTTGCCAATCCCTGCTGCAAAATTTTCCGCGTGCCCATAAAAATGATGAGCGAACAACATTTAATTCCTTGGTAAGCTATTCGTGATTCCGTATTTACAGCTTCTCTCTAACGCGGTTTTTGTTGTTGGCACCACTGCGTTTATCGATTGCGTTTTTGTCGGTCTTTTTCCACAGTAGTTCGCAAAAACATATATTTTCGCGAATAAGATATATGTTGCTCGCGCAAAGTGAATATGTAGTTGTTGAAAATAGGAAAAAAAGAAAATCTGGAATATGCTGCATAGAGTGCTGTCTGCAGTTTAATATAATTCCGAAGCGCATTCATCTTATTAAGTGTGCTAGTCTAGAAAATCTGGGAATGCTACACATTATTAAATGATTCACTACGCCATAAAGTATTGAAAATGGTTTATTTCTGTGCTAAAAGTTGTACTATAAATAAACTTCCCCATCCAGGTTTTTAAATTTGTGAGTAAGTGAAGACATTTTGGCGGCTCTTAACACCGAGGTCTTGAGAGTCGATGAGGGTGAAGCGAGGTGAGCATGGAGCAGCGTTGGAATGTAAGAGCGGGGGAAACGGGAGATCCCCGAGAAAACCAGCCGACCAGCAACATCGTCCGGTACGACACTCCCACGTGCGAAAATCCGAGGGCAACTCCGCAGGGTATCGAACCCGGTACGGCTTTGGGGAAGGCGAGTTGCCTAACCACTTAACCACCGCGGCCCCTTTCCCTTTACATTGCTGTAGAGCGTCAAAATGTTTTTGGCAGCATCCGGCGTGTTTTTCATATTTCTGAACCAATTCCCAGCGCATGAGCAATTTATAGTTTATCATGGGCGAACTATGTGGCTAACTCGCAGTTCCATTTTTGGGCCGAGTGTAATTTTTTCATCCTTTCTAAGTGGTGCGCGCAAAAAAAAAAAATTCTTTATTTTTTCATATTTGTGCCAAAAAACAGTATTTAGCTTGAGGACATTACGTGTGGCATTATTACAAACAAATGTATAAAAAAAAAATTAGACTCCATAGTTCTTGCTTGATCGTAGGTCGAAACCAAAAATTATTTTCCTAGGTCAGTCAGAGAACTGAGGACTCAGCTGCCATCTTACAACTTCCTATATCTGTGTTAAACGGCTTGAGTTGCATGGCAAACGAACCTCTTGTTTTTCGAGGCAGGTAGGAAATGAGAGGAAAACAAGTCTTCGAAATTTTGCTAGGTCCATCCATCCTTGTTTGGTCCTGTTGTACCGGCCCCCTCTCGTTTTCCCGTTTTCAGTCCGTGTAGATCATATAAGTTCTGCCATGCATATGACGCAGGGTGGAACTGCTTGTTTCGAGGCATTCGCACAAAACATTAATGCTGTACTTGATTTCGTCGAGTTCATTATTCATTCCGGGTATTTATATCCTGTTCTGCACACGACTTTTTTTTCCGACCAGAATCATCGGTGAGGTTCTGTTTCGTCAAAAGTATAAGTATTTTGGGGTGGGACACATTTAACCAGTTGTTTCAAGTTGCCGGTATACTGAGTTATGATCTATTCATTTACTGCGGCACGAACTTTTTTGAATGTTTAGACGCAAATCTGAGCGAAAGCTGCAGATGCCTTTGCAAAAATGGCTTCGCCCAGTCGGACCCTAGCAAGTTGTTTTGAAATGCTGTTATCAATTTCCCTTGTCTAGTTACACAACCCTTTGATACGTTATCTTATATAAATCTTATTCATCAACAGGAAACCAGTATTCACAAAGTTTATCTACGTGGCTCTTCTGCCCTGAAGGCCTTCGGATGACCTGGTTGTCCTGCAGACTTTTTCTTTGACTTATTTTTATAGTACTTCGGCAGATGTTAAAATTATTCAAAGCCTGTCTTTGAGACATTCAAACTGATTTTACAGCTTCCAAGCGGAAAAAAGTTCATCTTTGCTATAGTCACCATATCTCCTGGTTCCAGGCTGGTTCTGATACTTTCTCGAAATATTTACCAATCTTAAAAAAAAAAACAGGGAATCGGCAACTTGTATTTAGGAGAGCAAATTGTTCTAAATCAGAGTACGCGACACATAGCAAATATTTTTTTACGTACAAAGATACTAAACATGAAGATTGGGGGAAAATGGCAGAAAAGGATATCCTGAGGAGAAATTTCAAAAGAGCCTGTAGCAGTAACGTTTGTACTTGGAAACGAATTAGGACAAGAACAACGAAAGCCCACGGCATTAAAAAAGAAAAACTATTATTTACATAGCATGTGTATGTTCGGCGCGGTTTTCCAGAAGAATGGCGTCAAAAGGACTTAGCAGAAGAGAGGTCTGAAGATGCAAAGCCGGCAGCCCGCACAAGGCTATTGTGGAAGAGGCTTGCAAAGGGGCTTATGAGAAAGTGTCGGGGGGGGGGGGGAGGGGTTGGGGAGGGGGCAGGCAATGCCAAGTGATTTATGGTGTGTGGGCAAGGAAGGATACATGGCGCCTTGTTGCTCTGATGAAGTGCTGAATGCAGATTACCGCCACCGCGTGTAAACACGGCTGTGCTAAACAGTGGCCGGCAAACAATGGCGCGTGCTGCCGACGAACCTAGCTTCCCCCACCAACAGGTACGAGGTACCGGGTGCACGGCGAGGGAAGCACCCGGCGCGCGCATGCCATAGCGGGAGCGGCGCGAGAAAGCCAAATTAATGCGGGTTGGGGTGTCTTAACTCACGGCTTCACTTTTTTTTTTTTTTTTTTGCAAAATTCCTTCGTTTTCGCGTCATAATTTCGGATTCATAGTAATAACTGACGATGTACTATGACAGAAAATTTACGTTTCGCGAGTTAGTTTTGTTTTTCATTTTATTTTTACGTTTTTCCTCTGAATTTTAACTGTGTGTTAATTGCAAGTTGTAAAAATTCGAGAAGGTATATATAATTTATTAATAAGTACCGGACTATTTTGCACGCAGAGAATAACACAGTGCAAATTAGATACAAAAAGTATTATTAAACAACTAGTAAATTGTAATTTTTAATTTTCTATACTCAAGATTTTCGATAATACCTCTGAAACTGAGATTATGAGACGAAAACTAAGAGTTTCTGCAGAAGGTGTGAATCCAAGCCTTAATAGCAAATGGACCTGATTTTTTTTCCCCCCTCTTTCTAGGGACAGCGATTCGGGCGACAATAAAGTCCTGTCTACAACTGTGCTATCCCAAAACAGTGCCTTAGGACAAGGATACGCTGATTGGTGCACGCGACCCTCTGACGTCATGGTGCTGTCCCTATCTCCCGTGTCCCAAGTCACGTCCTAAGTTGATAGAAAAAGAAGAAGAAGACTCCCAATACTTTCGCGGGTATTAATGGAATGTTTACGTTTTAAATGTAAACAACGGACTTGCAAGGCGGACTTTCTCAAAACAAACGAGAGGAAATGCTAAAAAAATAATCAGCGATGTCTTCGTTCGGCCTGAACAGTTTTATCTGACGGCTAGAACTTTTAAAATAAAACCGTTAAGTCGTTCATTATAAATGAATACGAAAATCACCCATTTCGTAAACATTAAATACTCATTAATTCAGCAAATCATATAAACATCACTACAAAACAACAAATAGTGTGCGGGATTTACTGCGATCTAGTGTCAGATATACTGAAAGCTCACTTCGGACAACGCATTCGTAGACCACATTCGGACTGCGTCTACGTGACGTCACTTGACGCCGAGTTTCGGACACGTTCACACGTCAACAGGAACGGCCGATTGTAGACACGCCTTAAGGGTCCTATGTACTGAAACGTTTTCTGCGAAATCGTTGTTTGCGCGTAAACGCGTGCCTTAGTAAATAAAAGTTGGAAATATGACATTTTTGTCAGAAAAGATTTAAAAAAAAAAATAAATTATCCTTTGCCCTATTTTTTTTTTTACTTTTGTCATATTAAGTGTATTCTTGGAGAAAAATAATGGTGAAAATGGTCAAATATCGTATATTTCAAAATTTGCTTATGCAGTTTTCTTAAGCGGCAAGAGAGAAATACACAGATGCGGGAGTAGTTTAATCTGTGGTCTTTCACCGCGTGTGATAAAACCCCACTGAATCTTCACAGTTCAGCGTCGCGACGGAAACACTGCACGGCTTGCGCGTAGGAGCGACGAGGCGCTAGGCGTGCGTGTAACTGTCGACCGTATCGCTCCTTCGCTTCTTGACCTACGGACAAGCAGCTTTCGCTGCTAAGCCTTCCTGTGCAATCAAGATCTGTAAAACTGCGACTTTATCGCACGCGATGAAAGCCCGCAGATTGAACTATGGCAGGAAGGTTTTCCTTTGCTCCCAACTCTAACAGAAACTACGCAGGCAAGCTCTTATAGTGTGATTTTTCGAATATTTTCACTTTATTTTCTATTATTATACACCTATTGCGATGGTAACTAAACTGTACAGGCTTATAGGTTTCTATTTTTTCTGGCTAAAAGTCGCCTGCCCGTGGTATTCATCTGCTGAGATGAACGCAAACGCTCAAACAGAGGATCTACATAAAATATGCCCGGACTACTAACTCTTAACACTTACGACACTTAGCCGAATTACATGCTGGAATTTTTTTTTTTTTTCCCCAATCATCCACATCTGCCTGCGAAGGCATGCACATTTCATTGGCTGTCGGACTTTGCTTACGTCACTCCTCCATTTTTCTCGCCCACTCTGAACGTGTGTTGGAGGGCGTGCTCTGCTTCGCGTACTTCGCGTACACGCGTAACACTAGTCGTACTAGTGGCTAGTGTTTATATAGGTCATTCACGGTAAAGTGAGCACTTTTAAAGGCCCTTTCAAAATGCATTAACCCCCCCCCCCCAATAAATACAATTTATTGCAGCCTCAGACGTAAACTTTCAAGAGTAGTGAAATGTATACACTGTGTCTTTTAGTCATGTTGTGATGTTTATATTAAAAAGTGGCGAAAAGTTATAAATTAATAAATTGAAAGGAAAATTTTAGCAGGGCCTTAAAAAGTGCCCACTTTACCGTGAACAACCTATAAGAGCATCGTGTTCAGGGACGTATTTTGGCTGTATCTCAGTAGTAAGTACACACTTGTCAAGTATATACATATTCGTATTTACCGTTGTGTGTACTTACCCTGACTATTGGGACGGGTTTTATTCTAGCTGTACTTGACTCGTCGCACAACCTGGCAGATATAAGCTACAGATTTATGACGAATTGCACTAGAACTAAAATTTACTTAGACCTCTGGAAGTACATTTAGCGTCCCAGTAAATGAACATACGCATGTATGGAAAGAAAATACTGTCGCTATCCTGTACATAAGTAATAGGTTATGGCAAAAATGGCGATGGACACCCAGGTGTATCCGGTCGCATTGGAGTAGTGGTGTGTCGAACCCGTTCATTCAAATAAGCTAGCTCACTCGCTCTCGCTCTTGGTGAAGAGTCGTTCATAAGAGTCGTTCAAAAGAGTCGTCTCGTTCCTCGAATTAGTCGGGTTTCGTAGAGTTGAGAGTAGTATAGAAGCGAAGAGCGGCTCGCATCTCTGCGCTGATGTAAAGACATGCGATCGCATAATACATGGCATTTGATACACAGTTTAAGGTATATTGTAATTATTTTCGTAACAGTTTTGTCGTTTTTCAATTCATTAAAAATGTTAAATATACCATAACTATGATGTATATTAATTTTGACATTATTACAAGAGTGAAAAAAGTCTTGGTGAATTGAAATCTGCAGAAAACTCGAGAGCGCGCAGTCAACAATATCTACGCAGTCTTCCCAAACTATTTCGGTGTCGAAATATTAGAAAAATTATCAATTAAAATATTTTGAAAACCCCACACTTAATATGCTTGAGTGCTTTTGTCCACGCTTAGAAATATTCACGGTATTCCTGTCTCCAGTTTTATTACTTGCGTGCTCGTAAACAGAACAGACGCGCCCTTTGAATGCGATTGTTAAATGCCAAATGAGCAGTCTTGTTATATCTCCCGAGCCGAAGAGCTGTCTTTTTTGGGCTGACTGAGCGTAGCGAAACGCCGAGCCTTAGCTCTTATCATTCGTGAATGATTCGACTCTAAAGAAGAGCAACTCGCGAGTCGCTCTTTTTTTAGAGAGTAGTTCGTTTTGAACGACTCGCTCGCGAACGACCCATCACTACATTGGAGGCGAGCGAGACATCTCCCTGCTGTGTGTGTATGGATGTGTATAGGCTGTTCACAATAAAATGAGCACTTCTGAAAAGCCCTGCCTAAGATCTACTTGTATGCACGTTGTGTATTTTCCCACCTTATGTAAAATTAACATTGTCGTGGGCTCCATCGCTTTCTTCAGCCGTCGGTCATGTGAAACTGGAATTATTGGGAAAGAAAAATATTTTACAAAATCTGGTCCTTTTTATACTTCGTTGCATTAACAAAAACAGAAGCGAAAGGAATATTACCATGAACAGCATATACACTTACGTTAACACTAATATGAAACACTTGTTGCTCATTAAATATATTTAAGAAACAAATAATCTAGTCATGCATGGGGTTGGTCTTGAAAGGTTTGATCCAAAAAGTGCGGAGAACCCGCGAATAGACTACACATTCTAAAATATTCTGGTGGAATTCAGTTGTTGAAATGTAAAAAAAGCAATGAAGAACAGTACTTTCCAATCAAAACCCACAACCCAGAGGTCCGTGGATAGAACCCACATCAGCAGAGTGGCACGGTGGAAGCATGCTGGCCCATAACCCAGAGGTCCGTGGATAGAACACACCTCAGCAGAGTCGCACAGTGGAAGCATGCTGGACCCATAACCCAGAAGTCCGTGGATAGAACCCACGTCAGCAGAGTCGCACAGTGGAAGCATGCTGGACCCATAACCCAGAGGTCCGTGGATAGAACACACCTCAGCAGAGTCGCACAGTGGAAGCATGCTGGACCCATAACCCAGATGTCCGTGGATAGAACACACATCAACATAATGGCACAGTGGAAGCATGTTGGACCCATAACCCAGAGGTCCGTGGATAGAACACACCTCAGCAGAGTGGTACAGCGGAAGCATGCTGGACCCATAAATCAGAGGTCCGTGGGTAGAACATACGTCAGCAGAGTGGCACAGTGGTAGCATGCTGGACCCATAACCCAGAGGTCCGTGGATAGAACACACCTCAGCAGAGTCGCACAGTGGAAGCATGCTGGACCCATAACCCAGAAGTCTGTGGATAGAACCCACGACAGCAGAGTCGCACAGTGGAAGTATGCTGGACCCATAACCCAACCAATGAACACTAGAATGAGACATAAGGTAGTGTCATTTTTCTATCCCTACCTATCCCTATCCATCCATCGTGTTACTTGTACTTACACAGTACATTACAATTCTACTTTCAGATACAGAAACATTATTTTTAAGTATTGCGTTTAACAACATTACTGATTAACGCTGAGAGTAAACTGAATTTCAGGATTACGCAATACAATAAATTTGCTCTTTAACTATATATATATATACATATACAATCCTGAATACCTGTAATTAAAACCAGGAATCACGGAGATTGTCTTGGGTAAAAACATACGGATTATCTATAAAACGTGTACGACTTTGCTTTGTAAAACCAGATATTACTACAGTTCACACAAAGTTTTATTTACCAGCGGTTCTCAAAATTAGGTTAGTGGATCTCTGAATTTGGTTTACTCTCTCGAGCGAGAATTCATTTGGAACTCTAAACACAGCTGGTTCTCCAATAAACCATGCTCCGAATCGCAACTGCTCGGATGTGAAAATGAATCACTGTGACGTGATTTATTTGTACTGGTAGGCAATAAATTGTAATCATTTATCAAGAGTCGACAGTTTACTGTCCATTTACAGTAATGCGTGTAAATGTATTGGAACAGTTTGGAGAACATTTTCCCCACACTACAGTAAAAACGCTAAATAGCCAAAAAGGGGGAAAAAATATTTGTTTTATAAGCTGTGTCTATGTACTGAAATTCGTATTTCATTTATTCAAAGTAAGCGTAACTTCTTCAGTTCAGACATATATTTACGTTTATTACATTTGACGTATTAATGCTTGTAAGTTTACAGAAACTCACGTTGAAATTGAGTAGAATTGAAATGTATCTTGGCAAATGTAATTAATTACATTTTGCGTGTCCCCAGTTCCTGTGTTTTTGACAAGTGGTGATATTGCATGAATTACCATTTCGTTCGCAAAATGAAACCGTCCGAAAGATTCAAAATTCATCGTTACTATAGAATTACTATCTGGTGAATACCTTTCGGGGGCATGTAGATTTTTAACCCACACACGCGAAACTATAGTCAAAGCTACTGTGAGCGCAAACCTTGCTTCCCACGTTTTGCAGAAAATCTCCACTGGATAACCGAATATGGAGATTGAGTAATTGGCAATTTCTGTTCCTTCCCGTTGCCTGTGGCCACTAGGTTCATTTCTGCACGGGGCACACTCTAAATCGGAATCAGTTATTTTTTTTTACTGATAGTCAGTTGAAACTGCTCCATCCGGAATCAGTAGAAAAAGAAAACTACTAATCTCTTCAGTTAAATGAAATCCACTAATACAAACAGTAGAAAATCAGTTATTCATAATAAATCAATAAAAAGCACAAGGATTAAAAACCGCGCATTACTGTTTGAAATAAATTAAGTACAATTATTTTGTCGAGAAACTAAATTATTACATGTACAAGGAAATATTGGAAGTGGTTGGTATCGAACCGCCAGCCCAAAACGCAACACATTCTCTTGTTTCTTTTGGCTGACGTTCTACCAACTCTGCTACTTTGCCACTGAGAGGAAAGATCTCTCATTTGCGTAGTAACATAAACTTACAATGGCGAACGGCTGTAAGTTTCGTAATGTGAAGTACTTCATGTTGTCGAAATATACACATATTATGCGTACGTAGGTAAATATCTTTGTAAGGCTCGATAGTCATTCTAAGCTAATTTTAGTTCAGATTGTGTGCTTTAAAAGAGAAATATAGTGGTTTTAACGGTGCTGTTGGTGTTATCAATGTATCTGCCATTTTACAAGCAGGGTCACAGCAAGATGAGCCAAAGAGGAGGGGGTCAGGGGCCATAGCCCCCACCCTAAACTGTAAAAAAATGTTCTGGTAAACTTCCTAAACTGTAATGGAAGATTTTAACCTATACACTGTATGGAAACAATAACAACACATCAAGCTGCAGATATAGGGATGTTTAGCGTCGCTACTATATACAAAGGTGGGAACTTCCCTACGCATTTGACTGTTTACTGAGCAAATCTAGGAACGCTACAATGAACGTATAGGGATAAATCATTGCCATTCTTGATTTCTCACTAAGCGTAGATGCTGGTATTACAAATTTCTGAATAATTTCTTACAGTGTACTAATTGTCATAGTATGCCAAAGGGGACAAGGTTTAAAACATTAATACATGTCATAATAAACGATGAAGTCTGCTAACGGTAAAGTGAGCACTTTTAAAAGCTCTGCTAAAGATTTACTTATATCCGCATTAGATATACTTCCGCCATATGTAAAATTAACAATACTATGGGTCTGGTCACATTATCCATGCGTCGATCAGGTACACCTGGAAAATTGCTAGAAAAGTAAATATTTCACAATTTTGCCAATTCGTACACTTATTTGTATAAAAAATATAAATAACGGAAAACAAGTCATTTCAGTATTCTCAAATGTTTCCCTAACACTTTTAATTCAGCGTTAAGACGTTGAAATACTTTCTCTCCGTCGATTCCAACTATAGGAGACGCATGGCAGTCAGTATACCTGTGAAGTCACATGCCGGTAAGGGCAACTACATTTTTAAAAAGTTGGTCTCAAAAGTGGTCACTTTATAGTGAACAACCCTTATTTAAATTTCTACTAGAAATATAAGTTTATAAATAAAGTATGCTTTAAAAAAAGGTTTTCTATAAACTTATGAGAAAAGACTAAATTGTATTCTAGATCTTTTCAGTTGACCTAGATTAGGAATGAACGAGTAGCCTAACTACAGTATTTTTTGGTAACTAAACGTACATCTAGTTGTCTAACGATCTCACATTTCACGAAGGACTGCAGTTGACAAGAAATGCAGAGGTTATCGATTTTTATTTTTTGTTAACAAATAATTACTGAAATTTTCAAAAAAATTACTTATATTTTAATGTTAATCGCTGGGCCAGTGGCTTGTATTAAAAATCTACAGAACATCATTGATATCGCGATGCATAGCATAATATTAGAAGAAATTGCCTATATTGAGCTAACAGAATTATAATAATTTTTTTAAAAAATGGAAGCAAGGTTGATAAATGTGATCTCTGTTTGTCTTGGCCCTCCCTGAGGTTTAGGGCGATTTTACAAGATCAAATATTTTATTGAATTCAGCCAACTGAATACAGAAAGTGTTCAGATGCACTTCAATGGATTGAATTCAAAAGAAATTGATTTATTATTTTAAAGTTTGGAAAGGCGTTACACACATGCAGCTATATTCAATATATATCGAAGTGGCAACTTGAAATATTTCCGTTGAAAACATTAGAAATAAGTTTAATAAACTTTTTTTTCAACCTTCTGTAAAACCATACATTACGCGAAAACAATTTGTAAAAAAAATGTTTTTTTCTAAGACAATATATTTACTTTGTATGAAATAAATATATGAAAATATTGGTTTAGCTTAAGTGTGCATAAATTACTGTATCTAGACACTGTACTTTATATTTATAATAGTTTAATGGTGCGTAGAGCTAGTTGAAAAATTGGATTCAAGAAAATATTGAACATGTTCTAAACGAACATCTTTGAAGAAATGAGTCATTCATCGGCTTGAAAGATAAAATGGCGGTGATCGTGACGTCCGAATGACCTCACACAGCATTCAAGGAATTTAATTGAATGCATTTGAAGGAAATTTGAAGTGAACTTTGATCGTGTGACGGGGTGTTTGGACATGCTGCGTCCCTGATCACGATTCTGGCCTCACAGTCACATGATAGAGATACCGTGAACGGAGAACTAGGATCCACGTTCACTTGTTGGCGGCAGATGGTATGGTAATTGCGACCCCACGCCCAGCTCGGTAAGTAAAGGCTATTCACGGTAAAATGAGCACTTTTGAAAACCCTGCTTAAGATCTACTTGTATGCACGTTGTTTATTATCCCCGCCTTATGAAAAATTAACACTTTGTAGACTATGCTCGAGTGTAGCTCGAGCAAAGCTAATTTGAAAATTTCTTTGTTGATGAGAACAAAACTCACATGGATGTGCAGTCTTTGTTCGGCCAGTGTTTAACATGAAATCCACAAGAACACCACAGCGCAGTAACAATTATATTGCTAATGGTAGAATTTTGTTCTGTATAGCCATTCAGAAGGACGTGGTTGACTGTAGATCCATTTATACGATAAAGGACATTTGATTGGGTCAATATCAGCTCGGCTCTCCATTAGTTGATGACCGGCCAATAATGAACGCTGTAAGGTACAGGGTAGTGTCCGGTGTGGTATGGATCAATAGGACGATGATGAGTTCTAACACAGACTCCAACAGGACCGGTGTTCTTTGCAGTAGTGGATATATGGGACTCACTTCCTAATTTGTCTTAAGTACCAGTAAATGTATGCAGACCTCAATGTGTTAACACTGTAATGGGCCTCATCACTTTATTTGTGCGTCGCTCAAGGGAAACTTTCAATTATTAGAAAAGCAAATATTTCACAAAGATTTATTTTTTACAATTCGATACATTAAAAAAGTACAAAGCAAAATAAATATTTTAAGTAATTTCAAACTGTTATCTAACACTTTTAATCTGACGTCAAGATCTGGAACTATTTTCCGCCCATCGTTACCAACATTACTGGACGAATGTCACTCAGTGCGCCCGTTAAAATATTTGCAGGCAGGGGTAGTGACTTTTTTCTAAGGTCGATTTCAAAAGTGCTCACTTTATCGTGAACAGCCTTAAACAAGGCGACGGAAAGTCATCGCAACGTTAGCATTTGGAACGCACGCATAAATATATACGTAGAGACATGACAATTTCGCGAATTCATTGACTTGTAGGTTAGAATTCACAGTCATATGTTCAAAGTCACATGCCAACATCTCATTGGTTGCTTACTGTCAGGGTGGATGGCGTTGACTGGGCATGCATTTCGTTGTAAGTTTGTTACTGGCCCAAATATCTGAACGAGGTGTCAAATAACGTACGGGCAAACAGCTACAGTGACACATGATGTCATGAATGTAACTTTGGGGAGAGCCTTAGCAATTTCCCTTCAGTTTGAACCCGGCTTCACACTTTATTAATCGAGGGCGCCGAGAAGTATCGCAACAACCACCGGACGAGGCCGCTGGCACAAACACTCACCACGAGCCAGCTATCGGGGACACCTTACGAAATGGCAAGCCGATATAAGACGATATAGGCCGAAGTAAGGGTGCGAGGCGTCATCTACAGGGAAGATCAAGACCACTGGCATGTCTGCCCGATGACCAGCTAGAAAGAGCCTCCGGTAACTTTAATCAAGTGGGGACTGTCCAATCACAAATCAACAATAGACAATAATGTAGTTAATTTAATATAATCAATCATTACCTCGCCCCTGTTATATAACATGTAGTGTTTTGTAGTATATGTTTGTTAGTTTGTTACTCTAAATTAAACCCCCTCCTCAACTAGCAGCTACCATCGTATTTTTCTGCACATCGAGCTACTCCCCTACCCCTTTCTTGTGTGAAGTCGTATTTTAATAAATACAACCTCGCAACAACACGAAGCTACACATTTTTGATTTCTAGCTTGTACCGAAATATTTTTCAGGTCTCTATAGTATGCAGAACGCGTTCGGAATTGGATTGGATGGCAGCTGAAACCAGAACGAAGCTACGTGTTAATCCATTACCGCGATCACCAGGTCAGAGATGCATTACGGGTAACGCGATAAATGCAAGTCAAGCACGTTAATGGGAGCTGCTGACGGATCGGGACGAAAAATGGGAACACGGAAATTCGATTTACTACCACCTGCACTCCGGAATGCTCCTGCTCTAGTTTGCGCGAGTCACGGTAAAGGAAAAATGAGTAAAACTATACAGGATGATTCGCAACTAGACCGACAAACTACGGGGTGGAGATTCTTCATGGGGGGGGGGGGGGGGTGACCGTATGTGACACTTTATACCTAGGTATAGGAAATTTTCGCGAGTTCAACTACCTGTATGCTAGACTTCACAATCCTTTGTATAATGGAACCTTAGATGTTTGTTCATTGGCTGTTGCCCTAGTGTTACCCCACATTTGACAGTACGGGATTCGCTTTTTGTTCCCTTGCAAGTCGGCTATTGGCGCGGAGTAGTCCAGGGTGTCCCTTATAAACTCTGATCCGATTGCAAAGGTGAATTCAGTGTACACGCGTTTGAAATCTATCTTGATCTGAAATTAATTCGCGAATTGTTCCTATCCCTATTTATACCTAAACCGAATATTAACGGAGGTATTAGCCCTTAAAAAAAAAAAGAGATTTTAAGCCGTATTTGTGCAAAATATTGGTAACGAAGTAAAATACAATGACAACTCTCGGAACATCATTGTATGTTATCGGGACCTTCAACGTAAGAGCCGATATTTTGCATAAATACGGCTTAAAATCTCGATTTTTTTTAAGGGCTCATACATATCTTAATATTCAGTTTAGGTATTTAAGTGTCACATATGTTTTACTTTTAATTTTTCATGACGAATCATCTCCCGAAGTTTGTCGGTCTAATTGAGAATCATCCTGTATTCTGTGAGTTGACAAGGACCGTACACAAGAAAACACGATTGAATATACAATGAAAACAATAGTTTTAAGAGCCATAATATTGGCACAACTGCATGTTCAGGGCCGGTTTAATAAAGTGATGGGGGTCTCATTTATATTAAAGAGCTAAATCTGATCCCACAATTTATTTATGAATCAGATACGGAAAATAAGGGCATGGAGTCAATACAACATAACTAAGACATATTAGCCTGTTGGTTTGAAAGCAATAAGCTAACATTTAAAGTCACAAAAACTAAACATATGTTATTTCACAAGAAAATATTCATGCCTAAACTTGATAACGGAGTAAAAAAAATACGCGGAAAGCTAGTCAAAAGAGTTGATAAATTTAAAAATCTAGGTTTGGTGATCGATAAGGGCCTACATTGAAATGGCAATTTATTAAGGTCGTTGCCCGAATTCAGATACATACTGGCGTACTTGCATCCTTGCATACTTTACTTAACCTTGATACCAAATTTTATGAATTCGAACAAGCAGTCTTGTAGGCTTCGGCAACAACTATTACCCAGCAAAACATTTCTAATGAAAGTGTACTTCGGAAAAGAAGATCTTGATAATTGCCTAAGGTTACAGAACTAAACCAATGATTAAATAATACTTCGATTTGAAATACTTAAAATTTATTGTCATGCTCGTAGTACATGAGTTTGCCATTTTGTTTACTTGTTTTACTTTGACTTTTGTAGGTTATGAACATATGCCTGAACAAATATACTGTTTACGCCTATTTTCAAGGTTCTCCTGCTCTTAATCACTAACTCGGTGCAAAATTATATTCCTACGAAGAGGTGATGTCACCCTATAAGTCTTTAAATAAAACAATCATGTCGAAAATAGATTGTAACCTACAAATTACTTCTCAAAATGGCGGAACATATACCACAAGGGTACGAGAGTGTACATCTTTGTTTTCTTGTATACTTACATACGTTACTTCAGGACACAGGTAAACATAAATATGTACTTCAGGCCTGAAATTATTAGCATATCTTGAGAGAGTTCAAATTCGTCAGTAAGTATTAGTGAATTATTAGAGGAGACTGCAGCGACTGTATTTAAAGAGGCTCGGCCTTCGGGTACACAAAAATCACATCAAATTATCCTTGGGGCTTTACGTGTACGAAATAAAAAAACACGCTTCTCCTATCAAACACTGAAATAGAAATAATTAAGGGAGTTCATCTTTACAACGTCATATCAAAGTAGTAATGAGTTCGTCCATTTTCATTATAACACAACTTCTTAGGGTTTAAACAGCATAAGAAATAAAATAAAAAATATTACGTAATAACTTGTGATATTTGCATGAAAAGTGCAATGAGAGTGATGACTAACTGGAGATTTCTGGACATTCGCCATTGCGATGCAGATGTCTGTAATGAAAAAACTGAGCACGAAAAAAAATCTTAAATAAGACAAGTAACCTATGGACGAGAAATTGCTGTATTAAAAAAAAATTGAGGTAAAATGACCTTACAAGCAAGGGAAGCTGATTAGCTCTACATGTAAGGTAAAATTACTTGTCAAATGTGGAGTAAATTTACTTTACAAGTAAGGTAATATTAACTACTAGCCATCCGTTCATTTAATCGCCTTTCGGTCTGTTCGATATTTTCATGAATTTCTCGTGACATATGTTCTTTACTTTCACTAATTTCCTCAAAAATTAATTATGTCATGTGTTAAAAATATACAAAATGTGTGGAGAGTTTATAGCCACACGTTTTGGCGTTCAAATTAATACTGCAACACCTCTGATGTGTGTTACAATACTACGGCCAATCTCATTGGCTATAAAATATTATTTCTGAGATATGTAATATAGATATGAATGTGTAATGTAATGATAAAATACCGTTGAATATGTGAGTGAATCTGCTAGGTTATATTAATGATATACCTAGGCTAAACTCTATGCTGCCAAGCTAAAAAAAATCGGTGTATTCATCCAAATTTCCATTACCTCTGTAGTTAGAAACAATTGGATCATTAATTCTAATAAACAAACAGAGAAGTTTTAATTCAAGTAAATCAATAGAAACGAATAAAATTACTTTGATTTTAATACTGATGAACTAAACCAATTTCGAATTATATGGTATTTTTGCATAACTTTAGTTACGAAATATTATAATATACTAATTCTCAAAATTAAAAGCAACACTAGCCTGCACATTGCACATCAACCGATTTACCAACATTTTACTTTACTAGTTCTGGTGTCATGAATACATTTACATTTGTTTGAGGAAAAATACGACTTAGCTGTCTCGATAGCGGAAAATAACCGCAACTCTACCCATGTAGTGGAGTCATCCTTCACTGGTGTAGAACCCAGGAACAGCTCTCCCGCTCACCACGGACAGCACATCTCCTGGTGGTCCTCAGGGAACTCGTCCTCTGCGGGCCGGAACAGCGGAGGTGGGTGCAGAATAGGAACCTCTCCAGAATCCGCAGCCAGTAGCACTCCTCTCGCAGAACTGGCTCTCCGAACACCAGACACCGCGTCGTCCTCCTTTACTGGGCCGTCCTTCCTTCCGGGCTCATCGTACAGCTTATGTCGAATTACTTCTTCTTTTAAACATATATAGGCTCCGCATTTCAATAGTGCGTGAATAATTATGTATCTCCATCGTAAATATCATATTTTACCAATCAAATATTATAGATTATCTTTCTTACTCAGGACTGACTTCTTTTCTGAGCTGGCCTCTCAATCATTCCAAATTAGAATGACTAAGTCTTTTGTTCTAAAAGACTATTGTTTGAAAAAAATAAAAATAAAATGTGATATGCCGGCTGGTGTAGCCTGATTCTTTTGAGAAAACAAAAGGTAGTGCTTGTTACAAAGACAAATACTCGTGCAAAGAAACCAGAGATAAGTAGCTTATACAACACAACTGTCAAAATAAATAAGTATATGCATACCACATTGAAGATACGCTAAACATCTTATACATTGCATTAAAGTTTGGCATTTAAATCACATTTAAAGACATAGAATAATCATTATAAAGTCATAAATATTGAAGTGTTACAATGACCTTACAAGTAAGGGAAGCTAAGTAGCTCTACATGTAAGGTAAAATTACTTGTCAAATGTGGAGTAAATTTACATTACAAGTAAAGGAATATTAACTACATTGTATAATAAAATTACATTTAAAAACACACGGGGTATTAGTAATATTACTTTTTTTGTTACCTATATGCTCTGACGAATAGTAAGCGAAGTCTTGAGCCTGAAATCTTCGACACTTGCCGGAGGGTGGGCGCGAGTCATGGACCTCTATCGCTGTAGGCCGATGCGCTACCCATTACACCACAACAACATGTCATGATAAGTGAATATTGTCCTTCCACTTAGCTGTCGAGACAATGCTGAAGATATGCACGCATCATAATGTGATTTTCCCATCAATTTATGAGATTTTCCAACGCTATGTAGCCTGCGTAAATTTTACTCCAGAGTGCGGTAATTATATATTACATGTAAAGAGCCATGCTGGAAAGCTTGTATAACCAGACAATAAAAATTAATTTTAAGGTAAAATTATATATTATACAATTATCAAATAGTTACAAATTGACTAGGAGATTCACACACCTTCAGGTAATTTTCCCATAAATGTATGGGATTTTTCACTACCATGTACATGAATTCTACTCCAGAGTGCGGTAATTTTACCTTACACGTAAGAAAAACTATGTTCCCCACAGAAGTTTGCGAATATTACTTTACACTTGTCAGGTAATATTGCCATTTTTACAGTGTACATATACTTATTTATTTTCTCGTCCATAGGTTACTTGTCTCATTTAAGTATTTGTTTGGTGCTCAGTCCTGTTTTTCCCCGAAAGGCATCTGCATCTAGGGATAGGGAAATTTCGCGAGTTCAGTGACCTATAGGCTAGGATCCACAGTCCTGTTTATACTCGAGACCCAGATGTATGTTCATTGGTTACTTCCTCAGAGAGTAGTCAGTGTTACCTCACACCTGGCAGTATGGGATTCGCCACTGTTTCATTGAGATCCTTTAATTGGCTCAGAGTCGTTCAGGGCGTGTCTAACAAACTGTCAGCCAATTGTAAAGTAAACTTCAGTGTGCACATTTTTTTCGTCTATTTTGTCCTGAAATTAATTCGCGAACTGTTTCTATTCCTAATAATAACTTGCCTGCTGAACCAGCTACTTGTCAATCCACAACAAAATCCAAAAATAAGTTACTGAAATATCTACTAGATGATTATTTTATTTGATACATGCTGACTGGGTGATGAATATGTTTTTGAACAATTGGAAGTCTCTTCCGAGTTTTCCTGCAATATATTATGTAATGTATAACAATTCCAAAATGTGTATTTGCATGTAAACATGTGTATACAGGTAAACTTATACACATGTAATCAGATCTTGCATTAATTAGTTTGTAATGTGATTAACTTTTCGCATATTTGTAATGAATACCATTTTGTGAATCTATGTATGTACCGCTTTCTTTAATAAGCTAGTGGACACGGTAGCCTCTCAACAAATAGCAAATAAAAAATAAATAAACTACAACACTATAAAATTATTTAGGCTATTCAGCTATGTACATTATATAACTAAGGATAGGAAAATTTCGCGAATTCATTTCAGGACAAGATAGAGTTCGAACGCGTGTACACTGAAGTCACCTTTGCTATCGGGTCAGAGTTTATTATACACGCCCTAGACGACGCTGAGCCAATATCAGACTTCTGCAAGGGAACAAGAAGCGAATCCCATGCTGCCAGGCGCGTGGTAACACTGGGGGGGGGGGCAGCAGCCAATGAACAAACATCTGAGGCTCGACTGTACAAAGGATTGTGGAGTCTAACCTACAGGTCATTGAACCCGCGAAATTTTCCGATCCCTATATATAACTTAGTGTGTAACAGTCCTCAGCACTAAGCAGGTTCACGATAAACCATTCCTCAAAGTATACTCGCCTCGAATCTAGACGAACCGGGTTCGATTCACAGCGGGGTCGCTCCCAGATTTCCGCACGTGGGGCTCGTGCAAGACGATGCCGCTGGTCAGCGGGTTTTCTCGAGTATCTTCCGTTTTTGCCGCCCCTGCATTCCGACACTGCTCTATACTCACCTCACTTTACCCTCACCTGCCTAATTAAGAATAGAAAATCATACCAACAGGATGACGTACCGGATTCGACCCCACTCAACATTATATTCTTTTGCATAAGAACTATTTTTTACTCAGCAATAAAAAACACATATGTTCTCCCTGTTTTTTAATTCATATTATTTATAAATGAGTCATTTGTAAATATAATATAAGAAAAATTAAAATTTGACTTAAAACGAGGTACTTTTATGTTAACACAAGTTGAAAACGCTTGTAACACGAGGCATATTTAGGAAACAGCCAAGCATGCCATTCATATGTAGTTATAAGTAGTATAGTGCAGGAGAAATAGAATAATTTATATATGTATGTTACGGAAGCGTGTGTATGACAAATAGTGTGAGTTCTGAGGGGTACAGTTAATATCAGTAGTACATTGCACGGTGGAGAACTGTACCTACTCTCACCGGAACTTGTAACAATCCTGCAAACAAAAATTACTCTTTAACAAGAAGACACTTAAAAAAATATATATCCTTGAGATAGGTTTCAAAGTACAGCCAAATATACCAGAAAATAACACTACATATCTGGTGGAGCAACATTTACTTATAACCAAAATTATGTAGAGCAGCTTTAAAAAATATTAAATCAAGATGAAAAAGTGCAACTTCAAAACAGATTAGCAATCGGAATAGAACATGGCAAACTGGTTCCCTAGTAAGAATTTCTAACTTTATAGTGTCGTCAAAATAGTTTTTCTCACACTTGATTTAAAATTAAGCGTATCAATATTTCCAGTAGAACATTATACATTTCGACACTGCGGGATAAATAGGTAAATGTCGGAGAATCGTTACGTTACCTGTTAGAGATCACCAGCGAATATTGATAAAATTGTCCATAATTTAATGCAAAAATAATATTGAAATCTCAGTAGGTCTACTCAAAGACAAGGCGTAGCGCTTATCTGGTTCGTTGCATACGAAAATGTGGTGAAAAATTGCAAAAACCAATTCTGGCAACATAAAATTAATACTACGTCTCTGTAGAATAATAGGATCTGTAGCCGGAACAACATCAATTCGGAGTGTTGAGTTAGGAACCAACCCTTGGTATCAAGTCTTACGTAGGCCGAAATGCATAATTTCAATCTACTTAGTTTGAACTAAATATCCGCTGTGGCCCTTTTCTTTTGTTCTACGAACACTGCTGCGGCATAACAGAACATTCTTGTAACACTTTCGGAGTCGGCAAGCCAAGATGGAACTGCCTACCAAGTAGAATCAGTTGAGTTCGCTTTAGCTGAGGTCTTGAGAGCCGATTAGGGAGAAACGAAGTGAGAACGTAGCAGCGTCGGAATGCAAGGGCGGAGGAAACGGGAGATCTCCGAGAAAACCCACTAACTAGCGGTATCGTCTGGTACGATTCCCACTTACGAAAATCCAGGAGTGACCCGGCCGGGGATTGAACCCCCCTCGTCTTCGTGGGAGGCGAGCAGTGTAACCGCTCAGTCCACTTTTGAAAAGCCTCTCATTTGGAATATCAGTCAATAAATATATTTTATTTTAGCCTTATGAGTTAAATTCCGAGTGCGGTGGAATATACACACTGTGTGTTTATACTTACATGGCCATATTTATTTTAAAAAGTTGTTATAGGATGAGTAATGGCTGAAAGTATCAAAAGTGTTTACTTTACCGTGAACAGCCAAAAAATGGAAATTTAAATTGGCCTGGCCAAGATAAGGGTTAACTTGGAGCTGCGTTGAAAAATTAGGATTAAAATATTACTTACTGTCAGTGCTGCCAATTTCAATCAGTTAAAAATGCATATTCATTTAAATAATAACACAGACATAAAAAAAATCCCACAAAATTTCACTTTAAACTAAATAACACTTTTTAAAAAATATTTGAAACTTGAAACAACAGATACTCATTAAACACACGGCATAAACATAACAGTTAACATATTATTAAATTTAATTAATACATAACAACGTAATGATGAAAATAAAATACGTTTGTCTATTGTAACGTTACAAAGAATAAAAAATACCTTGATATGAAAACGTGGAGAATTTAATATCGTGGAAACAAAAATAATTTCGTCTATTTCCATGAAATATTAAGCTTTATATATTTGGTGATTTTCCAAATGTTTGATTTGAACTGTGTGAAGGAACCGCGAATGGACTATATAGGACGGTGTTATTTGCTGCGTAAGTTAAGGGTATTATATACCTGCGCGTCCAAGGTCAAGAAGCGAGGGAGCGATACGGGCGACACTAACACGCACGCCTAGTGCCTTATCGCTCCTACGCGCAAGGCGTGCAGTGTTTCCGTCATAAAGCTGTACTGTGCAAATTAGATCTGTAACATAGGGGTTTTATTACACGCGATGAAAGACCACAGATTAAACTAAGTCCATATCGTTGTACTTTTCTCTTGCCGCTTAAGGCAACTGTATAGGCGAGCTTTAGAAATACGACATTTGACCACTTTCACGAGTTTTTTTCTCCAAGAATACGCTAAATATGACAAAAGTAAAACGATAGGGATATAGACAATAGTTTTTTTTAATCCTTTCTGTCAAAAAGTCGCATTTCGATGACTTTTATTTACCGAGATACGCGTTTGCGCGCAAAGGACGATTTCAGATCAAATGTCCCCGCAAATATACGCGGTTAACGATAAAGTGAGCACTTCTGAAGTCCTAGTTACTTTTTTCTTTCAACCAGTTTATATCCTTCCGCCACCTGTTATTGTAAACCATGCAATGTGAGTAATAAACACAGTTTATTTATTGGTTATTATGTCTGACGAAACAGCTTCAGAAAGCGGCGTATGATCCCCTTAGCGCAGGCATTATTCACCCGGAGTCGCAAGTCAGACAGCGCATCTGCAACCGTAGTTCCGGGAAACGCCACATGCATCTGCAGCCGGTGACAAATCCAGCGATGTACGGCCAGAAGCGGGATATCGCCGCGCACTCAGGGGAAGGCGCGTGTTGTCTCGTTTGAAATACCAGCCGCTCTGCTGTGGCGGGTACAATGCTAGCGTCGGTCGTCACTTCGTCCGCGTCCATCAACATGGCGGGGGACATGGCGTGCGCGTTCCTGCGCTGACGGCGGGAGGTAGCTTCAGGAGAGGCCCGCACGCAGGCGGCGAAACTGTGCTGACAAATGAACCGCACACAGTCGAGCGTAATGGCGGGCGTGGGCGGGTCCCGATTCCTCCAACAAGTGACGTCACGTTGACGCGGTTCCGTCGCCGGAGCGTGCAAGTCGTATGTTCCTCACTGTATGTCCACGTCGTTAAATTTCCTGGCAACGATGAAAGAGTAAATGACTGAATGAACGCTTTTTTGCGTGCACACGTATCTATCAACTTTACAGACTTTCAGTAGCAAAAACAATGTATAATAATATATTACAGTTCTAAAAATAATTAATAATATTTTATACATAATTCATTATAATGATATATAATAATATTAATAATTATCATATATTATATTATGAATAAAATTTTCAACAAAACTAATGTATTATTATTGTATTGCTGTATGTGTATAATTGAATGAGAAATAGTAAAGGATGGAATTCCAGGCCTATGTCGGGGCTCAACGTTTCATGCACCTTACATAAGTGCTATTTTCACAATATTCTGTGCTTAAATAAAACCGATTCCAGTGATATTAAACACATTTATTGAAATATTTAAACATCTTCGTAACTTAGTTTCTACTAATGATTCAGAACAACAGATATTTGAGGAAATGGAGTACGTATCTATATTAGACTGAGAAATAATCGGCAGCAGGTTAATCATGAAAAAAATCAGACGAAAACATATATACGACCTATGGATGGTCTGAAGTGTTGAATTTGGACTAGTTTATTATAGCTAATGGAAGAAATATTCAAGATGGAACACTTGAGTGTCTGGAAAATGCGGGTAAAGGAACGAAGGTGTGTAAACATCACAACGCCGGAATGTCACTGTCATCAAATTATTTCATGGAAATAATCACGGTTGCTACCTTCAGTTCAACTTAATCTCCACGACGCTGAAGTTAACTTTTGATTTAATAAATGGGTTATTAATCCGCATGTTGCAATTAACTTTGCACGTTATACGGACGCTCAGTTTTCCATATGAAATATTGTCTCCAATACGTGTAATAAACTATTGCTGCAGGTTGTATTCCAAAGACGTGAACAGCCCTGATTATCCACTTTAGACCAAATGTCGAAAAAAAAAAAACATCTTTTAAAGTAATTTTTTCATTATTAATCTGATGCTGAAGTTTATCGGCCTTATTTAGATACATTCTGTATCATACACAGCGAGCTTCATTCCAAAGAGGTTATACTTACAATACCTTCCCCTTTAATTAAACATCCTATTATAAAATAATAGGACAATTTATGTCTGCCTGCCTGTCTGTCCCTCTTTAATACTTGTAAGTTCCTTGAAACTCAACAAAAGTTCTTCCAATTTTGTAGAGCGAATGCTCAGGGTCAAATACAGGTCAATTTCAAATTTCAACAAGATCAAATTACGCAGTCATGTCTTTTGACCCTAAAAACTCATTTTTAAATTACTTTTTCCTACGAGAGCTTTGTATTAATACATAGAGAACATTGCATTGAGATATGAAGGTAATGAAATATCATTTTTGTTTAAGTCAAATGTCTCGCTTCAATGTTGAGTTAATTAGGTGGGGCCACAGTGGTGAAGTGGTTAGAGCTATTCCATGTGGGGCCACAGTGGCCCAGTGGAAAGAGAAATATCATTTTTTTCCAGTCGTTGTATGATAACCAAATGTTTTAACATTGTAAATATTCTAGTCACGTGACCATATTGAAAACACGGTCACGGGCTAAACCCCTAGTTTATAAATTACGTCTTTGCCAAAGGCTGTTCACGGTAAAATGAACACTTTTGGAAGCCCTGCATAAGATCTACTTGTATATACGTTATGTATTCTTCCGCCTTATGTAAAATTAACATTGCCATTGGCCTCGTCACTTTATTCATGCGCCGGTCAAGTGAGACTGCGAAATTATTATAAAACTAAATATTGTACAAATCTGCTCATTTTTACACTTCGATGCATTAAAAAATACAAAAAAGCGAGGGAAATAATAATTTAAGTTACCACAAATGATTACCTAACACTTTTGTTCGACGTTAAGATATGGAACTACTTTCTCCTCCATCGTTACCAACTTTACTGGGAACATGTCACTCATTGCGCCCATTATAATATGTGCAGATAGGGGCAGTGACTTTTTTTTTAAGGTTGATTTCGAGAGTGCTCACTGTATCGTGAACAGCCTTTAAACAAAGAACACTTAAGAAATGGCGCCTAACTACTTGACATATTCAGCAACTGTAGCGGTAAGTAGTACTCATGAACATAGTTTTTTCTTGCTTGGAAATTACAACGGCGTAAAAATGCAACGAATTGAGTTAAGTGCAGGAATTTGTACGGCTCCTAACAGCGAGGTCTCGAGAGCCTATGAGGGTGAAGTGAGGCATGGAGCACCGCCGGAAAGCAAGGGCGGGGGAAACAGGAGATCCCCGAGAAAACCCATCGACCAGTGCCATCGCCGGGAACGATTCCCACATTCCCGGAGCGACCCCGCAGGGAATTGAACCCAGTTCACCCACGTGGGAGGTGAATATTCTGACCGCAATATCACCGCGGCCCCAAAATGCAACGAAAATTAAGAAATGCGGCATGCAGATAGCTTAAGTATTCAGAGAATGTACCGTTGAGCAATCATTCTGAAAATCGTTCTCAACTTGTTTACAAACGGTAACAGATTGATAACGAACAGTCAATTTTAAGGCCCTTGCAGAATTGAAAACTTTAACATTTGACTTGGCGATTTGACTTTATGTTTGTTTTCCGCGTGTTTTTTATGGCGCTTGACGCAATTTAACTGTCAAAGGTAAATTCAAGCACGCTTGGCTTCACGATTTCGTAAAGTTGAAATTTAAAGTCAGTGTCAAGGAGTCATTGGCAGAATATCTAATAGAGGTTATGGGAGAGTATGTTATTTTACTGTAGGGCGATTTTAATCTCGGTATATTAAAAAAAGCTTGTCTTAAATAAATGCCCAACGAAAATAATGTAAAGAGGAAATATACTAATTTACACTTTCGAATAAAGTAAATATGTGAGTTTTGTTTTAAAATTAAAGTTTAATATAAATTATAAATCTTATTTTAGGAAAGGTACTTAAAATGCATTCGTGACTAATATGATAATGATTTACATAACAAGATGCACATTTATACGAAGCTCGCAGAAACGAGGTTCAATTGTCTGAACTCTTGACTTTATACAACTGCATTGTGTATTGATGGTTTCGTCAAAGTAGAGGCGATGTAAAGTCAAGTGTTAGTTTTATTTTGTGTAAGGGCCTTAAGTTTGTCGTTTGTCGCGTTGTTACACATCCCAGTGCAATGTCGCGTAGCGATTGTATTGCCCTGCCGCTAGTGACGTCACATGCAGGTTGTAAGGCCCTGGTAGTTTTGAGTGGGCACCCGTCCAGCTTATCTGTTCGCCCGGAGAGAAGTGTCGCCGGGCGACTGTCAAAAACATCCCCCTCCCCCCCCCCTCACTCCCACTCTCCTACCACTCCTATAACAGAACCACCCGTTCGACGTTTCGAAACGTGAAATGCACGAGGCCGGCGATTCGCGGCCGCTCGGTCACATTGCGTTCCCTCGGCTCAGCCGAACGCAATTATCCGCTATTAATTTAGCCCGGGTTGCGCGTCGCTGGTCATCAGCATAACAACCTCATAACGAGCCGCGTGCCCGCCTCACAATACCACCCCGAGGCCTGAAATTAAGCCTTAATTATTGACGTCACTCACTGCGGGACGTAAGCCAGACCAACCCCCCGAGCGGGAAGCTGTGCGCATTAGTCCGGACAGGTGTTTTTCGCGGGAAGATTTCAAGATCAGTTGTACTCCAAAACACTTTAGTTCGCATGCACTTTCGTGGTTGGATTGTTTTTTCTTTAATGTCACGCGCCTCGAGTGTCTGTCCGCGAATCATGGGCGTTCAGCATCGTAGTAATTCATTGCGATTCGCCCAGTCAAATAAATCCATGTCTTCTCGTGTAAACACACGGCCAATAACCGAAGGAAGTCGGGACGTAGTATATTGAAGTCTAACATGACCATAAATTTCTTCGCGAAGAACACCTCTCCCTACACATTACTTAGCCCGGAGCATTCGGACTGAAACCATATCATGACGATCACTTGGCCTTCAATTACGTATGTACAGGAGGATTGAAATTTCACTTATTAAACGACCTGAAGGTCAGGCTCCACGATCGTTTGTATTTTCGACCCCCAAATTTTTGTTGGTTGGCTGTTGCCCCAGTGCGCAGCTCAGCCGGTTACTGGCTCGGAGTTCACCTGGGCGTGTCTACAAACCGTGATCCAAATGTAAACATAACAGAAATGTACACGTGTCTACAATCTAGCCTGCGCTAAAACAAATCCTCCAAATGTTTCAGTCCATAATTACATGACCTAAGGTTAAGTGAATTAAAATTATGTACTTGGCCTAAAATTATATAAGTCACTTGAATCAAAATTATTTGACCTACATTCAGTTGGCCTAAAATTATATAAGTCCCTTGGCATACAATTATTTGACCTTAAGTCACTCGACCTAAAATTATTTGACCTAAAGTCACTTGGCCTAAACTCATTAGGCCTAAAGTCATTTCCCCTAACGTCACTCAGCCTGAAGTCATTTACTCTAAAGCCATTTGGCTTTAAAATCTTTAGCCCCATTTGAGGCCAAATAATTTTACGTGATGTCGCGGGTTTAGTGCTTTAGTTCTTGGCAACATACTATACTTCACTGTCTTGTGCTTGCTCGAGCGCAATTCGTGATATCACTGACTACGGATAACTAGAGGCTGTTGAAGGTAAAGTGAGCACTTTTGAAATTAACCTTTGAAATATGTCAGTGCTAGGGGCACCCGAATTTCGCGAAGAGTATTCCGTGCATGCTACATTTCAATGCCCCACAGGCGTACCAGCAGTTTACCTTTGCTTATTGGCCCGCGTGTTCCTCTGAGAAGACATTTCGTCACTTGAATGGCCAATCAGAATTAGGTTACTTCGATGCTGCACGTCTGTGATTCGCGCAACACCTAGATCGTCCGATCACGAAGGTGGATCCGAGCTAACGTGCTACGAAGTGCAACAGGTCGTGAGATCTTTCGCGAAATGCCGGTGTCCGTGGTAATTACCCATACCTACACGTAAGCTTAACTACACGTAAGCTTAACTACACGTAAGCTTAACTACACGTAAGCTTAATTACACGTAAGCTTAACTACACGTATGCTTAACTACACGTAAGCTTAACTACACGTAAGCTTAATTACACGTAAGCTTAACTACACGTAATCTTAACTACACGTAAGCTTAATTACACGTAAGCTTAATTACACGTAAGCTTAACTACACGTAAGCTTAATTACACGTAATCTTAACTACACGTAAGCTTAATTACACGTAAGCTTAACTACACGTAAGCTTAACTACACGTAAGCTTAATTACACGTAAGCTTAACTACACGTATGCTTAACTACACGTAAGCTTAACTACACGTAAGCTTAATTACACGTAAGCTTAACTACACGTAAGCTTAACTACACGTAAGCTTAATTACACTCTGGTATAGACTATTCATGGTAAAACTAGCACTTTCTAAACCACTGCTTAAGATCTATTCTTTCTCCTTATGTAAGAATAACACTCCCATGGGCCTCATCACTTTATTCATGCGCAGGTCAAGTGAAACTGAAATGATTAGAAAAGTAAATATTTTACAAATCTGCTCGTTTTTACACTGAGGTACATAAAATTTACAGAAAGCGAAACAAACAATTTAAAATTTCAGAAATGGTTTCCTAAGATTTTTTATTCGACGTTAAGATACGGAACTACTTCCCATCCATCGTTACCAACTTTACTGGGCGCACGTCACTCAGGGCGCCCGATAAAATATATGCAGGTAGAGGCAGTGACTTTTTTCTAAGGTTGATTTTAAAAGTGCTCACTTTATCGTGAACAGCCTTTATGAAGGCTGTCAATTACGTTGACAGCGAATTGTTAAAAAAAAAAAAAAAAATAGTTCCAATACGTGACGTTTTCGGAGTGTAATACATAAATTTACGGCTACAAAATTCAATGTTTCTTGTCTTATACTCATAGGAGCACGATTGTCGTGTTATTAACACATATACCTATAGTCCATTCACAGTTGCTTCACTTTTTTACCAAGCCCTGCCTATGTTCAAGTTCCAGGATATTCCTCCGCCTCCTGCAAACAAAGCTTAACTAAGCCTAGGGAATTGGACAAGAAGGACGTCGCATCTCAACCGACCCACGCTACTGACTTCACAGAGTGCCCATTACAAACTCGCAAATACTTTATTTCGTACGCATAGTCCCTATGTCTCTTGGCAAAGACGTATTATTGCCAGTTCACAAACTTAAAACTTGAAATTTTGAAACACGAATGCTCTTATAATATTATCTTGTCTTCACACAACGAAAAAACGTTTGCAGGGTAGCAATTATTAACACTTTCCTTTACCAAGGTGAAAAACCTCTGGTATTTCCCTCGATTTTCTCTGTAACATGAAATTCCTTGACTTTTCGCTGTGGGTGGACACCCTGCTACAACACGTTTTATTATTATTATTATCATCTTTAACACTTCGAGTACGGCTCACTTTTGCAAGCGTTAAAGACGAGCTGGAATTGAGTGAATGATATCCACAACTGTCGGAAAGTAATGCTATATTGGTCTCCATTCTCACTTACAGCTGTGCTATTGGTCAACAACGATTCAGGCTTTCACCATTGACCGGCTAACAGCCATGAAACGCCGAGTTAACAACGTTCCAATGAAATGTTTTTTTTCTCGTAAATAACAGGGTCCATCATGTGAATCTGCGTGGTTGCACAAAAATGTATGTTATTTTTGCGAAGATTGTCGTTGTTATTATGGAGTTTCTTAATAACATTCTTACAAAAATAGGCAAACAACGTAGCTATATTTCAACCACTTTGGATTTTTTCTTGAGGAAAAAAATATTTATACAGTTTTGCCCGAGCTATACTCTGGCATAGTCTTGTATTGCCCGGTTGCACCAACATCTTCCCCGATCCGAGATCGAATGATTCTAGTTCCGAACCAGGATTCAGTTCGATCTTGGTTCCATTGTGAAATTGTTGCACCAACGAAAGTTCACGATTCCGGATCTCCGATTCGTCGATCTTGGTTCAAAAGCGAGAGATCTAAATTAAGTATGAGACAAATTCATCTGTTGGTTCGTAATATATGACATCGTGAATGTAGGCGTATTTTTCTGTGTGTTTACCTAGAAATTCTCTATCGAGTCTCTGCAACTGCTATTTATTTAATTTTATGGAGACAAATCACGGATGAAGCTGCAAGTGGTTCTAAACCAAATATGTTTGCAGAAAAGTAGGAAGGAGTAATCTTTGACTTGATATAAAACAAATTGAATGCAAAAAAAGGTCCCGTTTTATTTGAAACAGAAAGATAAGGAATGGAAGACCCTAGAAGATGTTTTACTATACTGAAGATACCGAAAATTTTCCGTTTTAGTTGTTTTGTTTGATTAGAAAAACTATGCACACTTTTCTTTCGTTATTTATAATACCGATGTTATTGTAGAATGTAGCGTACATAACACAAAATGTGCGATGTTTTATCTGTTTTGCGTGAATTATTTTTCTACAAATTTTACTGAATAATATTCAATTGCGTATAATGTTGTTTTAATTTCCCAAGAAACCAGTTGTACTCTGCTGGCGTATTTTCAAACTACATTTGTCGACGAAGGCTGTTCGATAGTTAGCTTTTGGGGAAAATTAGGACATTTTATGATATTCTGAATGACTTTTCCAGTTTTACGCTGTGTTTGCTCGGAGGTATAATCATGAATTTCGTTCTCTTTTTAGAAAACATTACTACATCTTCAATTAAATAAATGCATTTGATCTCAAGTCGTTGAAAAATGTCTCAATTTACATTTTACAACAGTAAACAACAACCGAAAACACTTCTAAACAGTTTAAATATTACTAAGTTTATTTCTAGTAAATAAATATATTTAACAATGCTTTCAAATTCACATAACCTGTGTACTCTTCTCTGATATCGGATCGAGATTTCGAACCGCCAAATTAAGAGGTTCTAAACAAAGTGCATCTCGATTTCCAGTCCAGCTCTAAACTCGAATGGTGCAACAGTTTTCTGTGTCGAAATTAGATCCGATCTCGGATCGAGATTCGAACCACGTTGGTGCTACTAGCCATTAGTGTTAAAGTCATATTCTTTTATTGGCATACTTTTTTTTTCAGGCTGTTATTTCACATCACAACGTAAAACGATGTAATATGGTGCAAATATGGGAAATAAGCTTCTTTGGACGCTTTTAAGGGGCAACATGTGTCGAAGTGAGCACGGGATGTCAGCAGACTTAACAAACACATTCTTCTGCCCCCGCTCCTCAAATGCGGACTATATGCCGCCTCTAAGTGAGAACGTGCCTTTGTGTCTAAGTGAGCACGGGATGTCAGCAGACTTAACAAACACATTCTTCTGCCCCCGCTCCTCAAATGCGGACTATTTGCCGCCTCTAAGTGGGAACGTGCCTTTGTGTCTAAGTGAGCACGGGATGTCAGCAGACTTAACTAATACATTCTTCTGCCCCCGCTCCTCAAATGCGGACTATATGCCGCCTCTAAGTGGGAACGTGCCTTTGTGTCTAAGTGAGCACGGGATGTCAGCAGACTTAACAAACACATTCTTCTGCCCCCGCTCCTCAAATGCGGACTATTTGCCGCCTCTAAGTGGGAACGTGCCTTTGTGTCTAAGTGAGAACGGGATGTCAGCAGGCTTAACAAACACATTCTTCTGCCCCCGCTCCTCAAATGCGGACTATATGCCGCCTCTAAGTGGGAACGTGGCTTTGTGTCTAAGTGAGCACGGGATGTCAGCAGACTTAACTAATACATTCTTCTGCCCCCGCTCCTCAAATGCGGACTATTTGCCGCCTCTAAGTGGGAACGTGGCTTTGTGTCTAAGTGAGAACGGGATGTCAGCAGGCTTAACAAACACATTCTTCTGCCCCCGCTCCTCAAATGCGGACTATATGCCGCCTCTAAGTGGGAACGTGGCTTTGTGTCTAAGTGAGCACGGGATGTCAGCAGACTTAACTAATACATTCTTCTGCCCCCGCTCCTCAAATGCGGACTATCTGCCGCCTCTAAGTGGGAACGTGCCTTTGTGTCTAAGTGAGCACGGGATGTCAGCAGACTTAACAAACACATTCTTCTGCCCCCGCTCCTCAAATGCGGACTATCTGCCGCCTCTAAGTGGGAACGTGGCTTTGTGTCTAAGTGAGCACGGGATGTCAGCAGACTTAACAAACACATTCTTCTGCCCCCGCTCCTCAAATGCGGACTGTTAGCCGCCTCTAAGTGGGAACGTGGCTTTGTGTCTAAGTGAGCACGGGATGTCAGCAGACTTAACAAACACATTCTTCTGCCCCCGCTCCTCAAATGCGGACTATTTGCCGCCTCTAAGTGGGAACGTGGCTTTGTGTCTAAGTGAGCACGGGATGTCAGCAGACTTAACAAACACATTCTTCTGCCCCCGCTCCTCAAATGCGGACTATATGCCGCCTCTAAGTGAGAACGTGCCTTTGTGTCTAAGTGAGCACGGGATGTCAGCAGACTTAACAAACACATTCTTCTGCCCCCGCTCCTCAAATGCGGACTATATGCCGCCTCTAAGTGGGAACGTGGCTTTGTGTCTAAGTGAGCACGGGATGTCAGCAGACTTAACTAATACATTCTTCTGCCCCCGCTCCTCAAATGCGGACTATATGCCGCCTCTAAGTGGGAACGTGCCTTTGTGTCTAAGTGAGCACGGGATGTCAGCAGACTTAACAAACACATTCTTCTGCCCCCGCTCCTCAAATGCGGACTATATGCCGCCTCTAAGTGGGAACGTGGCTTTGTGTCTAAGTGAGCACGGGATGTCAGCAGACTTAACAAACACATTCTTCTGCCCCCGCTCCTCAAATGCGGACTGTTAGCCGCCTCTAAGTGAGAACGTGCCTTTGTGTCGACCGGACCGAGGGTGCGTTCATGTTTGTGAGCGTGCGTGACCACGTGTGGCGGTAAATTACCCCCTGACGACGGGACAGCTACGGTCATGATTTGCGGATGATTCCTGGGAAAGCAATCACACCGCGCAGTTGCAGTGTGCTTTGGCCGCGGTAAATATCCGCAACGTTTGAACTCGGAAATGGAAAGGGGGGGAGGGTGTGAGTGGATACGAAGTACAGTAGAGCAGGGGGTTGGTTTGCTTTGTGTACCCCCACGATAGGGTAAATGGAATTCCTCCGCAATACTCCTGCGGTTGGGGCTGGAATAGCTTACGCTGGTTCACACACTGTTAAACATTTAGTCTTTGTCTGTATATACATTCACGGTTAACGCCAACTTTCTAAGGCGCTGCTAAAACTCTACTTCCAGGATATTCCTCCGCCTCGTGCAAACAAAGCTTAATCAAGTCTAGAAAATTACACCAAAAGGACAACGTACTGTATTCGCGCGTACTCAGTTTAATAATTAGGGACAGGTGTTTTCCCGCCAAAAGATTTAGGGTCGATTGCAGAGTTCCATGAGAAAAATCTTAAGACAAATGTAAAGGTAAGGTATAATTAAAAAAAATCTAAGATTTTTCTTCAATGTTCCACAGTTCTCCGAAAAAGATTTCTTAAGTGATAAAAAAAAATCAAAGTTGAAGTGGTACCACATACGTGGTGGTAATTCTAATGATGATGGCACTAAAAGGTAAAGAAAAAGTTTTGTTTATTCTCTTTTGCCATATTCAACTATATAATGACTTCCAGAATTTTTTTTTTCACTACAGAAGGAAAAGATGCATTGTACCAGTTAATTACAAAAAAAAAAAAAAAAAAATATTGAAGTTAAGAAGAGCGATACGCATTCCGATGCAATGAAAAATAAATCATGGGAGAAACTCACTGCAGAGTTTAACGCACATGAGTTTGTTACAAAGGTACGAAAGAGAATTCCTTTGCTGTAACACAAAATAACTGTGTGTTAGTATGTACTTTTTCCTCAGTGTACTTACATAAAAATTCTTTTTTTTTTTTTTTTTTGTCGATGAGGGTGTTGAAAGTAACCAAATGAACGTAATTTTAACCTATAAACAGATAGTCTGTTAGGAAGCACGATACAAAAAAAAAAAAAAAAGAAACACGAATATAACTCTCTTCTACACTCAACACTTTAACACACCATGAATCACCTTCCTTATTAACATCAACATTTACAGTCAAAATATTACGATAGACCTTTCGATAATAATACCTAGAAACACGGTATTGCCTTCGCAGTATTATGTGGTGTCTCTTCTCTAATGACACAGAGGAGAGTGAATTCTGCCGTCGCTGCCGTCTGCCCCTGGGGTGGGGGGTGGGAGGGGGCGGAGGCCTCTTGTCCCACCAGTTGTCTTTCATTTGATTGCGGTGGGTTAAGAGAAGCTAACCCCCCTCCCCTCCACCGCACCCATGAAATTGTAATCATAAGCTAAGCTCGCAGCTGTCTGTAAGACTTGCCAAGTCGCCCCAGCCAGCCCTGGTTAAGAAAATCCTGATACAATTGCGCTCAGCTTATATAACAACAGAATTTCAAAGAGTACATTCAATAAGACAAACATGTACAGTAAGATTAATACAGAAAAAAATTTAGTCCATAACCTTGAAAAGTCTAACATCCGGTTGGCGGCCCCATATGTTCGCGGCAGTGCCACGGCGTCCATTACACTTTGAGGTTATGTCACCCATATTTAAACTTACAATATTCATAGTTATTGAAATAATGAACCGCTATACAAACGTCAACTCCATTATGCTACAAATTCATGGCAGAATACATGCATAACTAGTATATTGTTTAAATCACAAATTATTATAACATAAAAAGTTACCTACAAGAGCTTCTTCGACTTCAGTGAATTTCAGATTTAAAAAGCAGACATTACATCATCATTGTCTGTCGTCGATTCATGGTGTGTTACTAATAAGAATGCTGTAATTAGTATGTACTCTAGAGTCGTGCTCTTTTCTCGGAAGAAGATCAAGTTCGAGATTAGTGATCTAATCCGGCTTTATCGGAAGTTCGTTGGCATTGCTGATAACACACATGTACTCGGGCATGTTGAAATGTTGTTTAATCCATAAATAATAAATAAAAAGTATTTATCGGATTATTTATTCAATTATTGGTTGTAATAATGGTTGTAATGTAATACATTTTATAAAACATTTTCTTTATATATCAACGAAAGATTAAGTTATTCTAATTGCAAGTAACCTTATGATATTAGCAAAGGGTTAGATAAGCTTCCTTAAATATATACCACATAATACACAAATATATAACTACATACTTATATATACTAAATATTTTGTACAGAAGAAAAAAGAGGGGTGGGGTGGGAGCAGGTTAGAAAACTCATATTCCCTCCTCATTCCTGCACCAGCATCGTAAAAATTAAGATGACAGACAATTATATGTTTATTTTTAGAATCTGAAATTCACCGAAGTTGAGGCTCTTATAGGTAACTTTTTATGTTATAATAACTTGCGATTTAAGCAATATACTTCTTATGTGCGTATTACGCCATTAATTTGTAACATAATGGCATTTGAGTTTTGTAAATCGGTCCATTATTTCAATAATTATGAATTTTATAAGTTTCGAGGTGGGTGAATTTTTATCTAAGGGTGGTCTGTCGGCCCCTTAAGATAAAACTTAGATTTCCCTTTTGATTTCACTTCAAACTAGTTTCTACAATGGATATTCCTTAAATTTTTCTTAGATTGTGCTTTCCCTGAACTGTGAAATCGGCCCTTAAAGATCAGTTGTATTCCATAACACTTTTGTTCATGTGCACTTTCGTGGCTGGATGGTTTTAAATGCCACGTGCCTCAAGTGTCTGTCCGCGAATCATGGACGTTCACTATCGGAGTACTTTATTGCGATTGGCCCAGACAAATAAGAACATGTCTTCTCACGTAGACACTCGGCCAATAACCCAAAGGAAGCTGTGGAGGTAGGATATTGAAGTCTAGAGTGGCCATGAATATTTTCGCGAAATACACCTGTCCCTATTAATAATACATATTTTGCGTGGGAACTATTTATGACTAGGTGTTACCACGACTATTAACTTACTGTTTTATTCGTATTAATTACAAATGAAAAATTATAATTAATAGAAAAATATAACTAAAGGTTTAAATTAAATATTAAAAATAGGATACTATCATGTTAGCGGAAGTATAAAATCTTGTGATGCGTGGCGTGTATAGGAAATAACCAAGCACGTGTCACATAGGGTGATTTTTCTCAGGTGTGATTTTTAAAAAAATGGCGAAGAAACCGTGAATATGCTATAATTACTCTTCCCCAGAAAAAAAATTGAGCACATAGTATTCGTATAAATACACGTCTACATCACAAGTTTACGTTTTTAGAAACTCACAAATAAAGACAATTGACAGAAATGAAATAATACACGATGAAAGAAGATTCAAAGAGCTATTTCAAGACGTCCATACAATCGTTTAAGGAAATATTTTTGCAATTTCAAAGAATTACTGAAAGTAAGGAAATTCTTGCATAGTATTTATTTGATGCTGCCTCTGTTCTCATGCAGAAATAAAGTTTACCCAAGCGTACCTTAAAAGGGATTAAGACAAAACCATTAAATTGGCCTTGTTAAATTTTCTGCAAATGGTTTGGTTTATTTTATTCGTACATCCCAAAAATTGAAAAATTTTGACTCTGACATCCAATATTGCAAAAACCATGCACACAAAAAAAAAAAAAAAAAAATCTGAGAAAAAGTACTCATTGATACAAGTTACGCAGTGTGTGGTACAAATATATAATCACTAATTTTTTCGTTGTCGTTGCACTTAAATAAAATATTTATTTGTTAGTGTTTATGGAAGACGAAACACAGTCATATTACGCACTGAACTAACTTGTTATACGTACGTTTAAAAAATTCACACATATACACTACGTTCATGAACCTAAACTTAAGGCCGACAATAAAAAAAAATGGTATTTAGAATTTGAAATTTTAAGTTAGTTATTATTATTTTTTAACTTTAATGCATTTTATCGTTAAAGCAACATATTGGACGTGAAGGGTAAAAACGACTCCTAGTTTAACAAAATGTTTCTTGTGTTCAACCAAGTACCCATTTTTCCTGCAATTTTCTAACTTCCTGAAAATCTGGCGAATAGAGATTCTATCTATGTTTTTTATTTAATGTTTATTAAAGTGTCCTAGGATTTAAGCTATTAAATGTTTTAAGGATCACGAACCAAAATCTCATCAACATCGATCAGCATACCATCCATAGCTGTGTTGGATACGAACCCACAACTTAAAGAGAGGTAAGTTATAGCCCTGAAACGTCAGAGGTAAACACTGCCATAATTATTATTAAAAAAAAAATAGATCAGATTTTTAAGTACGAAACTGCGGTCTAAAATAATAACAAAGCAATAATCCCAAACTATTATTTAAATATGTTTGAAAGTAGGAGATTACTACAGCAAACAGCTATCGAGAATATGAAATTAAAAAACTGCAATACTATTTGCGTTCCCCTGTGGGCAGGAGCACGAGAAATTCACTGACAATGTTATTATTTGATGCACTTTGCAATTAATTAAAACCTGCAGAGCTACGATTATTTTGTTTCTTTAGTCATATTTAAGAGTATTGTCTTGTGTTCATTCCTGCAGTGCGATTCGTTGTTGCTCCCGACAAACCTTCATGAAGAGGGCGTGTATGTAGAAAAAAAGTGAGAGAGAAAGTTAGACAGAGATAGAGAGATATAGGCATTCACTAGCGACACTTGCTATAGGCTGTTCACGGTAAACTGAGCACTTTCGAAAGTCCTGCTTAAGACCTACTTGTATATACGTTGTGTATTCTTCCGCCATATGTAAAATTAACATTGCCATATGCCTCAACGCTTAATTCATGCGCAGGCCAATTGAAATTGTGAAACCATTAGAAAAGTAAAACGAAAGAAGTAATTTAAGTTACCACAAATGGCTACCTAGAACTTTTTATTCGAAGTTAACCGATGGAACTACTTGCGATCCATCGTTATCAACGTTTCTGGGCGTCAGTGAGCACGTTAAAATATATGCAGACAGGAGCAGTGACATTTTTCTAAGGTTGATTTCAAAACTGCTCACTTTATCGTGAACAGCCTTTAGATATAAACACGTGTCCCTTTCACAGAGGTTCGAATTAGGTTATAGTTTCATAGTTATAGTGATTGTAAAATTTCTCGAATACATTTAAGGACAAGCTATATTTCAGACACAAACATATCTCTTACGTTTGTAATTAGACCACTGTTGAATAGACGTGCCCAGGTGAACTGCCCACCTCCCGTGGCGGACTCGGTAGGTGCGCCGCCAGTCTGGGAGGTCCTGGGTTTGAATCCCAGATAAGGCATGGGTGTTAGTTTTTAAGTTGGGCCATAATTTAGTTTGTATGTAGTCCCTTAACAAGTCTTCAGGCATAACAGCGGAGGACTTAATAAGCCCTTTCCAATTCCGCCTATTACAAATCCGAGGTGAACTCTGAGGCAATAAGTGATAGTAAAGGCTGTTCACGATAAAGTGAGCATTTTGAAATCAACATTAGAAAAATGTCCCTGCACCCCCCCCCCCCTCCCTTCGTATATTTTAACAGCGCTCTGAGTTACGTGCACCAAGTAAAGTTCGTAACGAGTGATGAACAGTAGTTCCGTATCTTAACGTCGAATAAAAATTGTTAGGTAACGATTTGTGATAACTTAAATTATTTCCTTCGCTTTCTTTTCTTTTATACATCGAAGTGTAAACATGAGTAGATTTGTAAAATATTTACTTTTCTAATAATTCCACAGTTTCACTTGACCGACGCATGAATAAAGTTATGAGGCCCATGACAATGTTAATCTTACATAAGGCGGCAGAAAGCACACAACGTGCATACAAGTAGATCTTAAGCAGGACTTTCGAAAGTGATCATTTTACCGTGAATAGCCTGTAATGGCTGAAACAATGTGAAACCTAATTTTGCAATGTATTTGTTAGTTAGACTACAAAGCAAAATCCTTCATAAAGTAGTTCAACCAATTAGGTGATCTTTTGATTTAATTGCCCCTTTTTTCTTGCTTATGGCGTGTTTTAACACGTGTTCCTTAATGGACGTTATGACAGTGAACTCGTCAAGTATCCATGATTGTCTTATGAACGTACCTGCTTCTGACAGACCTGAAACGAGACAAGCGCCAAATCCTGTGCCACCTGGTCTGAGGTAAAACTGGCTACACACTAGTTCAGCAGCCAATGAACACAAAGCTGAGGTTCGAAAACACATACGACTGCCCAGTCTAGCCTACAGATGGTTTAAAACGATATATTTTCCCGTATCTACGAGAACCACGAAATTACGAATGCATGTCTATAACGCCGACGCATTTTGGATTGCAAAAAAAAAAAAAAAAAAAAAAAAAAAACACGAATTTTTTGATAAACTTGCAAAACACATTAGACAGAAATTTTACGTGGTATCATTTCCAGCATATGAAGTAAGTACGAGCCTTTTCCGTGGTTTCTGTGTTATCATATGTTAAAATCACAATTGTAAAAAAAATAATGAAAAAAATTATTTACGAAAGTGAAATCAGGGAGGCAGTTTTTTTAAGATGTGGTAGGCAAACGTTATTTTACATAAATCCACAAGCAGCCGAGGAAAAAAAATGTAAAGGATTTATAAAGTATTCGACAAAATTATTTGTGTATGATTACAAAGACTTTTTTAAGCAGTTGCTGGTAAATTCAAATGTAAATGATCTCTTTAATCAAATTTGGTTATTTTTATCATTCGTGTAAACAAAAAATATCAGAAGCGTAAGTTTCAAAAGATTCCATATATTTTTTACAATGCTTTACGAAAACCATGTAATCTAACTTATTTTACTTCCCGAGAATGACATCCTACATAATGGTGAAAGTGAAATAGTGCATTTCACAAAAATTAAGGTTTTTTCTTTTGTTTTTATCGCCTTTAGAGTTTACATTTCGTAGTGGGTTTTCCAAAAATGCTAAATAACCCCACCCCCCTTTTTTTTTTTTTTCATGTTGTGACTTTCAGAAAGTCGGCAAATGATTGTTTTAGATCATACAAAAGAAAAACATTGGAAGTTTTCAAAATGAAATACGACCTATGAAAAATTCAACATTCAAAAGGTATTACTTAATATGAACAATTTTCTATGGGAATCCCATGTGGCTTGTTTCCACTTCGCACAATAGATTTCAATTTATAAAACAAATCCTAAAAGAATTAAACGAAACGGCATGTCTAATAACTTCGAAAGAAGAATTTTGACTTTAACTGTTTCAGGCTACACTTAGAGAAAAGACAACAAAATGTTTGTCTGTATAGGGCCAAAAATTATATTTAGTTTCCAAAACAAAATATTTTGCTGAGCAAACAAAACTTGGACAGCAACAAAATAAATGTTGGTCTTCTAACAAAATACGTCCTTGAAATAAAAAAGAAATCTGCGTGTTTGGCCAAAAGAAATTAAGACTGCCAACAAATCAGCTGTATGTATTTTGTTTGGCCACCCATTTCAACACCTTAGTTCGAAAATGGAGCTAGAGAGTGCATTTGTATTTTCTGTGATAATTAGAATACTAACAGTGTATGTTGGTGCATTTATAGTTGCTTAATAACGGTATAAACTTCCTAATAAAGCAAGTTAAGCAGAGAATTAAATAGTTACAACTACAAAACATTAAATATATATTTTCCCTTGTTGTCTAATATTCGAAATGTATATATTAAAAACATTCCCATTTCCTCAATAGTCACATTAGCTGAGGTTGCTAGAGAGAACTTCCCAGGCACATTACATGCAAGTTCGAATCACGGTTGGATTTCCAACATTTTATATTAACCCTGAACTTTTTAATTTACTTAGAGCAAAACAAATCCATGGTTAAGCCGAACATAGCTTTCTTTTGGGGCAACCAAATAAGGAAAACAAAATAATTTGGTTACAATAACAAAATATTTTTGTTGCCCCTACACAAACAATTAATTCGATTGCGCCAAATAAACTTTGTTTTACTCAACAAATACCTTTTCCTCAGTGTAGTCAGATGAGCGCGGTTGATTTTTTTTTTACGTAGTTACGTCCAGTCAACGTGGCGGGCGACTGCCTAAGCCACAGAGTAACGGCCTTAAATTCACTGCTGTGCCTTTATTACAGCCCAGTCCAAACTGCACAGGCGGATACCTGAACCCCCCCGAACCCAACTCCAACAAGAACGCCTCGCTACCTTAAATTCACTGCTGTGCCTTTATTACAGCCCAGTCCAAACTGCACAGGCGGATACCTGAACCCCCCGAACCCAACTCCAACAAGAACGCCTCGCTACCTTAAATTCACTGCTGTGCCTTTATTACAGCCCAGTCCAAACTGCACAGGCGGATACCTGAACCCCCCGAACCCAACTCCAACAAGAACGCCTCGCTGCCTTAAATGGCGGACGGCGCGTTCGACTCGATATTTCAGCCAACCAGTTATAAATACACCACCAGATAAAATTACACACGTATCGCTCTATCAGAACGTAACCCTATTTTTCACCGGGGTGGAAGAGAGATAGCGATTATAAATTGGCATTCATTAATTCTTTTAAATGCGACCGTGAGACTCACAGTCCATATTTCTGATTTTATTTAGTCTGCTGTTTCTTTTTGGCTTCTTACCATTATTTTGTAGTCCTGCAAACAAAGTGTTAGTGGAAAATAAAATACCCCAATGACATATTTAATTTTATATTCATCAAGTAGTGGACAAGCATTGCACTCTAATAACATTTTTTTTCGAAAAAATAAAATTTGTTGCGTAGAACTTTTAATTGCACATCTGTTTCAAATTATACGATTGAAAATATAATCGAGTGTAGCTGGGAGAGTAGTGTACGGAGGACGAGTGGCATAACTTTATTTTTTGTTTGTCGGACTGGTTTAGCCGGAGACATATGCTACCTCTGGAATATGGGTCTTTGGGGGGGGGGGGGGTATAAAAATGAAAGAGCATTTAGTTATTATTTTATTGAACATCGTGTGTGTGACGGAACTTTTTAAAAATCTAATCGCCTACAAAATGGCCAGCTAGTCGGAGGAGAGAAGTAAAGTGTCCCTTTGCAGTTTGAAACGCAACCAACCGAGCAGATCTGCGTCGGGGGTTGCAGCGAGCCAGGTTTTTGTCACAAACAAAATGGCGGTAGTTTCTCACCCACCTTATTCACCGGACCTGTGTCCCCCTGCGACTTCTTTTAGTTCCCAAGACCTCAAAGGGAGGCATTTTCAGGACGTAGAAGAGACGAAACAAAAATCGCTGTCGGCAATGAAAAGCATTACTATGGATGAGCTTAACAATCGTTTCCAACGAAACAAAATCATTGGAACAAGAACATGATGTCTGATGGAACTATTTTGTAGGCGATTGAATTTTAAAAAGATTCTGTCACATACACAATGTGTAATAAAATAATTCAAGTTTTTTTTTTGCGGCCAACCCCCCCCCCCCCCCCCCTAAATACCAATACCATAGTATATGCATGCATATACATATATACATGTATACAGAATGCTCGGAAACTCTGTGCCCAAATTCCAAACACAGTTTCTTTTGACCAATAGTAACACAAAAGCGCTATACATTTATATACGGTAAAGTACTTTTTATGTAATTAAACTGTGTTCAAATTTGCGGCGTACAGAACCTGCAGAACAAGGCGGCGTGACCATGCGTGAGCGATAAGTTGCATACCAAGCAGGCGCACGACGCTGCGTATGTAAGAATTTAGGGTCCCGCGCCCACGACCTAGCCAACATGTCCTACGTCCATGATTGCACCGCCTTGTTCCGCAGGTGGGTGTAAGCAGCAACTTTAAGCACAATTAAATTATATAAAAATACGATTCCGGATATACGTGCGAAGGACTTCTGTATTAAGATTGTTTCAAAGAAACAATGTCTGGAATTTGGCCATTGCGTTTCCGAACATTCGGTATACATACACAGCAAAATCGATTCATGAACATTTTTTATACAGCACCTACAAAGAAATGTGCTTCCTACGTTTTGTATACATTGTATATATATATATATATATATATATATATATATATATATATATATATATATATATATATATATAAGCAATATATTTAACGAGGCATTGCCAACATACCGCTTTTCTATGTTTTCAAAAATATGGCTTATGAAATAAACATTAAAATTCACGCACAAATTAAAATAAGAGATTTTAATAACGAAATAAAGGCACATTCAATTTTATGGAAGAATAGAACGTTCGTAACGTATAATTTAACTGGAATTTGTGATAAGTATTTATTTAACATTAACTTGTGATTTATTAAATTTAAGTAGGTTTTTAAAAGTTGGTTAAAAAAAAATGTGAAGATACAGTGAACTGAATATTAACTCTGTTCACGGTGAAGTGAGCACTTCTGAAATCAACCTTGGAAAAAAGTCACTGCTCCTACTACATATATTTCAACGGGCGCACTGAGTGACATTTGCAAGGTAAAGTTGGTAGCAATGGACGTAAAGTAGTTCCATATCTTAACACCGAATAAAAATCGTCAGGTAACCATTACCGGTAACTTAAATTATTTCTTTTGCTTTCCGTCTTTTTATGCGTCGAAGTGTAAAATAAGCAGATTTGTATAATATTTACTTTTCTAATAATTCCACAGTTTCACTTGACCGACGCATGCATAAAGTGATGAGGCCCATGACAATGTTAATTTTACATATGGCGGAAGAATACACAATGAGCATGCAAGTAGCTCTTAAGCAGGGCTTTCAAAAGTGCTCATTTTACCGTGAACAGCCTATATATATATATATATATATATATATATATATATATATATATATATATATATATATATATATATATATATATATATATATTCACGCGCTATGTACTAGAGAATTTTTTATCGGTTTTTGTTTACAAGGCAAGGAGTCCCATTGGCTTGGAAAAACGGAATTGGAGAGACAATAAAAGCCGGTTTGCCTGGCCGTTTCTTTCCCCTAGCTTCCTTCCTCTGTATCTTATTTATTTTCTTCTCCTCCCTTCTCGCTCGCAGACCGCGAGGGCAAGTCGTGATCACCGGCCGTAACTCAGCGGACCTGGAAGACGTCGTCTCGGGAATGAGCCTCCAGCATCACAGCATTGTTGGTGAAAGGCAAAGCTTGGTGAGTGGTTTGGTGGGCGTGGAGCGCTCGCCCACCAACATCACGCCGACAGCCTCATGATTTACCTTCCCGGCGACAGCCGTCGAAGGGACACCCCCCCCCCTCACCCCCCCCCCCCCCATCACACGACTCAAGTCTTCCATCTCTTCGGAATAGCAAAGGGAGGAGGTGGGCAAGATCTCTCTCTCCGCCCAGTCGAGAGACATGAGAGTTCTGTGTCACGCGTTCCTGCACTGGATGGCGATTCGCTGGATTTTAACTTTTCTGCTCTTGTTTTATATTCGTAAATATCACGGGATATTGTACCCCACCCCCCAGAATTTAAGACTTTTTTTTTTTTTACGTGGCCAACCAAAGGTGGGGCACGTTTTATCATCACTCCTGCGCATATGCCATTTCTCGGTAATGCAGGGGTAGAAGAATTGAATTGGAAAGGGCTATTTAACGTCCTACTGTGCTATGCCTGGAGGCTTATCAGGGGACGGCTTACAAACTAATTCTAACTTAAACTAATACAAATGCCTTACCTGGGATTCGAACCCAGCACACCTCCTGCACCCCAGACCGGCGATCCACCAATGACTGCGCCACGGGACGTAGGCGGGTGTACGAATCTCCTTTCCTTTTCCTGTTTGTTTCCTCTTTGTTTCTTTCTTTTGGCCTTTGGCCTGCTATCGGCATCACGCAGTTTCCCCACCTCTTTGATTTTACTCTATTACATATACTCCCAAGTAGTCTGGGGCAGTGGTGTCACGCTGTTAACCCGCCGTCCACCCAGTTCCCCACACTTCCCGGAATCGAGTCTATTTTATATCTATGCCATTATATGGCGGCACTAACTGGTTATTTAACTGGTATTCTACTTCCGATTCAATCCCTGTGTATCGACACCCTGCGGCGGGGAGGGAGTCCAGGCATCTTTTCGATCCCCCTCCCTCTTGTAGACAGTCATTTAGTCAAGAACCTTGTCTAAATTGTGTTCCGTTTCCATTGATATTGGCTGCGCGATACCTGGTTCGTATCCCTGTTATCTCCCTTTGGCCTTTGTTACTCCATTCCACCAGTTCCCTGTTCACTGCACTGGTCGTCATCCTATACGTTACAGCAGTTAGTATCGGCAACGCTGCAGTTATGGTAGGTGTGAAGGAACAACGATGTAAGTACTCACTTAAGAGAAGAGATGCACAATACGCTTGTGATTGACTGCCTTTTCCATCTCATAACTCTAGCTGCAGAAAAGTGTCAAATTTATTTACAAAACATTTTTCTTACAATTTTTGTAATATGGCATGTAATGTGACAATCCTGTACCAAAGTCAAGAAAAAAAAATAAATAAAAATTATGAAGACTGTCACAAAATCTTGATCAAAAAACTTGCGTTAAAAGTGAGGAAATTTTAAATGTGTATCATATTATCTGTTCCTACTCCTCCCTTCTTCCTCTAACCCTTTTCCCCGTAATTTATACTACGTTCGGCTGCGGGAAATTTCCCCTATTTTTAGCTGTCCGGATTTGGCAGGTATGGATGCAGGAACGCTCTGGAATCTTATAGTCCCAGTGCCAATGGATTACCTCCCCTCCCCCTTCCACATACTCCTCACGAAAATTCCCTCCGTCGCGAGTGGCACGTGCTCTGCCGGGGAAACATCAAACTAATTTGCGTTTACACTTGGAAGGGGGAAAACGCTATACAGTCTGTCCCAAACATTTGCTTTCGTGGCCTACAGCTCGTGGATTCTGTTTTTTTTTTTTTTTTTTTTTTTAAGATGAAAATACTCGTTACGGAATTTCTTACTGCGAAATTGCACTCTCGCAAATCTGGCAATGCTGTTTGGTGTTGACAGCTGAAATATTCTCAAAGGCACTTACATTTCACGCATTAATTTTAGAGTGTTTTATTTAGTAATGCTATAAACTTTGAGGTAAGGAAAATTTCGAAAACGCGACTGCTGGACCTCAGTCACTTTGCGCTAATTTTACAATTAATATAACAGAAAACTTAAGGTTTTTGTAAGTTGCCACATTTTCCACTACAAACTACAAAGTGTAAAAATTAAGTAAAAAAAAATTGTAACGACTTGTAAAATGTATTTTATTTGTAGGGAAACGTCAAAATGACATGAAAACGAACTATTTATGAGGAAGACATACGGCCTTCCGTAAACAAATAGTATTTCAGCGTCCACACACACTTAGAGGTAAGAAAGAGATGTAGCAGCGACGGAATGCAACTGCGTGAGAAAAGGAAGTACCCCGAGAAAACCCAACGGCAGCCGAAGGCAACGTTCGCCACATTTCCCACGTGCTGGATTCGGGTGTAATTCCACCGGGAATCGAACCTGTATCGCCTTGTTGGGATGATAGTCGACTGGCCACAGAGTTACAGTGTCGACCAGTATTTAGTGTGTAGATACTTTGTCAACAATCTTTTACCTGCATTGGGGCCACGGTGGCTAAGCGGTTAGCACGTTCGTCTCCCACCAAGGTTTAACCGGGTTCAATCCCCGGCCTGGCCACCGGATTTTCGATAGTGGGAATCGTGCACGACGATGCCGTTGGTCGGCGGGTTTTCTCGGGTATCTCCAGTTCCCCCGCCCCTTCATTCCGGCGCCGCTCCATATTCACCTACATCACCATCACCAGCTTTCAAGACCTCGCTGTTAAGAGCCGCCCAAATATCTTCACTCCCTCACTTTCACCTGTATTCTATATCCTGTTAAATACATAGTGAACCATTTTGAAAGTATTACTCACGGCCAAACATTCTTGCCAGTTAGTATCCTTCGGGCATAGGTAAAATTAATATTGTCACGGACTTGATCACTTTATTCATGCGCTAATCAAAGAAAATTTCGACATTATTATAAACTTTAATATTATAATAGTTTGTCAACTAGTTGGCCTACTGTTACGAGACTAAAACAAACAGAAACTGAAGCAAATAAATTCAGTGTCCACGCAATTACGTATCACTTTTATAATACGATGTTTAACTTTGAACTACTTCTCCTATATCGTTGCCAACATAACTAGGACCATACGAGCGAATGTGTCCGTTAAAATATATACAGATAGACGCAGGAAGAATTTTTTGTTTCGTTTTTTGATGTAATATGTGCATAATTAACTATGAAACAGGTATGTAGAAATGTGGATGTCTCTCGTCTGTCAATAGTTTCTTCACTTTGTACGAAAACATTCCAGGTTCAGATCTCGCTCAACTGTACTTTTGGTATATCAACGATTTTATTTATGCTCTTTTGCTTTTAATTCATACAATTGAATTTATTTAGCACGATCTAAATGGTACTATATAACATACCCGATGTAAAGTGTGATGTAATCAGACTTCTTCATACAATGGACTACGACGTTTGAAGTGAACGGAAGACAGCAAGGCCATCCTTGATTTTGGAAGTTTGGAAACGGGGCGGATGTTGCCACGGAGTACTATAATTTCACCCCGCTATTTAACCCCGTCGCTACCCCATCTCCACCTCACTTCACCCTCGATGACGACGAAGACATTAAAGGCTATTACGATAACGTGAGCACTTTCGAAATCAACCTTAGAAAAAAGTCGCTGCCCATATCTGCATATATTTTAACGTGCGCAATGAGTGGCATGCGCCCAGTAAAGTTGGCAACGAAGTAGGAGAATATTTATAACTGAACTTTGAGACATAAAACTACTTTCCTTCCGTCGTTGCCAACTTTACTACATGGGCCCGTTAAAATCAGACGCAGGTAGAGACAGAGACGTTTTTCACGGGTTGATTTCAAAACTGCTCACTTTATCGCGAGCAGCTTATACTAAGGACCCACCCCACCCTCTCGCATAAAGTTTCGCTTCGATTTAATCCGGGGTTCGCTTGGCTGCAGGCGGCGGGCACGCATTTCCGGGAGTGGAGAATTTCGGGACACGCTGTATATAACTTTCAGCTGGTGGCTCCCTCCATCATTCTTGCCGCGCACGCGGGTTTCTGCTCCGCTGCCGATATATAGGTCGGTAGATGCCTGGGTGGGCGAGGACGGGCCAAGCTGCTTACATCCGCGAACAATGGGCCGCCGCTGGGAAATGGAGCGACGTTGGTTCCCATTTGTGGGATGGGGAGGAGGGGGGGGGGGAAGATTTATTGAATGTCGAAGGGAATAATAACGGCCATGTTTCGGACTGTATCGTCAGCGCCGTGTTGTCGCCTCGCAGAGGAAGCCTTCTTAAGGCTGTTGTCTGGTTGAGAATTTGGTAGAGTTGGTAGAAAATAGCAAAAAAAAAAAATTTTGAGCCGAAATATTCGACGACATACTCTAACTAGTTTATACTTTCATGATTGGATGAACAAGGTTTTGTCTCGGCTAAGTTGTCTGCAGACCAATCACGAACGCTCTGCCTTATTGTATCAGAATCCTAATTGGCCCAATGAAATGGGGTATTATCTTCATACATGCACGATAGCCAGTAAGGAAAGAAAAATTTGAACATTTGTACAGTTCGTTTAGCAGTCAACATTTCCCGCGATAAACTATAATCTCTAGGTAAGAGTAACACATATAATTGGTTTTTTGGCGTTCCTGTCAAAGATAGGTGTTTAACGCCAAGGATTCTTTTGAGCAGAAAAATACGTGCTCCATTGTTATCGAAGCCTTTTGCAACATTAATGTACATACTGTTTCCCAAATATATCAGAAAAATTAATAATTAATAAAAATAAAAAAAATACTGAAAATGAAATTGGCATATATGCAATGACACAGAGTTTGAGAGCATCGTTCCTGACGCTTAGGTTTTTTTCCAAGTTTAAATCTTCAAAATTGGTGCCAAGAAATCGAATTTCATTTACATATGTATTTTCTTATACCAAATTATCAACCAGACAACAAACAGCTTTGTGGGTTGCGCCTGTCTTCCGCTTCTACTGCGCTGCAGAGTGTGAGGACAGGTTTCTTGAGGTAGTTAGGTAGGTAGGTAGTTGGGCTTAACGTCTCGTCGACAGCGAGGTCATTAGAGACGGTGCAAGTTACACAGGGAAGAGGGATTGTGCAAGGATTGGGAAGGAATCGACCACGGCCTTTGTTAGGGACCCATCCGAGCATTCGCCTGGAGTGATTTCGGATAACCATGGAAAACCGAGATCAGGATGGCTGGACCGGGAATCGAACCCGGCTCCTCCCAAATGCGAGTCCAGTGAGTTGCCACTGCGGCACCTCGCTCGGGTTTAGTTTTCTTTTTTTTTTTTAGGAGTCTATTAAACGTGCCCCCAGTATGTTTACCTGTGAAAAGACACCATACCCCAGACGGGGACGGAATGGTATTTTGAGTGTCCACGTATGATGTGAATATTATTTTGGAGACCTCCAATATACATAAAAACTGCTTTTTCAGACTGCCGTATATTAAAATATACTAGCCGGACACAAGTCAAAATACAAAAGGGACCTGCATTAAACATTGCTGCAAACTTTTCAACAGTAAAATGACAGCCGCTGGAAGTGACACAGGTACATGCATCACTACGAGAACACTGCACGCCAGTCCAGAACCCTGCCCGTAGCGGCGATGGCGCTCTTGTAGCGTGTGCCATGTTTTGCGATATCTGTTCGCCAGGTTGTCGGGTCCCCCTGTGCCTGAGCCTCTAAGGTATATAACAGGGGGCTTAAACTACCCAGGCAGCAACAGAAAAGGACGAGTCGTCACTTCGCCCCCTCTATTACGCCTAATTGAATGCAGTTGAATGCACCCAATAGAAGGAGATACGCTCCTTCCAATCGCAGTGGGTGGAAGTGCAACCACCTCACCTATCAACAGTGTATGCCGGGTTTGCCGACAAGCACCACCTTGATGGGGTCGAGGCCTATCCAACCTCTACTCACTCACTGAGTAAATGGGTCCTCTTCTTGGCGGACCAAACCTGCGCACCCTTCGTTAGAAAGTTGTAGCGTGTGCCAGTATAACCCTTATTGCTCCCGTCGTTTTTCTTCCAGAAATGTAGAAAAAACTATGCAGGCAGGACCCTTAAACGGACCCCCCGACCGCCATCTTGTATTTATCGATTTTTTTTAAACATTGCTTCCGTTTCAGTAGGTGCATTGAAATTTCCAGTGAGGCAGGTCGTAAATAACAGCTTCCCAGTTTTTATCGAATTGCCACAGCTTCTCTACTTTTATTAATCGTTAGCTGGTAAACGTCGAGGCGAAATAAGGAAATTATTTCTTCCGAACGATAACAGAGACGACAATATTAACAGTAATAGAGAAATTCCGACTTCAGAAAATGCGCTGGGCAATGCTCCATGATCTGTCGTTCAAAGAAACATGATATAGGCTATTCACGATAAAGTGAGCACTTTTGAAATCGAACTCAGAAAAAAGTCACTGCCGCTGCCTGCGTATATTTTAACGGGCGCACTGCGTGCGTGGCATGCACCCAGTAAAGTTGGAAACGTTGAAGGGAAAATAATTCCATATCTTAACGTCGAATAAAAAGTGCTAGGCAACCATTTGTAATAAGTAACAGCTGTTATTTCTTTCGCTTACTGTCTCTTTTTTTAATGCAGCGGTGTGTGAAAATGAACAGATTCGTAAAATATTTACTTTTCTAATAATTTCACAGTTTCACTCGACCGACGCATGAATAAAGTGATAAGGCCTATCGCAGTATTATTTTTACATAAGGCGGAATAATACACAACGTGTGTGGATGTAGATCTTAAGCAGGGCTATCAAAAGTGCTCATTTTACCGTGAACAGCTTTTAGAAAACTGTATTTCCAGAGTATGGCAAAATGGAGACGTGGAGATATTTTGGACGGTCCTTAACATCGACGTCTTGAGAGCCGATGGGGCGATGTGAGGTGAGAATGGAGCAGCGTCAGAATGAAGGGGCGGGAGAAATGGTAAATACCCGATAAAATCGGCTCAAGCAGCGCCATCGTCCGGTACGATTCCCACGTGCAAAAATCCGGGAGCGACCTGGCTGGAATTAGGCCCGGTTCACCTAGGCAGGAGGAGAGTACTCTAACCACTACACTACTACGGCCCCAGTATGGCGAAAATTCCATAAATCAAAGAAGGCTGGCCGCCTTAAAGGGATGGTGCACGAAAATCGTATATTTATATAATTTTTGTCACAATTTGTTTTAAAGAGGATTTTTCGAAATTTTTGGCACGACAAGACGCAAATAACCATTTTAAGCACTTTATTACATGGTTAAACATCCTCTGCGTTCTTTATTCTCCGAGTTCTGATTGAAGATAAGAAAAAAAAAACAATTAATTTTCTTTCTTCCATCAGCGCCCCGAGAATAATGCAGTGAAAATCTGACAATGTAAAAAGGCGTTGAAAATTATTATTTACGTCTTGCCGAGCGAAAAATTTCTATAAACCCTTCGGAAAACCACTTATATCGAAAATCGGGTAGACATACTGCTTTCATGCACCATTCTCCTTATGAGTTCTGCCAATCTGAAGCAGTTTCTCGCGTGCAACGCCTCGGAACGCGTGAGCTGTTAAGCCGATTCTTGCTCGTGCGGGAGTCACATAGCCTCGACAAACACAGCACGACACAAGAAAAACCTCAACCGTGTCATAACATTTATATTTTTCAACGTGACTGCTCGAATTTACAGCCCGGCAGTCTACTAACGCGACACGGAGAGTGGAAATTTTTCGGAACCATTTAGAAGGCGCTGATTAGCAACGCTAGTTTCGAAGGCAGTGGGCAGATGGGTTATTTGGAATACTCGATGGTGATAAAGTGTTATCGCTAATGCATACAAAGGTAAAATTATTATTTATAAGAGTTAAATACAGTAATGATCAAAATACTTATTTTTTAGGCAGCGTATTTCCCAGTGTATTGAAAGCTTGTCATTCAATTTCATTTTGTAAGGTTGTACACTCTGTGTGCCGTGCCGCATGAACCGACGGAAATAGAAATCACTTCTCATCCAAAAATGCTGGTCGGACGACAGACTTTGTCGGACTTACGTCAGATCTCTCTTGTATTTCATTGGCTGTTTAGATACGAGTGTCGTGTCCGGGCTGTCGTGTCGTGCTTGTCGGCGCTATGTGACCGGAATCAGAATGCATTATGCCAGAGCGGCTGTAGCGAAATTTCCTAAATATAGTCCATTGAAAGTTATTTCCAACTTTTCTGGAGCCCTTTTAAAGTTCTACTTCCAGGATATTCCTCCGCCTCATGCAAACATAGCTTAACCTGTTCTGGAAAATTTCACCAATGGGACAACGCGCCGCATTCGTGCCCACTCAGTGTGATAATATTTTGCGAGAGAACTATTTCTTACTAGGATTTACCAACACACGTATTTTCTCCGTGTTTATATTCATACTAATTACAAATGAAATATAATTAATGTAAAAATAAGTGGAAATTACATTTAACCAGAAATAAGATACTTTATGATAACAGAAACATAACACGTTTGTGATATATGAAGTCTTTAGGGAAAAAAAAACCAGACAGCGTGTATTGGGCGATTTTCAGAAGGTTTGATTTAAAAAGTGGAAAGACTCCCGCGAGTAGACTATAAGTTGGAATCTATAAAAAAAAATTATAATATGTACTGATAGTGCGGAAAATAAAAGGCAAGAGAGATATGCCTATACCAGTACCAGTGAGTGGCTAGTGGTGCTCTTACGCTAGTTTGGTCGTACTGTATTTTAAATGGTAGCAAGAAGTTTCGAAGGGTCTATTTTTGTAGTAGACTTGGCGGTACTCAGGCAAATCTGATAGTGAATATTACTTGGCCTAAAGTCACTTGACCTAAAATTATTTGGCCTAAAGTCACTAGACCTAGAATTATGTAACCGAAAACCACTTGATATAAAATTATATGGCTTATAGTTTCCCGGACTAAAATCATTTGGCATAAAATCTCTTGATCTAATATTATTTGGCCTGAAATCACTTGGCCTAAAATTATTCGGTCTAAAATCACTTGACCTAAAATTAATTGGCATAAAGTAAAAAATTGATGGCCAAAAAAATATTTGGCATAATTTCAGGCCAAATATTTTTTGGTCAAATGGCGGGTACCCTCAACTGAATCAGCAAAGGGTTTCAGTGAGGTAATCATAAATGCATTACTGTTTTGATTGATTCAGATAATTTCTTTATCCCCAGGAACTATTTATTTTTTTAAAACGGATTTACAGTATTTATGTTAGGTGAAGGTCAGTCGCCACGTCCAGAGCAATAAAACTCGTTTTATATAGTTACGAATAAAATTTACACAGTATTTATTTATGTCAAATGCATCACATGTTATGTTAATTTAAAGTCCACTAAATTAATAACTGATCACGTTGTTTTCATTTTGTTTATATTTTTTAATTTGTCGCTTTATTCTGTTGCGGCTTCGCATATAAACATTCATGTACGCGTACACTCGTTTATTTTGCATTTAAACGAACAGCGTATTTCGATGTAATTATCGCGAGTTCGCTAACAGGGGTAATTTTTTCCCGAGGCGAGATTAAACTGCTAATGTGCAGCAAAAGGAATTATTTAGAAAAAACTGTACCCTATAATTTTTTGTACGTGTGAACACAGTACGCGAGATTAGCAGGCTAATTGTAGCTTGCGTGAGCTGGCTTGTGAAGTTCAGTAGCTGTTCGTAGCAGAGGAGAAGAAAGAAAATTCAATGACTGCGTTGATCATAAGCCCTGATTATCTGCTGTTCTTAAGCCGTCGTCAACATGAGCCGTTCAGCGCTGCGCAGAGTTCAGGGGAAAAATATATTTCATTTTAAATTTCGTCATTTTTCTGATTGATCTCGGCTTTATCAATCACAGGCTATTCAAAATATTTTCCACGTCCGAAAACATGCCTTAATTTTTTCGTTCAATCTCTCAACGCGTAAAACTCGAGAGTGAAATTGATAAAAATGGAAATTATCGCAAATGTGTTTCGGAAAAAATTCTTTTATGTAATATTTAATCATCGTTACAAGACACGTGAGGGGCATGTACGAGTTCGTGAGGGATGGAGGTCTTAATAAAAATAAAATATATAAATTTGATTTAAATATTTTCACACAGCTATTATGTACAGTATTAATCTATCTCCACTATTAGGCCTACTCTCTTTAATTACCAATGAGCGCAGTATTTAACGTCTATCTCAACTCTAATTGAAGTCCTTTATGACTTCGTTTGTTTATATTCGATTAACTCACACTCATCATTAACACATGGTCAGTATGTCTGATGCCATCATTTCACTCACACATCCAGTCCAACAGTCCAGTCTGCCAGTGGCACTCTTCATTTCGTCGATGCTCGCAGTCGTATACTCTCCTGCCGTTGGTCACTTCCAGTGCAATTTGGCTATCGTTTAAGACCACACAGTCGCAGGCATTGACCTGGAAGGTTCGCCGCACCCTGAGTCACGCTGGGAGAAACTCTGTCATTAATCCAGAACATCCTTCAGATAAACGTAGAAAATCAAATAGCTGAAGGTCAAGAGTGCGCGAGCTGCAAAAAAAAAAAATATATATATATATATATATATATATATATATATATATATATATATATATATATATATATATATATATATATATATATATAGCGGTGGAACGCTTTTCGTAACAAGATATGTGCGTCTTGTATTGCGGCTCGCCTGTCATTTAAACATCCTTTGTGACTCGCCACCTGCTTTCATATTACTATTCTGTCCTTCTCTTCCGTTCTCTGGCATGAAACAAATCATTGGGCGGGTAACATTATTGTATGGAGGTGCAGAAATATTTTTTTAATGGCGCCTTAAAATTATGGTGCCACCGGTGGAAGGTCCATAGAAGAGAAGATTATAAAGTTATTTTGTGTTCTCAACTGGCGTAGACTATTCTTGTCGAAAGGTCGTGGATTTGAAACAACTGTATTGTCGAGTGTGTGAAGAGATCTGGGCGGTTCTTAACATCGCGGTCTTGAGAGCCGATGAGGGTAAAGTGAGGTGATTTGGAGCAGCGCTGGAAATGAAAGGGAGAGGTAAACGAAAGTTCCCCGAGAATACCCGCCGATCAGTGGCACGATTCCCAGGTGTGAAAGTCTGGTAGCGACCCCCGCCGGGAATCGAACCCGGTTCGTCAAGGTGGGAGGCGAGTAGTCTTACCACTATACCACCGCGGCCCCATTGCACTTAAGAGACTAGCCCCGGCTCACTTGGCGGTGTTTCAATTGATCCAATTCGCTGATTGGAATCAGTACGTCAGATAAAAAATAAAAACAAGTCTTCGACTTCAACTTGGTACTCAGTTCGTGTTTTGTTTGTTCCAGAATCAGTTTTCATTTCATGTCAAAGCCGCTACATGCGTAACATCGGAGCAAACTGAAATGGAGAATGTTATTTCTATCCAAACCCCTATAGAAAAAAATACTCATCATTGACAAACCTGAAAATGCAGATATCAGAAATTGAAACCTGTATATCGTATTTTGATTTTTCCGTTTACGTAACTAGATAAATAAAATTTAATAAATGTAAATGCAATACAAATAAAATATTGTAGTTTGCACTCGTCTTGGATTATTAACACGTGCCATTCAATTTTCTTCATTGTGTATTAAAATTGTTCTTTCTTATTAGATATGATTTATTTCGATTCCTAGATATGTGTACATGTTTAGTTTAGCTTTATAATTTACTATCGAGTATCAAGGTGCGCTCGGTACCCAGAATTCGTTTTCTCTAGCTGTACCAAACGGCTTCACTCACCCCAAATTTGAATTTGGAATTATAATTCTAACATCGAATTTTTTTTTCTCATTTACGCCCCCCAGTATTTACATCATTCAAATTAAGATGTGGAGGATCGAATTATCAGTGTTGTAGTACATACCCTTTTACAGCACCTATTACATGATGAGTTTAAGGAAGTGAAATATCTGACAATGGATATTACTGCAAAATACGCACAGTAGGCATAACAAAATACGAAAAAAAAAAATAATAATAATGAAATAGATCTGATTGGTAACACAACTTATGTTCGAGGTGTTAGTGGGGGATTCGCCATGTAACTATAAGAAGAAAAGATTGCAGACTTTTGTCCTAGAAAAAGATTGCGATCACGAAAATAAATGACGAATAAGGATATTACTTGTACCATGTCGCCACAGGGATTCGAACACACGTCTTCTTCCGTTACATATTCTCACATTTAACCACACGAACAACTTGCCGTACAAGGTAAATTTTATTTCTACAGTGTCTACGTTCAGGTGCTGATTAAATAAGAAGAACATTAATTTATCTCCATTGTTTGATTAGGATTATTTGACTTGTTTTGACTGTTTCGCGTTAAATACACTTTCATAATATATCTTTTTTTTTTTGCACGCAACTACGCTTTACACCAACCTTAGTTTTTGCACAAACAGCTATATACGGTTTTACGTTGCTGAGTGTATGCCGTTTTATAAGAGCTCATAGATATGGGTCAGTGTAGTACAAACATTTATTGATGTCTATTATAAATACTGTCGTAGTAATTTTACAAACAAGCAATTTTAAAAGAAAGATTTTTGCACTGATTCAAACATTTGTAAGATTAAAAATAATTTCTCAGTGCAGATTACAAATATTTTTTTTTTACAGTCTATCATACCAGCTAAATTATTTGCAAGATTCGCAGGCCTCTACTTAAGTCGCACACTCACCCGCTCGCCCCCCCCAGGTAACACAAGCTGGCTAGCTGAGCAATTATGGCACCGGCGGAGGAAGTGATTGACAGCCGAGCAGGACTGACGTCACTCCCCCTCTCTCTGCTGGAGAAATCGTCGGCTACGGGAAAGTGCACGAACCTTCCAGCTAACACCTGCCTTGGCGCGTCTCATAGTGCCGAGAAGGTTCTGGGTCAGGACACCTACCCTATAAGTACGGCCGCATCGGGGGGGGGGGGGGGGGTGGTCTGCAGTCTGTGATAGCCATCTGACGAAGCGTGACGAATTATGAACTGTTATCGGGCCATCGAGGGACGTTGAAGAAGAGGACCGGTGGCGAACGATGTTGTGAGGGGCTGCAGCGGAAGGGGAGTTATCTGACGAGTGGAGTACGCATGTATACAGGAGCGCCCGAGATGCTCCAGAACATCGCGACAGGAAATACTGGTGATATGTGGACAGTAACACGGTGGGACAGATTGTTTGAGTGGTACAGACTTGACTCTAAATACTGCAAATGTCAAATATCGAACATATACACTCTAAGAAATTATTTGTAAATGTACCATATTACCATAGTAAAATATTTTCCCATACATGCATGGTAACGTTCCTGCAGTAGCTCAGGAAAGAGTTAAATGCGTAGGGAAGTCCCCAACTTTGTATAGTAGCAATGATAAACATTCCCATATTTTCAGCCTAACACGTAGTAGTATTTCCATAGACTGCATAGGTTACAAACTCCCATTACAGTTTAGGAAGTTTACCAGAATAGTTCTGCAGTGTATTTTTTCAACAGTAATTCAATAGATTTTGGAAAATTATTTATAAATACATTTTTTAATGTCCATTTTGTTAATTTGTGCGAGGTGATGAACGGCTATGTACATATTAGCCGTACATAGCAAGTGACAGGCATTACTGTCTAGATATTAAGTTTCAAGTATTTGTTTTGTATCGCTTGTAAATAAATCAGGAAATTATTATCAGCACTTATATTTAATTAAATCCTCCTTCGTTTAAGGAACTTTGCTACGCCTAGAGATTCTGAAAAATCGTAACAATATTTAGTTAGTAAATGGGTCAGCTGTCTTTCTACACAGAAAAAAAAATTTCTGTGCTTGTTACAAACAATTATTTGGAAACTAGATGCCAAAGATTTTCTTATAACTCTACATATATAAAAGTGTATATTGACAACACATCATGTTAGAAAACATATAAAACCGTAAATGTAGCTCAATATTTATAATAAACTCGAAGTCTACGTACATCAATTGGTGGTTATAACTCGATGTTTAGTGTCACACGTTTCCCTCTGAGATTTTGAGAAATCTAGTCGACATTAGTTCTGTTGTCACAAAAACAACTCCGGCAAACAGTTGCCAAAGAATTTCTTGCACAGATAGAGAAACTTTTTACAGTGTACATTATCGCCTAGTGTTCCCCTTACGTCAGCGTGCTCGAAATTCTCAGCGTTTTAATTAAGTTAATTATTCTTTTCTTGCACAAACTTTGCTACGTTTTGAAACGACGTAATAAACGCAGGCACGTTTGCATATTTAATATTTTAAACCAGCGTAGCAGTGCGTTGAAGTCAAAAGCGGAAGGGCTGTCAGTACTAAAATATTCTTTGGGTACTCGCGGACTTGCCGTTATATTCAGCCGCTAATAAAGAACTCCACTTCAGGTTTAGAGGGTAATTTCAAAACGCCGACCAGACAAAAGGTGACGTGAACGAAAAGGCCGTGCGAGGGGCTAGGTCTACATAAAGGTATATTAATGTGAAAAAATGGGGTTTGGCTGTGTTGGGGACGCGGCCGTTTGCTTTGCGTGAATACGTCTACGTAGACGCGCTCGGACACCTTGATGATGATGTTTTTCGTTCCCGGCACCGCTTCACTCGACCATAAGGGTTTTTATGGGTATCACTGGTGGATTGCTTTCGAGATGTTCTTTCCAACCGTATACCATTTCCGAATTTTGAGTTGGCTTTTTGACGCGCACAGACCGACATTGTGTTAAGTTATCTTAATTTTTTTCACATTATACTCATACAACTTCACCATAACCACGCCACCGAATGTTTTCATACGCGCAATCGATTGATCTTGACGAGAGCTGTCGATTTAAACTTAAACGAGCGACGCAGTTTCTCCTAGTCAAAAGTTAAACTACGGGGAAGTTATAAGACTCGGCGAATCGTACTCAAAATTGTGGCTCTCCTCCCCCCGCCCCCTTTTTTTCACCACGAGCGTTACTTCACATTTCTCACTCAAAGTAACATATTCTTAGATCCTTTGGCAATCGAGTGGTGTAATTGAATTTTGAATGTAGGCGATAGATTCGGAGCTGCAATGCCAAACTGCATCCCCCGATTTTGTTATCATCGGATATTCTGGATTGCCTCCTACTTTGGTCGCAAATTTAAAGACGTTGTAGCGTCAAATAGTGTTGATTCTGGATGCAGAGTTTTTTTTTTACAATCCCGTTTAGTCCAGTCACTCCGTCCCCTGAGTCCGCTTCCACCAAATTTCACTGGGCCTAATGACTAGGAGCATAGAAAAATCGAGGATACAGATGTAAAATAGCCGCTTCTGCGCTAACTCGAGCCAAAAACGCCAATAAAAATGACGTCTCTGGCTTGCAACATGGAGGACCGACATTTGCAAGTCAGCGTCTGGAGCACTATAAAAAAAAGTGAATCTTTTACAGAGAAATCGCCGACCTCCTGTGGCGCAGTTGGTTGGTACGCCGCCGTTCTGATGTGCGGGAGGTTCTGGGTTCGAATCGTAGGTAAAGCATGGGTGTTAGTTTAAGACAGGTCATAAGTTAGTTCGTAAGCCGTTCCTTGATAAGCCTTTAAGCCTAGCACCGGGGGACGATAATATGCCCTTTCCGATCCAATCCAATACGGAGAAGTCGTTTGTAATTTTACAAAGGTTTGTTACAGTACAAAAGTTTCTTTTGTAAAACCCATTTGTAAAACTACAAGAGCCGTGTTTGCAATAGACCTCAAGAAATGTTTGTTCTATACTGTCCTGTAGCCACGAGCTCAAGCGAAATGGCAGATAGTCAACAATATAAAACTGTACATATATAGGTTTGTGCAAAATCTAGGGATGATGTAAAGTGTAGTTGCGTGCAGAAATAAAAGGACTCCAAGTCTGAATAACGTAAAACACTTACAACTCAGATAATCATAATAAAACAACAGCATTTCTAAAAACACACCATGGTATTTCTCATTATCTGTTAATGGTAATAATTCTAATGTATGTACGCTGATACTTTGTGGGTATACACGGCTATATTTAGTACAAATATATGCGGGAGGCTCTTAAGTTGGTTTTGTGGTTAAGGGGGTGGGATAATGATGCAAAATGGGTGTGGATTCTAGTCCCCGTGCAGGCAAGATGTAGCTTTTTTTGCCAGAGGAAAAAATAATTATACGCCCACTTCTCAATAATATAATTTGTAATACAAACCTATCATCTGTAATATTAGAAGTATATGTTTTGCAGATTTTACAAGAAATCTGTTTGTAGTTCTACAAATGATTTTCGTGGCAACTGGGTTTCCAATAATTTTTCTTGAAAAAGTACGAAATTTTTTTACAGTGTATCTCACTTACCCGCCGGCAGCCCTGCCAATAAAGGAATCTTTTGCAGCACCCAGTAGCCAATCAGACACAAAGGACGTTTTCCACAATCTTGAGCAACCAATCAGCGAGTGGGTATATCCAACAAGAGAGGAGCTGTGACGTCGTGTCAAATGGGTACACATCCAACAAGAGAGGAGCTGTGAAGTCATTTCGAATAGGTATACACAACAAGAGAGGAGCTGTGACGTTATGTCAAATGGGTACATTCAACAAGAGAGGAGCTGCGACATGTTAAATGGGTACATCCAACAAGAGAAGAGCTGCGACATGTTAAATGGGTACATCCAACAAGAGAGGAGCTGCTACATGTTAAATGGGTACATTCAACAAGAGAAGCTGTGACATGTCAAATGGGTACATTCAACAAGAGGAGCTGTGACGCCATGTCAAATTCAGCAGAGCAATAATGATGTTGCAGGTGACTCAGAATGGTGAAGTGAGGGTTCAACTTCAACACAGTACACCATGGAGTTAGGAGTATACAGTAGAAGGCAGGTTGTGATGTTGGTGAATCCGCTGGAGATATGTGGTTTTACTATGGACTCTAGCCTCCATCTTGCCAGTAACCCAAAACATTGTGTTTACTTTAGAATGACGTTGAGAGAAAGGTTACATTCGAAGCATTTCGTGTTGAAGAAAGAAGCTGATGAATAAATAAATATATATCACAATTCACGTGTGAAGTTTTACTAGTTTATTACTGGCTTCTGTTAGTTGTGGAATCTAATAATTTCCTCATAAAACTATCTCTCGTGAGTGTGTGTACCGCGGACCAGTATTGGGTTATGTGCGACAATAAGCACTTGTTTTAGATATAGTGCTCATATATCAGGATTTGTGGAAAACTATTTTTTAGTTAAGTAATTAAATAAAGTATAACAAGTGTGCTACCGTTGTCGTGTAATGTATAGCAGGTTGAGTATCAGTAATGAGTGCAACAAAACAGCGACCAGCAGCGTTGCTAAATTTCTGAAAGCCAAAGTTCACATGTTCCTGAGCCACGAATAAATAATTATTTGCTGGCATTTATATTTAAATTCCTAACATTGACAATGACTCGAGAGGTTTGTTTCCAATATGACTACATCTCCTTTATACACATTTAATGTCAATATAGTAAATGGTTTCTGGTAAATAAAATAAAATCCCGTTTTAGTTATTCCCGCTCTTTAGATTACATTAGTTCTCTGTTATTATACAGTTTTATACTTATTTATGTGTATGCAGAAGTGGGTTGGTGGGGCGGGGGGATTTGAAGACGGAAATTGACAAGATATGGTTGTGGACCAGAAAAAATAAAATGAAGATAAATGTAAAAAAGAAAAAGTTAGTGAGGTTTACAAGGAAGCAGGTGATAAGCAGGGACATGTACATATTGGAGGGACAAGAGGTAGATGAAGCAGCAGAATATAAGTATCTAGGGATTGTACTGCAGGGAGACCTCAGATGGAAAAATCAGGTAGAGAGGGTGGTTGCAAAGGGAAGAAGGGCTCTGGGTATGCTGGGAAGGGTGCTGAATGGAGTCAGCTGTGAGTTGAAGGAGAAGGCGTATGGCACAATGGTACGTCCAATGTTAGAATATGCTGCAGCAGTATGGGACCCATATGTGGAGGTGGAGGTGCGAGAACTGGAAAAGGTGCAGAGAAAGGCAGCAAGATGGGTGAAGGGTAGGTGGAGAAGGCAGGGGCAGGATGATGAGGAAGAAGGGAACTATAGGCCATCGGTGATGATTAAAGAAATGGTGTGGAGCTCATTGAAGGACAGGAGGAAAGTCGAACGGCTAGTCAGGATGTACAGGGTGGTGCTTGAAGAGGGAGGATGGGGAGGGCTACACTGCAAGCTAAGTAAGGGGGTGTTTAGAGGAATAGGAAACAACGGTGAGAAGCTTCAGAGGGTGTGGGGGAGAACGGAGCCAGGTAGGTAGTCCATGCTTGTGAGGTCTGTGAGGGAGTGGAATGTGTTCAGGGAGGAATTGGTATATGTGAGAGGGGGTGGGAAGTTCAGGAAGGGAGTGGAAAAGGAGTTGTTTGGGTGAAGGAGAGGTGAGAGAGCTCGCCACCGGGCGGTAGCCTAATTGGGAGTGTCTGTATTTATTTAATTCATTTATTTATTTATATCCCTTATTGTAGGGTACAATTTTGTTTCTTGCATCTACAATGTTGGACAGGGTTAAGTTACCCTTGGTACATAACTAAAACACAGAAATTAAAATGTTTACTGAAGCGTCTGCACTGGACAATCAAATATTTTAGAAATTTTTCAGAAGAAATAAAAAGGGTGAGTGACAGGTGACATTTATGGATAATTTTATTCACTACATCTACAAAAATTGTGTTACATCTTTCTCCAAAAGTGCAATCTAGTACCAAGGGCTTAAGCCCCGGCTACAATCACCGTAAGAATCAACAATAAAAAATTGAATCCACACCTGTATATGGCACCAACTACAACACAACATAACGGCGTAAGATGGCGGCCGGTAGCAGCATTAAAAGGAATGAACATTTTCAATTCTTTTACGCCAAATTCTGCGCCGACCAATCACGCGACAGCATTTCCAACCACGAGAGTCAGTGGAGTGCAAGCTCATAACAAGAACATAGTTACTAAATGAATTTTGCGGTACAGTCAAGATTTACGTTTATTTAAATAGTCAACGCAAATGATTAACACGTATACCACACTTTAAATATCCCGAAACACGACTCCTGCGGAACTTTTTTCATCACAAGTATATAAACAAAAATAAATATCAGGTTAGCCAAGACACTGTCTTATTTTTTTTTTTTGTGCTTGTTTCTCATTAGTCGCGTAACAGTTTCCGTAGTGCGGTTGTAGCCAGCTCATTTTCATATCCCCACGGTAACGCCATTGTTATGTGGTTACAGGAACGCTACGGTGATTGTAGCTTAGGCTTTAGTCGGTCAATAGCCACAATTTTAATTCAGCCCAACATGTTAAAAAAAATCTCACGTTGGGAAAGAAATCTACAATAAAATATTATTTATATAAATATACTTTTAGGGGTAATAAAGGAACCACCCTATGGTTAGGTTAAAATGTATGAAAACTTATTCGCCAGCATTTTAGGTTACAGTACTTTGGGTAGTGTAATTCGATTAGGATGCATTGTTGAACCACAATGGGTGAGAGACGCATGCACCGCAATGATATCGATAACAAGCGCACATGTACTAACCACTGCCAAAGTGGTCCACAGACACACATGTGACAATCTCTTTGTTCTCACCTACCAACTTGTGCAATTATTATTTTTAGTGTGAAATTCTCCTCTGAATACATTAAAAACTATTCAGTTTCAATATCTCAGAACCACGCTGCAGAAACTTGACAAACAAACACTCCTCTAAGAAAAAGCATTATCGCCGAAGAAATTAGGTTCCTCTCCTCCCTTCCCTAGGGGGGAGGGGAGGGGGGACTGCGGTAGGCATTGTGGCATGACGCTTGCCTTCCATCAATGTGATTCATGTTGGTTTCCCTGTGAGATTACTCACAGATTTTCACATTTAGTAATTGTGCTGATTGATGCTGCTGGCTGGCATGTTTTCTCGAGGTTTTCGTTGTCCCCCCCCCCCACCCTTGCATTTCAGTGCTGCTCAATATATGCCATATTTCACCCTCATTGGCTCTCGGTACCTTGGTTGTTACAAACCACCAAACCTCTCTCAACTTCTCCCTTCTGAAGATGATGGAGGCCATGGTGGTGTAGTGGCTAGAGTATTCGCTGTTTTACGAAGCACACTTTTTTTTGCATCCCATGTACATCCAATACACTTTGCAAATGACTTGTCAATTACTATTTTATTTTAAATTTTTGTCATGCGATATGGATATTTGCACACAATAACATTAACATAAAAATATATAACAGATAAATAATATAATTTACCCACTTATAAATTCTAGCAGCTCTACAATCATGTTAAGACTAAACTTGGTTACAGTACAAGATGTTACAATTCATCTACAGATAGATATTTAGGTATAAATATGTAAAGTCTACATTAAATTGAAACAAGGCATTACATGAAGTCTCCTTATATCAGTCTTGTTCTGCATTACATAAATTTATCTGTATGTAAGTATTCTTCTACGGAATAAAAGGCCTTATTTAAAAAGTATAATTTAACAGCTCTTTTTAATTTCTGTTAACTATTAATTTACTTCAAATGACTGGGTATGTTATTTATTAGTTTTGCTCCAGCATAGTATGGATTTGATGAAAATTTTGAGGTTCTGTAGGAGAATAGGTGAAGATGATTAGCTTGTCCGGTGTAGTAATGGTGTATGTCACTATTTTTAACTTGTTTAATGTTTCCCGTGTAAAAAAGAATACTGCGGTACATATACATGCATGGAAGAGAGAGAATTTTGTTATTTATAAATAGCGGCCTACAATGACTTCTTTTTCCTTATTACTTATTAATCCAACTATTTTCTTCTGTAATCCAAAATACTTTTTCCATTTTGTCGATTTACCCCACAGTATAATTCCATAATTTATTATGGACTGAATATTTGAGAAACAGCATGCAAGTATTGTATTATTATTACAAATATTGTTTAACGTATGTACCACAAAACACACTGAACTCAAATTTTTACAGACACTGTTAACATGTTAATTCCATGTTAACATGTTAAATTACTGTCTACAATGAACCCTAGAAATTTAATAGCCTACTATTTACTGTCTGTAACCCGTCCTTTTCTATTGTTGTGCATCTTTCGTCCTGCATTGTATGCCTATTTCTCTGCGTGAAATTCATGAGCACATATTTTTTTACATTTAACAGGTATTAATATATTATACTGGAACCAACTGGATATCCCAGTCACTGTTTGATTTATATTTTCTTCAAGAACAGCGTTATTTGAACTAGTTACCAAAATGTTTGTGTCATCCGCAATCATTATAGCTGAGCCGTTGGTTATTTGTTCTGTAAAATCATTAATAAATATTAAGAATAAAATAGGTCCCAGTATTGATCCCTGTGGCACTCCTACTCGAGTAGTTCTGGTATTGGACACAACATCTGTAATGTGATTTTTGTCATAATATCTTACGGAGATGATCTGTTTTTTTTGTCTTCAAAGATATGGTTTAAACATATTATAGGTTACACCTCTTACTCCACACTTTTCAAGTTTTGCAATAAAATATTGTGGTCGACATAATTAAAAGCTTTTGAAAGATCTGCGAATATACCTGTTGAGAATTGTCTTTTATTAAAAGAAGTTAATATTTTTTCAGTAAAACTGTAAATAGCTTGTTCTGAGGAACTGCCCTCTACAAAGCTATACTGATACAATGAAATAACCTTGTTTATTTTTATTAAGAATTGTGTCAGTTTATTTGCTAGCAATTTCTCTAACATTTTCGAAAAGGACGTAAGAAGAACAACAGGCCTATAGTTATCCACGTATGCCTTGTCACTTTTTTATGTATGTATTGGTACTACTTTTGCATATTTGAATCTATTAGGGAAAATTCCCTGGACAAGACATTCATTGAAAATGCAAGTCAAAGGCAGTTTTATTAAATAAGAACATTTTTTTAGCAGTCATAAGTACATATATTCCATAGGAACGTTTACTTTTAAAATATTTAATTACATTTATGATGCCTCCTTCAGAGATAGGTGTGAAAAACAGTGTGTTAGCATTCCAAGTGTTAGGTCTGAGGGGTATGTATGCAGGACTAATATTTGTAGCTCTGTGTTCATTTTGCAATTTTAGTAGGATGTTTGTGAAATAGTCATTAAAACTATTAGATATTTCCTTGCTATCAACTTTCAAGGAAAGGCTAACATGTCCTTGCCTAGGTTTCAATTCATTATTAATAATGTTCCACATTGCTTTTGTTGTATTTGAGGAGAAGGCTATTTTTCCCAATTGTATTTCTTCTTTTCTACTCCGAGTAACTTGATATATAATTTTTCGTATTGCTTACAGTATAATTTTTGTTTGTCCCCTGGGTTCTTAGCATTTTACGCATTGTTTTTAACCTCCGTCCTGAGACTGCCAGACCTTTACTAATCTATTTTATTTTCGGGCTACTGCTACGTCTTATAGATTTGAGTGGAAAGGCATGATTAAAATGACAAAGAAGCGTATTAATAAAACTGTTCTAGGCAATGTTTGGTTCAGTTAATGTATTTAGGTCCTCATATGTGTTACTTATTTTAATAATTGTATTATTTTGCTTAGGGGCCCGTAACTCTCTGTTTTGTTAGTTTAGGACGGAGAAAGTGGCACGTACGGTGTTGGTTGGTAGTTTTCAGGATCCCATTGGACTACAGGTTTGATCCCTGCTTCCCATTGGCTGAAACCTCTAGGCCCTGTGTGCACGCCCCAGCCATACGATCAAGAAGCTCTCTTCTCCTTCGCACGGCGCCATACGAGTAAGAAGCAGAGACAGGACTTTCCCCTGCGAGCGGGTGGAATGAAGGCATTTTGATTATAGAGTAGGGTGCTAAATTACTTTTCCCGACTTTTCTCAGTGCGCCAGCTGACGTGTGCGAGGTTTTACGCCCCAGCTAGGATCCGTAGAAGTCAGGAGGTAGACGTAATTACGTCTGCGTTAGAGATAGAACTCCGCAACGCCTAGGATGCCCCATCGCCTAGATCGCTGCCGAGGTCCTTCGACGCCGTCGACGACCGACTACGAGAGGAGATTATACATCTACAGGAGCTACAACGACTTTTTAACTTCAGGCCAAGTAACAATAATTACTCGTATGTGGTATATGGTTCTTGTAACAGCGCCGTCTTAAGCAGTGAGACGACGCCATTTTTCATCGCGTAATTTTCTTAGCTGACTTTTTGCTTGCGTATAAACCTGATTAGATTTCTTACTTGCCCTGACCTAGGCGACTAATATTTAAATTTTTTAATACAGAAGAAACATTTATTTATTTAGTGTGATTTGCAATTTTATTTTGAGTATCAACTTAACCGCTGTAGCGACAGTTAGCGAACTACATTTGCAACCACATATAGCTATTGGATGTTAGGTACGGCCATTTTGTCTTCGTCACTAGGATGGTATGTGTTCATTTAGATTTGCTGTTTGCCATCACGTTTATCAGAAATTAGTTAGTCCGAGTAAACTTAAAGAAACTAAAAATTGAACATAATGAGAAAATAAATAAAATAACCTTCGACTTTAAATTAACCACCAGTGGTCGCCTAACTTATTTGTAGCTATGTTGTGTTTCCAGGGCTACTGCATGCAAGTGTTTTGTCATAATTATTTACAGGTTACGTTGCTTATTTTTATGATGGGTCTTACATGCTCGAAGTGTGTACTTGGTTACTGAGTTAGTTAAGTTAATTATATGAGGTGTGGTAATCCTCCTGACTGCCAATAAATCCGGACAAAAATAAAAAGTATTCAACTGAGGCAGTCACACTTGGAAATATTACGTACAAACAAAAAATTAATCTCTGTATCTGATTAAGGCTTCACAAAACAATTTTTTTTATAGGTTAAACCATAGAATATTTGGTTGTGTGAGGTGATCTTTAGGATATTACTTGCACACATTTGCTCACACACATCGCAAGTAAGCATGTGCATAATTAACCTAACCTATTTAGCCTTTTCAGAACTTTTACATAAAGAGGCTTACGTAAGAAAGAAAGAGTAAATATTCTGCAGTGGAGTTCTATCTCCATAACAATGGTAACTTTGAACTTTTCTGGAGCCTTGATGAAGTTCTACTAGCAAGATAATGCTCCGCCTCATGCCAACTAAGCATTACCAAGTCTTTAAAATTACACCGAATGACAACGCACCTAATTCGTGCGCACTCAGTTCTAGTAATATTTTGTGCGAGATCTATTTCTTACTGGGCGCTACCAAAACACATGTATTCTCGCGGTTTTTATTCGTATTCATTATAAATGAAATATTATAATATATAAGTAAAATGCAGGTAAAACTCATTTTAAAGAAAAATAAAATACTTTAATTTTAAAACGTTTATGATACATGGCTAGAGACATGCAAAATTCGCGTTATTATTTGAAGACAGATGATACTTCAAACACTTGTGTTTTGTATTGCCTTTTTCATTGGAGTACAATTTGTTAGGACACACCCTGGATGGCTTTGTACCAATAGGAAACATCTATTACTAGTGTTACTATTAGAGACATGCAAAAGTCGCGTTATTATTTGAAGACAGATGATACTTCAAACACTTGTGTTTTGTATTGCCTTTTTCATTGGAGTACAATTTGTTAGGACACACCCTGGATGGCTTTGTACCAATAGGAAACATCTATTACTAGTGTTACTAGTAGAGACATGCAAAAGTCGCGTTATTATTTGAAGACAGATGATACTTCAAACACTTGTGTTTTGTATTGCCTTTTTCATTGGAGTACAATTTGTTAGGACACACCCTGGATGGCTTTGTACCAATAGGAAACATCTATTACTAGTGTTACTAGTAGAGACATGCAAAAGTCGCGTTATTATTTGAAGACAGATGATACTTCAAACACTTGTGTTTTGTATTGCCTTTTTCATTGGAGTACAATTTGTTAGGACACACCCTGGATGGCTTTGTACCAATAGGAAACATCTATTACTAGTGTTACTAGTAGAGACATGCAAAAGTCGCGTTATTATTTGAAGACAGATGATACTTCAAACACTTGTGTTTTGTATTGCCTTTTTCATTGGAGTACAATTTGTTAGGACACACCCTGGATTGCTTTGTACCAATAGGAAACATCTATTACTAGTGTTACTAGTAGAGACATGCAAAAGTCGCGTTATTATTTGAAGACAGATGATACTTCAAACACTTGTGTTTTGTATTGCCTTTTTCATTGGAGTACAATTTGTTAGGACACACCCTGGATGGCTTTGTACCAATAGGAAACATCTATTACTAGTGTTACTATTAGAGACATGCAAAAGTCGCGTTATTATTTGAAGACAGATGATACTTCAAACACTTGTGTTTTGTATTGCCTTTTTCATTGGAGTACAATTTGTTAGGACACACCCTGGATGGCTTTGTACCAATAGGAAACATCTATTACTAGTGTTACCAGTAGAGACATGCAAAAGTCGCGTTATTTCCTGACAGCACGCTAATATCCACTGCCTTATACATGTTCGAGCCGGCGCTACTTCTTTATTGTCTTCTGCAACAGGGAGGACACATGTTCCCTTTCGGCTTGATTGGACGTGATTGGGCCAGCTTCTCGTTAGTGGTTTCCTATTGGTACAAAGCCGTCCTGGGCGTGTCCTAACAAACTGTAGTCCAATGACAAAGGCAATAAAAAACACAAGTATTTGAAGCCTCGTCTGTCTTCAAATAATAACGCGAATGTTGCATGCCTCTATACATGACATACATGGGGAGTTTTCTCATGTGTTTGATGCAAAAAGTACGAAAGAAACCGCAAATCTATATAACAGTTTTCTGTACAGTATAACAAACTCAGGGTTGTTTTTTTTTTTTACCGGGCTACACTACTCGCAGGTATTGGCGCCGTAGAAGCAAATTAACGCGGGGACCGCGTGACGACAGCCTCACATTGTTGCGTTACACGGTCACACACACACGTGTCCATTAGCAGTCACGGCAATTACGCAAGCGCGCGCGTGCGCAAACATTAATCGAACTGCCGGGGTTATGGGTTGAGGGCAGCAGCTTTGAAATTATTAATACCGCCCCGGGGGTTCGAGCCAGGACGACGTATTAGGCGGAGCATGGCGGTATTGTTCCACGGCTGGGTCTGGCAGAGGTGAGAGAGGGTGAGATGACCAATCGCCACACCGCCTAGGGGTAGGAATGGCATGTTGGGGGGGGGGGGGGGTAGAATATTCGCCCTATTATCCCTCCCTGACGGGGGTCTGACTGCAGGGGTGGCTCGTCCAATGGACGCCAGAGACAGGGGTGTCTTGTCCCCCTCTCCCAGATGTCAAAGTTGAGTTGAGAGATGTGGGTGGCTTTTGAAAACGAGGTCTCGAGAGCCGATGAATGGTCACCTGAGGTGAGAATGGAGCAGCGCCGGAATGCAGGGGAGGGGGAAACGGGAGATCCCCGAGAAAACCCGCCAGATCAGCGGCATCGTCCGGCACGATTCCCACTTGCGAGAATCCGGGAGTGACATGGCCTTGGTGGGAGGCGAGCAGTCTAACCGCTCAGTCACCACGGCCCCTTCACTGATGTCAAAGATTTTATTTTTAAGAACATCAATTATAGACTGTTCGCGGCTTCTCCACCCTCTTTGAATCAAACCTTTGAAAAATCACCTCAAGTATGACGTGTTTAGTTATTTCCTAAATATGCCATGTATCACAAACGTTTTATACCTCTGTTAACATGAACGTTCCGTAAAAAAAAATCGAAATGCCATTTGTATTTTATTTATAAATGATAATGCTTAATTTATTAATAACATGAAAAAGATTTCGAGAAAGCATGTGTATTGGTAACGCCTAATAAGAAATAGTTCTTGTACAAAATATTATTCCACCGAGTGCGTAGGAATTCTGCGCGTTGTCCTTTGGCGTAATTTTCCAGACTTAGTTCACTTTCGTTTGAATGAGGCGGAGGAATATCCATGGAAGTAGATTTTTAGCAGGGCTTCAAAAGAGCGTGATGTAACCATGAATAGACTATAGACGTGTGGGCCTTCATCACGTGTGATAAAACCTCGCTGTTGCAGATATAATATTCGCCGTACAGCGCAACGGCGGGAACGCTGCAAGACAGCTGAGAGCCTTCCCGCGTAAGGACTTTGCGGTACTGGACGCGCGCGTACTCCAGTGTCGTTCGCATTGCTCGCTAGCATCGAGAGCTCGAAATAGCTCTGGTTACACAGGGGCCTTAACTGGTTAACCGTTTCGCACACTTGCACTATCGTTTCCTGTTTTTGGAAGTAAGAAATACGAAATGTACTTTAGCCCAAAGAGCACTTCTTTCGCTGCTGAAATGGTAGTGGGTGGCTGCAGCCCCGTGTTGGTTGGACTCTGTCCAGTGCCTAATGACCAGAAAGGGACAATCGAGAAACAGCGGTCACAGTTAGTTACTACAAACCACCGATGAACTCCTAGATGTGATTCCTCACAAAAAAAAATCAGGAGATGTATATGTAACATGTATCCTTCAGCCCGTGCTTAAGGATGTAGACGCCCTTTAAAGTGAAGGCAAAGCCTGTGTTTTTAATAAAACATGCAGTACCTGAGCTTACTCTCAGAGTTTCGTAATAGTGTGTTATCAAGTAAAGATGTGCGCCTGTATCTACCCTGTCCATGAGAAAATACCATGCCTAGTTTATCTATATGTTCCAAAAACCTTAAAAGTGTGATTCTGACATGCTATAATGCAAAAACAATGTGATCTAAAAAATTCTAATGAGAGGATATAGAACTTGTAAGTAATGTCTAGGGACTGGACGGAATTTCATGCTAATGTATAATAATGCTCTTTTGGATGGATAACACCCTTAATGCCATATTCATTATAATTTCTTCTTTCATTATCTGAAAGTGATTTTATACTCGGACCACAATATTGTAAATGTTGTTGTCAAATGATTGCAGTTTTCAAAAAATAGCACCGAAAAGGAAGACTAATAAATATTAATATTATTTTATCTTGAATGAATAGGAATGTGTTGGCCGAAAAATCAATGCCTATTTTAACATAGATGCAGGATGCAAGTACCCGAGTATACATTGTTAAATATCCTTGATACTTAATTAATATGTTTTGAATATAATATATATCACAGTACATGTTACTTAGTTGGCAAAGTTAATTAGGAGCTCCCATATTCTACAAATTTTGACTTTTTGGTAATATATTTTGAAAACTCTAACCATTTGACTACAGATATTAAAATGTATGTGGTCCTTGTATAAATTTCTTCCGTATAATTCAATAAGATAACTAAAGTGAAATATGGCCTTACGGGGAATGGTGAACGAAAACCGTGTATTTATATAATTTTTGTCAAGACACGTTTTTCAAAAGTTTTTCGAAGTTTTTGGCTCGACTAGATGTAAATAACAAATTTAAACACCTTGTTACATTGCTACAAATTCACTGATTTCATGATTCTTGGAGCACTGACTGAAGATAGTAAAAAAATCCCTTTCTTTTCTTCCGTCAGTGTCCCGAGAATAATGAAGGCAGTGAATATCTAACAACGTAAAAATCCATTGAAAATTATTATTTACATTTAATCGAGCCAAAAAAACTCAATCACCTCTTTAGAAAAAAACTTATATAGAAAATTTATAAAAAAAAATCTCCACAATCGCACATTACACTCTCTTTTTTTTACATTCATACCGACTACTAGCATATTCACTACAACATTGTTACAGATGTTGACATGTTTATCTTTTGTGTGTTTATGTTGGTGTGAAACTTTCTATGTTTAATACTTTGCCACGCTTTTTACATTGCTTGCATGTTTTATTATTTTCCGTTTCGAGCATATTTTCCATTTTATTTATTAAGAAAATGATTTTATAAAGATTTTTTTTTTGTGTTTCTAGAAAACGTGAAAATTTACTTGGTTTTTGTACAATTTTGCATGTTTTTATCCTTGTGCCAAATCCTGCGCTCTCATTTTTTTGCTAACTTGACAAATTTGCTTGCTTTTGCATGATTTTGGCTTAATTTGACTGCTTTTTGAGGAACTGGATTTGCTGCTTCTAGCAGTTGAGAACATTACTTGATTTTGGCTGAAATTTGCTTACTTTTGGACGAAAACTGCTTGATTTGCGATGGGGGGAAAAAAAAAAGAGGCGAGCCAGGATCCCCATTATACACCTACTGCCGAATGTAATCAGGAGTGGGACAGGATCTCCAATCTGCACTGAGCACACCCACCGGTATAACGAGGTATCAGCTGTTCGCGGTAAAATGAGCACTTTTGAAAGCGTTGATTAAGATCTACTTGTATACACGTTGTGTATTCCTTCGCCTTATGTAAAATAAATATTGCTATCACTTTCTTCATGCGTCGGTCAAATGAAACTGTAAAATGATTACGAAAGTAAAGACTTTAAAAATCTGCTCATTTTTACACTTCGATGAATTTTGGGGGGGGGGGGGGGAGGGGGGAAAGAAACCTAAATAACTTCTTTAAAGTTATCTCAAATGGTTACCTAACAATTTTTTATCCGACGTTACGATATGGAACTACTTTCCATCCATCGTCGCCAACTTGACTGCGTGAATGTCCCTCCGTGCGCCCATCGAAATGTATGCACGCAGGGGCAGTGACTATTTGCTAAGGTTCATTTCTGTAGTGCTCACTTTATCGCGAACGGCCTGTACTTCCGGCGGTGCGCGACGCCTTCCTGGGTGGCTGCGTGCTCCGGATGTCCGTGGTTCAACTCCAGCTTGGTGCGTGGAGGAGGAGGAGGGTCTCGTGTCCTTGGCGTGGCGCCAACTTCCTCATGCCACCGGCGACATGAGCTCGCTACGGCTGCTTCCTCCAGACTCCCAGCAAACGTCGAGAAATACGGGCGCCACGGACAGTCAGCCTGCTTTTCCGCCTACACCTGCGCTGCGCCGCCTCGCTTAAGCGGATATTACACGACATAGTCCATTCACGGTTTCTTCGCCCTTTTTTCAATCAAACCTTTGAAAAATCTCCCCATGTATGATGTGTTCAGTTATTTCCTAAATCCGCCATCTGTCAAAAGTGTTTTATACTTGTATTAATAAAAGTTATTTTTTTCCTGTTAAATTGAAATTTTATTTATATATGATCTTTTATAAATAATTTAAATAGAAACAGGGAGAAAATCGGTATGTTGGTAGCGCCTAGTGCGAAATAGTCCTTATACAAAATACTGTTACACTTAGTGAGCATGAATGTGGGTGCGTCGTCCTTCTGGTGTACTTTACACGAGGCGGAGGAATATCCTGGAAGTAGAACTTTAGAAGGGCTTCAGAAAAGGCTGAAGTAACTGTGGATGGATTATACCTGCTGCCGTACTTGGTTCTTGTACAAGCTTCTACAAGCCCTGGTGCACGAGCCGGTATACCAGCCGCTATATGAGCCGCCATGGAAGATTCATATTACACGACAGCAGTTCGCGTACTAGCATTTAGCACCCTCGGTAGGTGCCAAATGTAGTTTAGGTGAACACCATTGCTACCAGTTAGTAACTTGCTTAGGCCTATCAAAATATTAGCTAGCACATCTTAATATTGCTGTATTACTGTTCGCGTTTTACATCAATTGCTAGTAAGTACAGTTTCATTCATTTTCTTGAAAATGACGTGCAGTCGCTAAGAGTATGAGTTCCACCGGGGACTTTTTTGAGCAGAAAAATAAGCGCTTCCTTGCTATCTTAGACGTTTGTGACATTAATGTATAGCCCGTTTTCTGGAAAGGTTAGAAAACTTGATAACTGAATAAAAAAATTACTGGAAAACAAACCGTTATATTTACCTCAATACAGAGCTTGAATATATCATTTCTCAAACTAATGTTTCTGTTTCAAGTTTATATATATATTAAAAGTTAGCCTCCAAAAAACGGCGGGACTGTACGAACGCGTGATACGGACTTTATTGTAAACTAGCAGTCCGCCATAGCTTCGTTCAGGTTTTTCAGACTACCCGTGACTAGTCGTGACTACTTGCCAATTTATTATATTAATATACACTTGGTTTTTACTCTACCCACTGGGGCACTGTGTCCCCACTTGAATCGCTCTAGCCCTATGGGCCACTGCGACCCCATTTGATATATCTCTATCTGCTAAGTAACTACTGCCCAATTGGGATATCTCTAACCACTGGGCCACTACAGCTCTTGGTAAGGAAAGGAGGACAGCCCATAGACGAAAAAGAAAGGAAAAATGACGGAGCTATTGTTTCAAAAGTGCTTTTTCATGCAGTAATCGTGTTGTGTACCTATGTACATCCCTGATAACCGTCATTTCTTTGGAACCGTTTGAGATATCACGATGAAACAAAGACTAAGTTAGTCCGGGAGTTATTATCTATAGACTGTGTGAATTTCATGTCAATGAGTTCGGTGGTTTTTAAGTTAAATCCAGTCGTACAGATGGACATGAACAAAATTAACAATTGATATGGCTTAGTATAGGCTGTTCACGGTAAAGTGAGCACTTTTGACAGCCTGGTTACTTTTTCCTTTCAGCCATGTTTTATCCTTTTAACCTCTTTTTAAATAAATATTGCCATGTAAATAATAAACACAGTGTGTATATTCCACCGCACTCGGAAGTTAACGTCTACGGCTAAAGTAAAGCATACTTACTGACTATTATTTTAAGTGAGAGGACTTTCAAAATTGCTCACTTTACCGTGAATGGCCTTCAATCGATTATCCTATATGAAAAAATAATCAAAATGGAAAATTCAGAAATCACAGACAGACACTTCTATTTTATTTATTTGCGTGGATATAAATATTGTAACCGTCGAACGTGGACATATAATTGGTGAAATCAATTCAACAGTGTTTGCATTAGTATTTCAAGAACTTGTCACAAAGGGTATAGTAATTTTACAACATTCCAGACCGTACTGTTTTTGTGCACTTTTAATGCTTCTCTCCCGTCCTATATTTACTGTCAAGGCCACAGCACAGGACTGATGTCGCCTGGCGCATCGTTAATATGGCTGGGGCGTGTTTGCTCGTGCGTTTCTCATAACCTTTTTAATTAACTCCGCAACCTCTACCCCTCTCTCTCCCTTTCACTTGCCAATCCCACCCTTTCTCACGGGGCTACAAAGCACCCCTGGGCGAGTGAACCCGTTATATCACGCGTCCCTTAGGACTGTGCAATGTCTACTTTTCTATATCGTCTCGAGAAACTGTTGGACAGAGTATCTGTGCCATAGATTTCTTCCAGAGAGTAATGCAATACAATGGCAAGGAATATTGTCAAATTATTTCATTTTAAGTGTGTAAGTTAAATGTGGCTAAGTTAAATGTGTTATTTAGACAGTTTTTCCATTAAGATGATGTTACGTTCGTTATTATTTCCCACACAGTGCAACTTAGTTAGCATGATATTTAGTACTTTTAATCGATATAGCCACTTCTTTTGGGAAGGGAAGGAGAACAGCCCATAGAAAAAAAAGAAAAAATTAAGGAATTTCTTTTCAACTATTTTATTTATTATTTTGCAGTAATCGTAAGAAAAGCTTAATCCAGTACATATTTGAATCCCTGATAATCATATCACTCTAGCCACTGCGGCCCCATTTGATATATATCTATCCACTGGGTCACTACGGCCCCACTTGATATAGTTCTATCCATTAAAACCACTGCGGCCCCACTTGGAGTAACTCTAGCTACTGGGTCACTACGGCCCCACTTGATATAGTTCTATCCATTAAACCACTGCGGCCCCACTTGGAGTAACTCTAGCCACTGGGTCACTACGGCCTCACTTGATATAGTTCTATCCATTAAACCACTGCGGCCCCACTTGGAGTAACTCTAGCCACTGGGTCACTACGGCCCCACTTGATATAGTTCTATCCATTAAACCACTGCGGCCCCACTTGGAGTAACTCTAGCCACTGGGTCACTACGGCCCCACTTGATATAGTTCTATCCATTAAACCACTGCGGCCCCACTTGGAGTAACTCTATCCACTGGGCCACTACGGCTTTTTGAAATGAAAGGAGGACAGCTCGTAGACTAAAAAGAAAAGAGAAATGATGGAACTTTTTTTTTTAACAATGCTTTCTTTTACGCAGTAATAAATCTTAATAAACGTTTAATCCAGTACCTATGTACATCCCTGATCATCATTATTTCCGGAACCGTTTCACATATCAAGATGAAACCAAGACTAAGTTGGTCCTGGGGTTAACTGTGTAAATCTGATGTCAATACGTTCAGTGTTTTTTTTTTTAGTTAAATCCTGTCGGACAGACATCGATGAAAAAAAATTATGGCTTAGTTATCAATTATACGATATGAAAAAATAATTAAAAGTTGAAAATTCGAAAATCACAGACAGACACTTCTATTTTATTTTAAATTTAAAATACGTTTATTTAAATGTATCTCTAGCAGACTTGATGTATTTCAATATAACTTATTTTATTTGATTCGCATCGCAAATTTATTTAAATACTCTTTAATCTCCGATTGAAGGTGTTTTTTTTTCCTTCTATATTTTGTCCTGTTATTTAAATGTACGAGGATGTTTTGTTTTAATTTCTGCGGTGTTTTGAGAGACGCTGTCAAGGCTACGGCCTCGTGAGAAAGGGAATGTTTTACGGAACACGGGATGTGAGCGGATTGCAAAAAGGTGCGACTCCGTTATATTTTCGCTTAATTAATGGAAATGAGGTAATAAGGTCAACGCGGGTGCGAGTTTGGGGGTATGGAGGCAAGGTTGTAAAAATAGTCCAGCGTAAAGCGTGACGTCCTCGTAAGACTGAAGTATTACCCATTCCTAGACGTCCATTGCCATTCATTTCACCACGAAAATTTTTTCGGCGATATTTATTTTATCCTCCGCAAATATAATTTAAATGTTTGACCAAGTCCTAACATCGTTTCACCCTGAGAAAGTTTAAATGTTTACCTGCTGCCTAAACTGAAGCTAGTTAAAGACATTATGGACTGAATTTCCTTACAGGTAAAAAATTTTGTAGCATGTTTCCATAAAGACAAGGAAATGGGGAGAGACCACACAATTAAATTTTATAAATATGTTCCTATAGCTTATATAAATGAATGAACAAGGCATTAAACATTTTCGGAGAGAGAAAAGAAAATATTTTTTTAATATCATACCGAATAAATGGACTTTTCTTTCTTTAAAGTTGTCAAATATATGATTGTGTGTGCACCCTTTTCACTATATCTTTTCAGCCTTTCAAAAACGAACACTAGGCACAAAAAAGACACGCAGTGTTGATGCTATAATACTTAAAGATTTGTATTTTCTTTTACAAAAAGTGTGTAATTCATTTATATATTTTCAGTGTCTTTATGGGATTGTGTTATGTCTGTATAGCTATTGTTTATGCATAATAAGTTACACACACCCTAAAGCCTGTCTCAAGGCTCAATATAAACATTAGGCGACTACGATGGCGCAGTTATCGAGTGAGGGAAGGGACTTGGGCTGCTCTTAACATCGACATCTTGAGAGCAGGCGAGTGTGAAGCGAGGTGATTTTGGAGCAGCGTCGGGAGATCCCCGAGAAAACTCCACCTGCAATCGAACCAGGTTGGCTTATGTGGTATGCGAGTATTCCGGCCATTACACCACAGCGGCCCTTACAATCTATTGTTCCTTTTTTTGATTGGACAGAAAAGATTTTAACACCCTCTATTAAACTCTGTGGTCAGTAATAAGCAGGAAGAAATAAAGCACCATATCATGTGCACACTGTAAAAATTACGTACAAATCTTTCTGTATAACAGAGAGAGTCATTTCCTTGAGGCTGATTTTTTGCAGTAGAAAATTTTCACTATAGTAAACTGTAATAAATACACTTGTTTTTAGCAATTTTCTTTATGCATTTTATTTAAATACAGTGTTATGATTTCGAATATGAAATAAAAATAATACTTGTATCTTGCTTTAGCCGACCTCCCGTGATGCAGTCGGTTGGTGTGCCACCGATCTGGGGTGCGGGAAGCTCTGGGTTCGAATCCGGGGTAAGACATGGGTGTTGGCTTAAGTTAGGTTATAAGATAGTCTGTAAGCCGCCCCCTGCTAAGCCTTCAAGCATAAACCCGGGGGATGTTAAAAAAAAAAAACCCTTTATAATAGGATTTATCTTGTATTATTTAAAGTAGAAAAATATTTCTGTGTACCCAAGGAAAGTGTTACGCGATATTAAAACTTTTTTTTTCCTTACATTCTAGTTTAGAGAACGTAAAGAAACTTACTAAATGCTAAGTTAAAAAGCAACGAATACCTTAGATCGTCCACATAATAGTTTAACCTTTATGAAATACAGTGAATGACTTCACTGCAAAGAATGCTGACTAATTATCGTAATGACAATGGAAGGTTATTATTGACATTTGTACAAATAGATCAAAGAAAAATTTTGTTTGCGGCAAACTTTCTTTGCGGTAAAAAAAATCATGACATGCAGCAAATAAAGTGTTTTTAGGGTGCAACTAAGTTGAATAAATGAAAAAAAAAATGCCTTGTGCAATGGCAGCAACCTCTGAATAATTAATTGTGGCCCGAGTGTGTAAATTAATTCGCAAAATTCACGTACCTCTAACCATAAATTAAAATGGCTCTGATAAAGTTCATGCCAGGTATGTGAACCGTACCGTAATAATAGAACTTGTAGGTACTATAATTTACTTATTTGTACGATATATACTATATCAAAATCCTTATGGTGCGCAAAAATACTAACATTTGAAATGAAACATTGGCAAACTTAAACGTTCGACTTTTGATTGCGGACAGTACTTTACATCTCAACGTAGCGATTATTCGGTCAAGACAACTCCAACATATACGCTCGTGAATAAATTTTAATACAATTAATGATAGAAACATTTAAGTTATTGAGTGTCTTTGTAGAATTTTTAATAACACGTTTAATGTAATATACAAGTTCCGAATCATTAAAAAAAATATAGAATTAAAGGTGTTTATCAAGAATACAATAAGTTAATCTAAAATGGCTACCAAAAGAATTTTCGCAAGCGTACTACAATCTTGCACAAAATACTAAAATCTTAACAGAAAGTGAAGGGTTTTGCAACTCTGGTTAAGGCGCCACTTTGCAGTAACAGTAAGGTTAATTCTACTCGGGTTAGGAACAAAACGAGTTTTGTTATGGGAGAGTTTTGACATAGTGAAAATTCCCGCCACTATGGGTGCAGTGTTCCAAAGAGGTCACATTTAATTAAGATTCTAAACTACGCGAATAATAAAATAGAAAGATTTTACCTAGTTACGAAGTTATTTTAATTTGATTTGCGATAGTTTGCAATTATTTTGTTTAATTTTTTTTTACGAAGGAAATAGATAAAATCCTATAAAAATGCGACACTAGTGCTTATTTAGCGGCGAAACTTTTAGTTGCCAACCTAACAGCCTCGATTTTCCCAACCCGAGTAGAGTTAGTAATAAACAAACTGCGAACAATTGAACGTTATAAACATGCATTTCTTTTCCTCTCCATGGAAACGGCTGCTCGCAGCTTAAAATTTACGGTGATAAAAAAAGGGAAAGTTCATATAGATTGTCGACAGTCGGTTCCGGAAAGAAAGTTTGTGCATGTGAGCTGGCGGTGTTGGTCTTCGCACGTGAGCGACCATGTCGCGAATTCCGGTAGCGCGCAGCGGAAGTCCCGAGTTCGACAACGACAGTCCTCGTAGAACACCCCGGGACAGCTTCGCCGACGAATACGACGGCGACAACGAGGTGAGGAGACTACAGTCACAGCTCGGCATCGCCTCTTTCGCAGACATCCTTCGTTTCGCGAGTGAGGAGATTTGGACGGCTCTTGGCATCGAGGTCTCGAGAGTCTGTGGGGGGGGGGGGGGGGTGACCGATACGAGCGCGGGGCAGCGCCGGAATGAAAGGGCAGGGGGAAACGGGAGATCCCCCGAGTAAAACCCGCCGACCAACGGGCATCGTCCGGCACGATTCCCACATGCGAAAATCCGGAGTGTCCCGGCAGGGAGGCGAGCAGGCTGACCGCTCGGCCACCGTGTCACAATTTTATGTTTCCGGGTAGGGATCATTGACAATGTTTGGTTACAGATAATTTTAATTCCACGAGTTGTTTAATACTTTAATACTCTGGCAAAGACCAGCGCTCCCTCCCACAAAACCAAGAAGTCAAATGTATACATAGAGTTCCTGTCCCTTCTCTACTGGTTCTTTGTCTCTTCTAACAAGAAGCATGTTTCCACACACTCTTGTTTCCTGTAGCATTTCTACTTAATGCATGCGATAATTTTGAATTCTTTCCTATCGGCTGTGCTTTTACTGAGTCTGTGATGTCCCCCCCCCTCCGACAGTCTCTTCTTAGATATAGTTCTAACTATAGGTACACTTAGGGAGGTAGTATTGGCCCCAATTACCGGCCATGGCTGCCCAATCCCTCTCTGGGGCGATGCATGTATCCTTCCTTGCAACGACTTCCTACCCTTATAGGCGTAAGGGGTTAGCCCTGAGACGCAACTAGCTCCCACCCTACCTCGGACTTACATCTAAGGGAGGATTTACAACGACCCCTCGCGTCCGTCCGTCAAAACCTTGGCAAGCTTTAACTTCAGACGGACGAACGGATGAAATCACAGCCTTCATAACTTGCAACGTTTTGTTACTCGTTCATCCCGAGTTCTTCGTAAGTCTGTGTAGTGTGTGCAGTGTTTTGTTTTGGCTGTCTTTTGTTTTCGTGTGTTTGTATATGCAACTGTAAAATGAAATTAAGTTACATTTTTCGTGAAGACTAATTGATCATTACTTTCGGAAACACGAGCTGTTTTGTGCAATAGTCAAAGTAATAAATTACGCTTTATATGCTATTAAAATTATTTTACATCAATTAATTTTTGTTGCGTCCGTGTTTGATTGTCTTAAGTACTTTTAAACACGATATCACAAAAATTTTGACTATTTATGCAGAATTTTTTTCTATTTGTAAACATTTTTGTTTTTATTAGTTTGCAGCAATGAACGTACAACGGACGTACGAAGTATTGTTGTAAATCGCTCGGATGGGAGACGGACGAACGTATGACGGACGGACGGATGACGGACTGTTGTAAATCCTGCCTAACACTTAGAATTAGCGTAGGTCAGGGGAAAAAAATTGCAGGGTAGTTTGTAAAGGGGGTTTACTGTACACTTCATACGACAAAAATAAAACCGAGCGGGCATAGATAATTGGTTTTCATCCTTTCTGGCAAAACGTCACATTCCCAGGCTATACGCGGAAAAAACAAATGTACAAAAAAATGTATCCCGTCTACTAACCCTTGATTTAACGTCGTATTTTGCCAGAGGGAATGAGCCTGCTATTCTGTCGTGTCTGGTGGTCCTAGGTGGGAGACTACGACTTAACGGTCGGGCCACCGACCTACTACCACACTCCCGTGGGGGGAGTCTTCGGCCTCCCTCGCAGAGTCTCCTCGCCGTCGTCGGTGGGGTCGGATCTCGACGACGTCCTCATCCGCGAGGCCGCGTTGCTTGTCGCCGGATATGACGGAGGGGAGGAGTCCGGCGTGGAGATGGACAGCTTCGGCGACAACTACGACGAGGATCGCGACCATACGCCGTGGCTGACGGAGATGTGCCAGGTGGGGCTAGGGGAGGCGCCGCCGTCGTCGAGCCACTCCCGCGGCCGGAACGTCGCGAGGCTCAAGGCCGAGAAAGACGAAAGTGAAGAGACCGTCGAGTGCCTCTACAGCAACTCCAGGTAAAGGCTGTTCACGATAAAGTGAACACTTTAGAAAAGAACCTTAGAAAAAAGTCACTGGCCTGCATGCATACATTTTAATGGGCGCACCGAGTGACATTCGCCCATTAAAGTTGGTAACGATGGATGGAAAGTAGTCCCATATCTTAACATCTAATAAAAAGTGTTAGGTAACCATTTGTGAAAACTTAAAATTAATTCTTTCTTTCTCTGTTTTTTATACATCGAAGTATAATAATGAGCAGCTTTGTAAAGTATTTACTGTCTTAAAAATTTTACAGTTTCATTTGACCGATGTATGAATAAAGTGATGAGGTCCATGGCAATGTTAATGTTTCATAAGGCGGAAGACTACACAGCGTTTGTACACGTAGATCTTTTGCAGGGCTTTCAAAAGTGTTCATTTTACCGTGATCAGCCTATACGACTGAGTTCGAGTGTGCGGAGGGAAGAGAGGAGTGTTAAACCCCTCACACTTTAACACGTGACTTTACTGAGCGATTAGCCCGCTCGCCTCCCACCAAGGCGATCGGGGTCCAATCCCCGGTCGGGTCACCGGATTTTCGCGTGTGGGAATCGTGCCGGACGATTCCGTTTGGTCGGCGGGTTTTCTCGGGGATCTCCCGTTTCCCCCGCCCTTTAATTCCGGCGCCACTCCGTACTCGCCTCAATCATCCTCATCGGCTCGCAAGACCACGCTGTTACGAGCCACTCAAATCTCGTCTCTGACTCACTCACTTTACGATTTGACTTCCAACACGACGTTTCGTGTGGAACTTGACTCGTTGGAATTGCCAATGGCCAAGTCAAGAACTCTTGACTTTACTATTTTGAAAAGTTGAAATTCAATGTCAAATTCAAGCAGCCATTTCGCCGAGAATCTAACAGATGTTATGTGGAATGAGAGTTATTTTATTGTAAGGTGATTTTCCTCTCGCTATATTAAACCATGCACGTCAAAATTAAATAAATGGCAAAAAAATAACAATGTAAACAAATTAGTTTTTTAAATGAACTTTTAATATAAACGCTTAAGTCTGTTTTAAAAATAGGTACGTACAATGCATTCCTGGATGATAAAACAAAATTATACATAACAAGATACACATTTTCACAAAGCTCGCAAGACCGATTTTCAGTTTTCTGAATTCTGACTTTACATTATTGTATTGTGTATTGGTGGTCTCGTCAAAGGTAAGGAAATGTAAAGTCAAATGCTAAAGTTTCCAATTGTGTAAGGGCCTTTAGGAATTTATTGGTCGTGCAGGGAGCTGAGTGTGTGCGGGTGTTAGGTATTTGTCGGTAGGGGGAGGAGATCTACGTGTTTGCGAGGGTTAGGTGTTTGTGGGTTGGGGCTGGGTGATAGGCATTTGTTGGTGGGACGAGGACAAATGTTTAAGGCCCTTACACAAACCAAAACTTTAGCATTTGTCTTTAAATTTCCTTTCCTTTGACTACACCACCAATACACAATTCAACTGTAAAGTCAAAGTTCATACAAGGGAAAATCTGTTCTGCGAGCATTGTAAAAATTTTGTATCTTGTTATGCAAATCACTACAACGTTATCCAAGAATGGATTTTGCGTACTTTTTTAAAAAAAAATAGCTCACAAATTATATCAAAACTTCATTTTTAAAAAATCACTTGTTTACTTTATTCAGAAATATCAATTTGTATATTTTCTCTTAACATTATATTCGTTTGCCATTTATTTAATTTAGACGAGCAAGGTTTAATATACCGAGATGAAAATCGCCCTGCAGTGGAATGACACTCAATCCACATAAATTCTGTCAAATTCTCGGCAAAATGGCTGCTTGACTTTGACTTTAAATTTCAACTTTTCGAAATCATGAAGATAAGAATTCCTTGAATTTGCATTTGACAGTTTCATTGTGTCAAGCTCCATAAGAAACACCATGTCGGAAAGCAAACGTAAAGTCAAATCATAAAGTCAAATGTTGAAGTTTCCAATCGCGTAAGGACTTTTAGGCATTTGTGAGTTGGAGAAACCAGCTTGGGGGCTGCGAGCACTATGCATCTGTGGGTGGCGTGAGCAGCTTTAATAGTCCAACATTCTTGATTCACTTCACGAGAACCTTTTAAAGAAGAGCTACTCAAACTAGCGGATGGAAGGAACATCTCTAGGCACGGCAAGAGATGGCGATTTTTTTCACGAAAAGCATTCGTGCCGAGGTACTCGCCGAACCTCTATGGATTCATAAAGGCTGTACACCGAACGAGTAGGCGCAGTGGTAACTCTCACTGGACTTGCATTCGGGAGCACCCGGGTTCGATTCCTTGTCGGCCATCCTGATTTCGGCCTTCTGTGGCACTGACTGCAGTCTATTCGCGGTCAGGGTTTCTTAACACTTTTTTTTTAAATCGAACCTTTGAATTATCACCCCATGTATGACGTGTTTGGTCGTGTCCTAAATATGCCACGCATTACAAATTTTTTATACTGTTGTCAGTATACAAGTACCTCATTTTTGGTTAAATTGAACTTTTGCTTGTATTTCACCTATCGATTGTAATATTTCATTTATAATTAATGGGAATAAAACAGTGAGAAAATAGGTTCATTGGTAATGCCTGGTAAGAAATTGTTGTTATGTGAAGTATTATTACACTGGGTGCTCAGAAATGCGGTGCTTTGTCCCACTGGGGTAATTCCCTAGACTAGGTTTAGCTTCGTTTGCGAGGAACTTTGGCGGAGCTTCAGAAAAGTGTCAAGTGACCCGTGAAATTACCCGCCCACATAACATAATCGGTTGTCTTTGCGGTTTCCAGATATCACCAGAGTGATGGGTTGCACACCGCTCTGGTTAAAGCCAGCGACGTCTTGTGCCAAACCAAGAACAGTGCCCTTTTCTCTACAAGTTTTACCTCTACTAATAAAAAAAAATCCGTAGCCAGTCTTCTTTATCCCATAGCATTTCCATTTAATGCATGCAAAGATTTTGAATTCTTTCCTGACGGCTGGATTTTTACGTTGTATATGAAGGATTTCCCCCTTCTCTTCTTAGTTATAGTTTTAGCTCTAAGTACGCTCAGGGAGGTAGTCATGACCCCAATTGCTGGCAATGGCTACCCAATTCCTCTCTTCCGCGATGCAGTTCTCCTTGCGTGATATTCGCTTAATTGTTTATATTAAATTTCATACAATTTCACCATAACCACGGCACACAAACGTTTTTATACACGCAGTCGATTGATCTTGACGAGAGCTGTCGATTGATCTTGACGAGAGCAGTCGATTGATCTTGACGAGAGCTGTCGATTGAAATTCAAACGAATGTCGTAGCTTCTCCTAGTCAAACGTTATACTACGCGGAAGTTATGAGACGCAGCGAAACCAACTGGAAATTGTGGCGTCCCCTCCCCCACCCCCAAAAAAAAACGGTGCTTCGTGCAGTCCTCACTCAACGTAACATATTATTTGGTGACAGAACGGTGTAATTGAATTTTTAATGTAGACGATAGATTCGGAGCTGCATTGCTAAACTCCATCCTCCGATTTGATCACTGGGTTTTCTGGTTTACCTACCACTATGGTTGCGGATTTAAAGACGCGTTCACGTCACAAAGATGTCGCTTCCAGGTACGGTAGCGGCGGCAGCAGCGCGGAAGACGAAGAAGAAGACGAAGAAGGGAGGAAGAAGGTCGCCGGAGTCTGGAGGGGGCCGCTCCACGCCCCGGACTGCTGGGTCATCGTCAACGAGGCCGTGTTCCCGTGCAGCCGGCACCTGCTCGACCTGCACTCGGTCTACCTGCGGCGCCAGAGGAGGCTGGCCAGCGTGCTCTACCTGCCCGAGGAGTTCGTGTCGCCCTCGGGCTTCGACAAGCTTTACCGCTGGCTGGACCAGGGAGGCGGGCCGGTGCCCCACCGGGACGCCAAGGAGATGCTGGACGCAGCTGAGTTCCTGGGTGTGAAGTCCGCCAGGGAGGCGTGTCTCTCCGCCCTGCACCCGACCACCCCTCACTCCTCCACTTGTGATTAAACCGTCGTACCACAACACACGCCCGCCCGTCTTCTTACTTCAACACCTACACTGTCAAAAATAAGTCTAAATGGACATATACAAAGTTTTTGCCAATTTTTCATTTTTTTTTTAAATTTAATTATTTGAGTGTTCCTGAGAGCTTTTGGCTCTATTTTAGGAACAGTACATATATAAATTGCATAATTTTGGTGACATTATACATTGATAAGAACACTTACATACATAATAGCACTTGATATAACAGTGATAATGCATTAGAGGAAACACTAGGAATACTAACATAAAACAAGAGAAAAACATATCAAACACTACATAACAATGATGAGAAAAAGTGGAAAAATTTAGCAAACAACAGAAATTTAAATGTGTTTGAACATAGTAAACAGTAAATAAATATCAGAATCACTTAACATTCTGTGAACATACATAAGAACACTTATAAAAACAACCACACTACTTGTAATGCATTTTGGAGATAAATTTTTATATTTCGGTTAAACTACCAGGTTACAAAAGTGAGTAGAATAACATGAAAATGATACAAATACACATACAAAGTATGTGCATTAATATGACTCAGTTTGTAAAGTAACATATGCTGAGGGTAAAATTGCTTATAGGCGTTCACGCTAAAGTGAGCACTTTTGAAGCTGCAGTTACTTTTTCCTTTCAGCCATATTTTGTCTTTTGATCATTAAAAAAATATATTACCTTGTTAGTAATAAACACAGTGTGTAAATTCCACCACACTCGGAATTTAATGTCTCATGCTACAATTAAATATATTTATTGCCTCTTATTGCAAATGAGAGGGCTTTCAAAAGTGCTGACTTTACCGTGAATGGACTATAGTAAAACATTGAAAAATTTACAGAAATAGCGTAATTACAATTACAGTGAATCAGAGATTTTACTATTTTGTTAGTGAGCAAATACACATTACACAGCGGTGAAATTACAATTGCTATGCCTGTGCAAATTTACATGCCGTGAAGAGAAAATGCTCAAACGTTGCAGTTTCTTTTCTACTAGATAGTAATAGTAAATTCACACCATTCTATGTAAAGTTAGTTATACAAAATGTGTGCTATTTTACTGATCTATAGGCTAAATTTACTTGGATGTAGAGCAAAAAAAAAAAAAACAATAACAGATGTAGGTGTAAAATTACACTGTTGCCAGTGGAGACACTGTTGCCTCATACATGTAGTGTAAAATTACACCATTTTTTTTTACAGCGTACTAACCGCTGTTCGCGAAGAAGCGAGCCCTTTTGAATTTAACCCTTGAAACAATGCCGCTGCCCCTGGCACACGTGGTGACATGCGACCAGTAAATTTCGAAACGACGCAGGGGAAGGTAAAGGCTTTTCACGATAAAGCGAACACTTTTGAAATCAACCTTAGAAAAAGAAATCACTGCGCCGACCTGCATGTATTTGAACGGGCGTACTGAGTGACACGCATCCAGTAAGGTTGGTAACGAGGGAGGTAAAGTAGTTACATAACTGAACATTATATGAAACGTCTTATGCAACCACTTGTGATAACTTACATTGTTTCTTTCGTTTTCTGTTTTTTTTTTTTTTGTTTTTTTTTTTTTTTAATGCCTCGAAGTGGAAAAGTGAGAGCATATTTGTAAAATATTTACTTTCGTAAGAATTTCAGTTTACCTCGACCGACGCATGAATAAAGTGATGGGGGCCATGACAGCGCTAATTTTACACCAGGCGAAAGAATACACAACGTGCATACAAGTAGATCTAAAGCAGGACTGTCAAAAGTGCTCGTTTTACCACGAAGAGCATGTAACAATTTTTTTTTTTTTTTTTTTTAATCTGTCAAGTTTACGTTCACGTGTGTGCGTTTTGTTTCATAAGAAATTGAACCGGCCACTGCAGCACTGTAATACAGCAATCCGTTCAAAAAAAAAAAAAAAAGACACAGAATTTTCACTAGAGTTGGGAAAACTGTTTCAGAGAATGGTGAAAATCGTGAACAGATCGCAACTGAAAGCGATTTTTGTTCCCGTCGACATTTTTTTTCAAACACCATACATTTATGTTGCAGTAACCAAATTTACGAATGGGCGACTAAATATCGGCTTTCGTTCGTCTCGATTAAAAATATTTACATTGCAAAATGGGAACGGACACAACGCTTGCATTAAGGCCAACATGATAACTAGGTAGACCTCTTGAGTCCGTAAAAGACGACATTTTTTCCCCCCTGTATTTTGAAGATAGTTGATATCTTCGTGACACATCAATAACTATAAGCGGTTCACGGTAAAGTGAGCACTTTTGAAAACCCTGCTGCTTGTGGGCACGTTGTGTATTCTTCCGCCTTGTGAAAATTAACACTGCCATGGGCCTCTTCACTTTATTCATGCGTCGGTCAGGTGAAACTTTAAGATTAATACAAAAGTGAGTAGTTTAAAAATCTGCTCATTTTTATATTTCGACGCAAAAAAAAAACAGCGAACGAAATAATTAATGTTATTGGAAATAGTTACCTAACATTTTTTATTCCAAGTCAGTATATGGAACCTCTTTACCTCTGTCATCACAAGCTATACTAGGCGCATGCCACTCAGTGCGTCCGATAAAAATATGTGGGTAGGGGCAGTGACATTTTTCTAGCGTTGATTTCAAAAGTGCTCACTTTATCGTGAACAGCGTTTACCTGCGTCTATTTTAACGAGCACGCTACTGGAGTGCGCCCAAACAGGTTGGTAACCACGCATGCACTTGAAAAGCTCATAACTATTAAACTAATGGTCCGATTTTCAAAATTCAAGCACCATTATGTTACAAATTCACGGCACAAAAAATATACAACAAATTTATAACTTAAATTATAATTTAATATTACACCTATAGAAACCTAAAATCCATAAATCGAAGATTCTAAAAGTGGAAATTACATAATAACAATCCATCTTTGTCTACACTACAATTGTCTACGCCTGTGCCATGCAGGTGAAGGCAGTGGTGGTATTAAACAATATCTCCCTCTTTTCCCCCAATACAAAACATTTTGTAGATATGCGTATATGTATATGTGTCAACATGTTTGTGTATATGTGTCTGTTGAGTACGTTGGATTTGATCCCTAATGGAGCGCTCCACATTTCGCTATAATTTTCATAAAGGTCTGTTGCAGGAGTTACTATGTTATCCTTGTTCTCCTTATATTCATTATAACTCAACTGATCTTTAATAAAACACCAGATCGACACCAGATTAGGATATACAAAAATATTTATAATTAAAAATTTAATAAAACTGCAAATAAAAAAAAATGTATTTAATACTCAAGGGTTAAAAGTAACTTCAATATGACCAATTACTTGCATATTACCAGTAATACCAACTGAAATTGCAACTAACCTACGGTCCAAGCAAACCTGATCGCCAATCTCAAACAATCTTCTTACGAGAAAACAGAAGGGGAGTAGAATACATAATAATAACAGCAGTCTGATTTACACCACCTTCACGAATTGGAACAGTCTTCCGACAAACAATATCACGTGGCTGAGCATCATTCAGATCCTTAACTGCAGGGTCTTTAGCATTGAAAGGTTTTCCGAAGAAACAAAATTCACGAAAGACCACTTCCAGCATTAGCTTCAATATCTTGAAGGCTGAAACTAAAAAAAAAATTACAGAAGTATATAACTTTCTTCAGCTCCCAATACTTTGGCACACCAGGCCTTGTATTGGTTATCTACATCAACACTAAAAGTAAAAGGTAAAATATTACGACATACCTTCCTGGGATAATAACTCGAAGAACGGTAACATCTACGAAGCATTATGTGATGTGTCTTCTCTAATGACACGGAGCGAAATAAATTAAAATAATCACGCAACGTACTTATATACGAAAAGATCCCACATATACGATGAAAGAGAAAGAGAGAGAGGGAGAGAGAGAGAGTCACAATAAAACAACACCAACTTCTGTTCCGAAATATATTTGGTTGTAATAAGAATTCAATATTTAACATAACGAATTCTCAGATATAATTTTTGGTTTTATCTCTGGTAATCTTTTTTTTCTGAACGATTGCTACACTCGCATACGGTTGGCTTTCGGTAAAATACGATTGTAAGTTAACCTTGTCGAAAATGATCACTTGGAATTATTCGATAATCGTCACCTACTCACTTTTAAGATAGCTCGATAATCGATGACCTGCAAGGCGTTGGCATACTCTGTAACTCATTTTCCTTACATGTTTTAAAAAAAACATTAAAAACTGAAACAGCACGTAGTGTTATAACCTAAGCTCTTGGCAAGACTCTTAATTTTCTGATTACCGTATTAATTAGCAATTAATTTAACAACTCACAACAATTCTGATTTTTTTTGTATTTCTAAGTCCAATGCTTGATCATCTTATTCGTCGTGTTTCCTAAGTACCTTCCCAGAGAAAGACAGGCAGAGAGAGAGAGAGAGAGAGAGAGAGAGAGAGAGAGAGAGAGAGAGAGAGAGAGAGAGGAGAGAGGAGAGAGATGCAGATCTAATTCTATAACGTTGAATTTGGCAATCATACTGATTACCTCATCTGTTCATTTATCTTAATTACACGATCCCTGCCAGCAAGCCATTAGCTTATGAGCGTAACACGTCTTAATTACCTCACACTACCTTGGGAGCACCTGCGGCGTAGACTAACAACAGCAAACTAAATCTCCGTCGCAGAGAATATGGTTCGGAATGGGAGAGGGGGATTGGTCTGTAATTAGATCAAAGCAGCGTATTTATGAAGAATACTGGCAAGGGAGGGGAGCGAAGTCCCCTTTCGATGTTAAACCATCCATTAACTCGACTTAGCCATGCAAGTGCTGGTCTCGTTAACTTACAGGTTCGTTCGGAGTTAAATGAGAACTTGTGAAAGTCTGACTTGCAGTCCTCTTTCCGAGAAATACGCGTGGAAATTGACGTAATTGGTAATACCTTTGTTTCTTGATCAGAAAAACGCGTAAATGTTTTTCTATTGCGGCCATTGCTTTTTTAATGTGAATAAAGCAAAAAGGAACCTAATTATGATAACAATTCTAACGTTAGACTTTTTAATAACATGTTCAACTAAGTCATAAAGGAAAAAGAGTTCTCCCTGTGGTATAAATCAGTGAATCAACCTCACTGGATCGAATTTATAGTCTATATTACAAGTACTTCCACACTTTTTAAATCAAACCTTCTCAAAAATCATCCCATGTAGGACGTAGAAGTGTTCTGTTATTTCCTAAGTATGTTATGTATCACATGCGTTTTGAATTTTTTTTTTTTTCACAAAATTATCTTATTTCTGGTTAAAATTAAATTTAGTTAATAGTTAATAACATGTTTTATCTATAAATTATATTATTACATTAATAATACGAACAAAGACAGAGATGAAATAAGTATGTTGATAATTTCTAGTAAGAAATTATTCTCATGAAAAATACTATTAAAGTGAGTGCACACATACGTAGAGCGATATTCCTTTGGTGTAATTTTATATACTTAGTTAAGATTTTTCTCCGTGGGGTGGAGTAATACTATGAAAGTACACCTTTAGCAGGCCTTCAGAAATTTTGGAAGTGACCATGGCTAGAGCCCCCAATATTTCGCGGATTGAGTTGGCAGCAAGCTAGACTGGACAGCCCTCTATACACTCGAGACATTATCGTTTGCTTATTGGCTGCTGTGATCAGGTGAGGCCTCTGTACAGGGCTGTTGAACACTCACTCACACTACTGCTTCCTGCTTATTACTGGCCCACAGTTCAACGGGGCGTGTCTAAAGAACTACCGTCCAATCAGAACAGTAGGAGGAAAAGAACGAGTGTTTGGAGTCTACCTCGCCTCCGAATGAATTCGCGAAATACTCGCGGCTCTAACCACGGATAAACTATTTACAGGTTTGTATCAAAGAACACGACACATTAACATTTTGAGAACGGCTCACTTTAATAACCTTTTTAAGACAGGCCTTAGGAGTGAGTCTTCTGTGACCACAACTGCGAAAGCACACAGGTATGTTTATTGGTTTCTAACCTTACTTATCGCCGTCTCAGTGGTTGGAATCTCATCAGACTTTCATTATTGGCCGGCTAACAGCAAATGAAATGCCAAGTTGGCCATGCTCCAATGAAATGGTTTTTTTTCTCTCTCGAATATAAAAAAAATGCACAGTTAAACATGTTAGTTTCAGGGCAAAAAAAAGTTGTTTTTTATTTACAAAAAATGTCATGTTATGTTATTTTCTATAAAAAAATCCTGATAAAATCTATTCGCAATAAAGCGAGAACGTTTGAAATAAACCTTGGAAAAAGTCGCTTCCCCCTGCCCTCATATATTTTAACGAGCTTACTGAGTGACATTCACACATTAAAGTTGGTAACGATGGAGGGAAAGTAGTTTCATATCTTAACGTTGGATTAAATTATTTATTTCACTTTCTGGTTTTTTAAATGCATCTAAGTGTAAAAATTAGCAGATTTGTAAAATATTCAATTATTTAATAATTTCACAGTTTTTACCAACGCATGGATAAAGTGATGAGGCCCATGGCAATGGTGATTTTACATAAGACGGAAGAATGCACAAGGTGCATACAAGTAGATTGTAAGCAGCGCTTTCAAAAGTGTTCATTTTACCGTGAACAACCTATAATAAATATGAGTAAACAATGTAATTGCAATGGGGCCAGTTTAGTATTTTAACACGTTAAAACACCGTGTCCACGATCGTGGGCATGTTGCATCTGAGTGATGTTTTTGACCGATGCTGTACGCAGTAAGGTGTCATTGCCCAATACTTCGAGAGTATTCCGTCTGGCTATTCTGGCTTGTGGAATAATTTTCTACGCCTCCTTTGACGTGATTGGTTAGTACCACTATAGTTATGCCCAAATTTCGTTGTTCACTGGTTGCAAGAAATATTCTGAGCACAAGTACAGTGCACAACAAATGCCTACGTGATTGCAACACTTGAATTCGGAAATTGGCGTGAGGCCGTACGGGTTGAAGACAGAGAGAAATATTCACACAAGTTTTGCCCGATCTAAAACCGGGAACAATACTCAGATGTGTTGGTCTCTGTGTTTCCACTCACCATCTTCCTATTGATACTGGCTGCATAGGACACGCCTACACTCTGCAACGTTTATTATTGGCTGGCCGTCGGCCAATGAAGTCGCTCGCGCCTTGTACGTGCACCAATCTAAGTGTCGCTAAGGTGTAACACGTCTAACAATCCACCGCGTTCATTGGATAAATTATTAAACATACTTCTTCTTCTTACAAACTGAAATTTTGACAAGATTGTAATTTATAACTTACATTCCGATAAAAACCAGCGAAACATTAAAACTATAAAAGTGAGCGTTTTATCTTCAAGGGCCATATAAACATAGCCCCGTGTATATATGTGCATACGCCTCAAAGAGTTAGGGGGATTATGTACGGGAACATTTTCTGTGGAATCGTCCTTTGCGCGCAAATGCGTATCTCGGTAAATAAAAGTAATCAAAATACGATTTTTTGACAGAAAGGATAAAAGAAACCTATTGTCGATATCACTATTGTTTTACTTTTGTCATATTTGGTATTCTCTTGAAGAGATGAATTCCTGAAAGTGGTCAAACATCACATTTTTAAAGCTTGCCTATGCAGTTTCCGTAAGAGGCAAGAGAAAAGTACAACGATACGGACGTACACTGTAAAAAAATGTGCAATCTTACACAAACGTATGTGGCAGCAGCGTCTCCACTAATGTAAGTGTATTTTTACACCTACATAAGTACGTGTTTTTTACAATCTGATCAAGTAAAATTATATTTACTATATGCGTATTTTGACACTCGCCATGTTTGTGTAATATTACCAAACATTTTATTTAATTTCACCACCACATAATGTTAATTTATACATAACATGCAAGTGTAATTTTACTACACTTGTCACTACCTTTTTCTCCTACACAGCGTAACTTCACACTGGCCAAGTATGTGTAATGACACCAAACTTTTTATTGCAGTTTACCACTACATTGCGTTAATTCACACAACATATAGGTGTTATTTTACTATACTTGTATCTACCTTTTTTCTCCTACATTTTGTAACTTTACACTGACCATGTTTGTGTAATATTACCAAACATTTTATTTAATTTCACCACCACATAATGTTAATTTATACATAACATGCAAGTGTAATTTTACTACACTTGTCACTACCTTTTTCTCCTACACAGCGTAACTTCACACTGGCCAAGTATGTGTAATGACACCAAACTTTTTATTGCAGTTTACCACTACATTGCGTTAATTCACACAACATATAGGTGTTATTTTACTATACTTGTATCTACCTTTTTTCTCCTACATTTTGTAACTTTACACTGACCATGTTTGTGTAATATTACCGAACTTTTTATTGCAATTTTACCACTACATTGTGTTAGTTTACACATAACATGCAAGCGTAATTTTACTTTCCTCATACAAACCTCACACACATCGACTTTCGATCGGTTTCACTACGGGGCTGAAGCCTATAAGTATCATTGAGTTGGATATTTTTTAAAATAACAATCAGGCTGCGAAGATGCTTTGGCATCTCAATAAAAATGTCTTCTACTGTTTTATATACGCGCCTCTGACTGTAGGCAAGCATAACGTCGGCAAACACACGTGCTGAAGGCTCCTTCTTAAAAAAACAATACGCTAGAATATTGCGTGCACACGCCATATATATTTTTGTGATTTTAAGGAAATAATTCTCGGAAACTTTGTTGCGAAAATCAAACGTCCAGTAGAACTACAGAATTTTTTCTTGTACGAGATGCAATGGTTTACTGATTTGAATTACGATGAAAACATACTTTTAATATTAGAAATTATGGTCTTTCATTTCTGTTTACGTTTTCCAGAAATTAAATTAAATTGATATTTATTGTGCTCTGCGCGAATTACTTTGCAACTGAAAAAAACGATACTCGAGGGAGCTGACTAGGTCACGACCGCAAGCGATAAGCGCCTAACTAATACACCTTGTTTTGCAGACTGGTCAGTTACTTTCACTTGATGTCACGCCATATCCGTTAATTAGGCAAAATCATAACATTAAATGTTGTATTCTTTATGAGATTCTGAGACAACGGTCATTCGTATTATGTAGATCAAAGAGTATGGAATATATATATAGTTAAAAACCGAATTGGCAAAAGGGAAAATAATGGAGGGGGGGGGGTGTACAACTTACAATCCCTCCTGGCTACTCCCCTGTTCTGATGCGCAGTAATTCTCTAAATAATAAATAAATGCAATTCTTACCAATGAATAATTTTGCACATGCAATCCACGTACTGTCAATAATTAATATTTAATTAATATTTAAATTACGCAATGCAACACAAACTCATATCCATATGTGTATATATGTATGTGTATATATATATATATATATATATATATATATATATGAGGGATTGGAAGTTGTACACCCCCCTCCCCCATTTTTTCCTTTTGCCAATTAGGTTGTCAACAATTTTTATTAAAATTATTAATAATCCCTTGAGATAAAAATATACAGTCGCTATTCGCCATTATGCAGTTTATTATACTGTGCGCACGAATTATCTCCATGAATTTGTCCTAATCAACACATGCATAAGCACCGTTGATTCCCGTGCTTACATCTTCCCTTCACTTCAACCAATGTAACTCCCCCCCACCCCCCCCCCCATCCTGGCCATTGAGAAACTTAAGGTCACGCCACTGCATCAGAAGCGCATTAAACGCAAACAGCAGGACTGCAGTTCTGCACTTTCGCTGCCTTATAACTACATTCTTTTACGAAATTTTGCAGCGGGGCGAAAGTTATTGCCACCAAATGTACAAAATCTTGTTAGAGTCTGTTCGGTCTGTTGAGATGGTTATTGCTGGGGAATGGGGGGAACGCGCAGACACATGCGGCCGCATGATCGCACTAGCACATCTTTCCTAGGAAAGTAGAATACAACTGCGAAATTCTGCAAACTCTGAAGAACGCTGATGTATGACACGTACCAACTTCTAAGTTTATTATTCAGTAACATGTCATACATACACACATTCGGTTGTTTAAATGACACCGCAGAATGTGACGGCTTGTAAACTTTACTTTCCGACTAAAAGCGATTCTTCTCTAGTACAAAGATTTTCGTTTTGAATTATTACAATATATTCTCCTGTACATTTACTAACAAGCAGTTTTTCAAATGATTGCATTGCATTTTACAGACATTTCTTAAAAGTACAAAACAACTCCACAGTAAAATTATTAGTTCATTTTAAATTTATATCAGGATGCGATCGTTGGGGCTTCGCGAGAATTTCAATATGCACGACGTATAGGTATAGGCCATTCACTGTAAAGTGAGCACTTTGAAGCCCTTGTTACTTTTTTCTTTCAGTCAATTTTTATACTTCCGCTACTTGTTAATGTAAACCCTGCTATGTGAGTAATAAAAACAGTGTATACATTCACCTTACCCAAAACCAAAAGTCCGAGACCACGATGAAATGTATTTATTGGTTATAATGTCTGAAGAAACAGCTTCAAAAATGCTCACTTTACCGTGAATGGCCAAATATTATTGATTTATGTGGTTGAAATTAAATTTTTTAAATATCACTTTATTCGTAGGTAAATAACCATATGTCAAAGCTAAATACTGAGGCTCTACAAGTCGAGAATGATCGGTCGTATTTTGTAGTGAACATGCCTTCTCTCGGTATTCTTTGTATTTTTGTGTGATTATGTTACAATTTCTAACAAAACAAAGTTATTTAAGTAGGGTTTAAGAGTGAGTGAGTGAAGAGATTTGGGTGGCTCTTTACAGCGAAGTCTCGAGAGCCGATGAAGTTGATTGAGGTGAGTGTGGGGCGGCGCCGGAATGGGGGGGGGGGAGACGGGAGATTCTTGAGAGGGCCCGCCGACCAACGGCATCGTCAGGCGCGATTCCCACCTGCGAAAGTTCGGTGACCCGGCCGGGGATTGAGCCCGGTTCGCCTCGGTGGGGGGCGAGCGTGCTAGTCACTCAGCCACCACGGCCCCGCGTGTTAAAAAGTGCTGCAGATGTTAAACATTATTTCGGCTGAAGTGCCAAGTTTCCATTTTAAGTACGAATAAATTCGAGTGACCAATAATACAGGGTCGGTAATACTGTTAAAATTGCAATGTTCTTAAGGTTTTATTACACAGTAATAAAGGAATTTGCATTATAAAATGCACTTGCTTACTAAATGCAGTATAGTAACAACGCTAATATAATACAAAACGTACAAATAAGTTTGCTAAGTGAAATGGTCCTCTGAGATAGCAGACAAATGAAATAAGTGTTGGCAGAAATAATAACTGAGTCTGCAATATGAGTTCTTTGTTCAGCTTGAAACACGTCCTCTCCTCCATGCTTTACAAGTGTACATCGTTTTTTCCTAGAGTCTGGCGTGTTGTAATGTCGTGATGTCTATGTAACATATTGTATTGACGGCAATATCAGCAGGGTATTAGTCTAACTAGCGCGTGTAGTATCATGTGGGTGAGTTCCGTGCAGCTGCCGCCCATCGCCAACTTGTGCCGTGTGTGGCGAGAAATACCGCCGTGTGTAGCGGCGTCAAACCCTAGGCCACTCACAGCCTACTCGCACACATGACACATACCGCGCCGAAATTCCCGAGGCGACAAAAATCCTCTGATCGGGACAAAATCCAAGAAAACTGCATCGCTCTAGGTGATTCAGTAGATGTAGTGTTTCGCGCGCCGTTTTAATCGTCCAAGTGACTTATGGCTTCGATTAAAAAAGCTTGCATTTGTGTTGTCGTGGTTACTTCCCGGTATGGTTTTAATCTGACAGCGAGTGTCTTCGCACTGGCACATTCACGTGCAGAATTTCTGCCAACTCGCGCATGTCGCCGTGTCCGACTCGCCGCTGCGCTGCGTGGAAGCTTGTAGCTCTCCTCCCGCCGGCCGTACAGTATCCGCGGTCTGTTTCCGCCGCCGTCGATCTCTCGCACGCCCCCCGGAGGCCGCAACTCGCACGGCGGGCTACGACGGGAAACGCAGCCCGACAGACTCGCGTCGAATCATTGAGTCGGCGGCGGGCTGCTGTGTATATGCTTCAGCTGGGCCCCGGACCCGTGTTTACAGCTGTGCAGCCACTGTTGCTATCTTAATCAATGCACGTGCCTGTGTTATCGGCGGGGGAGTGCAGCTCCCCGACCAGTCTCCCGGCTGGTGTGTCGTAGCGTCGTGACGCCTGTACAACATGCTGTAGTGTTGCCTGCAAGCGGCTGGTGTGTCGTAGCGTCGTGACGCCTGTACAACATGCTGTAGTGTTGCCTGCAAGCGGCTGGTGTGTCGTAGCGTCGTGACGCCTGTACAACATGCTGTAGTGTTGCTTGCAAGCGGCTGGTGTGTCGTAGCGTCGTGACGCCTGTACAACATGCTGTAGTGTTGCCTGCAAGCGGCTGGTGTGTCGTAGCGTCGTGACGCCTGTACAACCTGCTGTAGTGTTGCTTGCAAGCGGCTGGTGTGTCGTAGCGTCGTGACGCCTGTACAACATGCTGTAGTGTTGCCTGCAAGCGGCTGGTGTGTCGTAGCGTCGTGACGCCTGTACAACATGCTGTAGTGTTGCTTGCAAGCGGCTGGTGTGTCGTAGCGTCGTGACGCCTGTACAACATGCTGTAGTGTTGCCTGCAAGCGGCTGGTTAAACTCGTAGTGTGACGACGAGTCCCTACAACCATTGTCGCTGCTCATTGACAACTGCAAACTCTGTTCCTTAACCTCCTGAGAAACATTTTTATTTGAAAATGCAGGTAAAGAGTGTAAGTACTGTAAAAAAAAACGATAATTTTATTATGTATTGGACTATTGCAAAATCTACTAACTCTTTGGTTTACAGCTAATATCACACAATTATTCTTAGTTATTAATAATGTGTACTAATTAATAACGGAATATTGCACAGCCTCTCTTTCAAATATCGTGTTTGTAGATATTAATCAAAATAAAATACAAACTCATTTACTTATAAGATAACAATTATATAATTTGCATCGTGTACTATGTAAACTCCAACGTAAATAGTACTACAATTTTTAATTGAAAAAAAAAATGGTAATGAAAAGACACAAAATGAACATTTTATCATACTTGCAAAATAAATACGAGACGCCCTTACTTGTTAGAGACTTCGGACGGCAGCTGTAATCCTCGAGGTAATACAACGAGGTACCACGTGATGCAAATGGGGGGGGGGGGTACGGAAGAACTCGGAGAAAACCCTCGGCCACGTCCTCCATGTTTACCACGCCCGAACAGTCTTAGGGCAGTTCCTCCCGGGTTACAAGTTGGATCTCGGTGGTGAAAAGTTGTCTTTATAGCCACGGGTTCCCTACCGATAGCATAACGAAATATAAAAAGAAAATTGCCCACTCTTATGCAGTATTTTTGAGTTTGATACTTTTCCTGTCATTAGGAAACTTAACTTTTCCGGAGTTTTATTTCATGTTGCTAAGGAACAGATATTACTTCAACACTTAAAACTTTTTTTTTTTTTTTTTTTTTTTAGAATATACAGTTAAAAAATATTTTTTTTTGCAAACTCGTTCGCTAGCAACACCAAAAACCAATTATCCATAAATTACTATAACTTTGTCCGGTTTTACATCTCTGTGGCCAGTCCGCTGTAGATAGGTGCGATGGCAGATAACCCGTACGATTTATAGGATGCAAAACACCGTAAAAAGTGCTAAATTACAATCAATATCCGTTCAGTAATCTTTGTTTTCTCGGCACCGATTGATCACGATAGACGGAAAGTCTGTTATGACCAATATATGATATTGTTATATGTTATTTATGTTATTTAGTATACACATAATATAAACTTAACGTACGAACCCATAAAAATAGTTTATGTACACAGAGGAAATAATTTCATAAATTTGAACTGGAACTTGAACTCAGTAGCAAGCTACTCCGAATACCTGCAAAATTCATGGCATTTCATAAGTCGGGAAAAGTCCAGATTTTGTTCAGATTACAGCACATGTAGTAAAGAGGACAAACCTCATTATTGTGCATGCCTTTCGTTTGCATAGAGTTGTAAATATATTAGAGGACCAGAACCAACCTCATCTACATTTCACACACGGATGCCATAAACAAACATGTTTGTACTGGGCATACAAGTTGGCCCATGCACATCGGGTGTCTTCACGACACAACAGGAAAGCATTAAATATAGTACATATTTTGAATATTTATCGTTTGATTATACGAATAGGCAAGAATCTATGTAGTACTTTAGAATAAATTTGTTCAGTTGTTCAATTTCGGCAGCACAAATGCTAAAACATGCGAATGTAGGTTCATTTAAAATTGTTGACGACTCATAAAATATATGACTACCAATTGAAATTCCAGAATCTGCAATGAATATGTTTGACTTTTTTTTTATATTGTTATTTTGTGAACTCGTGGCAAATATCCATCGTGTTATAATAACTCTCTACTTCATGCACGAACCAAATTATTTATTATATAATTGAAAAGATATTTCATTTGTGAAACTGGTAGAACAAGATCGTTAAGGAAATAATAATCGTATGTAGAGGTGATAAAAGAATGTTGGTTTCTGTACACGGAGCATGATTCTACGAGGGGTGCATTTGCCCTACCGCTAATTGCCGTGGGTGGTGGCGGGCGGGAGGGTGCACGGCCTCTCATCAAGGCACAGAAGGAGACGTGGCAACGCTGGCCCTCAGGCAGGGCATGACACATAGCTGTCGCCAACACGCTCCGGTCTGCGCCTTATTCTCCGCTTCCCACAAGCGCGACCTTCAAGCCGGCCCTACCGCTAATTGCCGTGGGCGATGACGGGCGGGATGGTGCACGGCCTCTCATCAAGGCACAGAAGGAGACGTGGCAACGCTGGCCCTCAGGCAGGACATGACACACAGCTGTCGCCAACACGCTCCGGTCTGCGCCTTATTCTCCGCTTCCCACAATCGGGAATTTCAAGCCGGCCCTACCGCTAATTGCCGTGGGCGATGACGGGCGGGAGGGTGCGCGGCCTCTCATCAAGGCACAGAAGGAGACGTGGCAACGCTGGCCCTCAGGCAGGGCATGACACACAGCTGTCGCCAACACGCTCCGGTCTGCGCCTTATTCTCCGCTTCCCACAATCGCAACCTTCAAGCCGGCCCCTTAAGTTAAGCCAATCGGTTGTCTGTCTTTGACCTTACGGAAATGTCAGATATATTGTATCTGGTACTTTACGAGATATACTTGTGTGAAGCAGTTCAATAAAATGTATTTGATCTCGTGTTAATCTAATCGCTTTCTTTCGTCATCCACGGCCAGGGACGAACCAAGGATTTTTCGGGGGGGGGGGGGGGGGGAGCTTAATACCTAAGAAATATTATAGAAAAAATGTCCCTCTGTAAACAGCACCGTACAGATCATAGTTAGGCGTCTTTCCAAGATATCTGACTGTCTTTAAGTATAACAGTTTTCGTACTCAAAATCATGCCTAAAATCATAATCTAACGTGTTATAAATGTCCTATTATCCCCACGAATTCAGTCAGTACGGCGGACATAGCCACTAGAGTAACGATCCCACCGTATGTGTTGATTTATCTAGGTGCTAAACGAAACTTGACATTAGTATCAGCAACCGGAAACACCTACAAATAACTCGCACATAGCAAGACAAAAGAAAGTACGCTGCCGCTGTGACTGTGGAACTAGAGATCTGTTGTTTCTCCTGTCCATCTTCTGTGCGAGTTGTTTAGCTCAGCGTAGCATGCTGTTCAAGCTGTATGTTGAAGTTTTGGAATTTCACTTTCCCGTGGGGTAAATTTTTTTTTGCAGTATTTATAAAAAATTCTATTGTAGAATATATTTTGCAATTTTATATAAAAAAAAAAAAAGAGTTTATTTCTAGCATCCATTTGTCTCAAAAGTGTACAGCCATTTTAAACTACTTAGCTCAGTGGACTAGGTAATTTTTGTTATTAATCTAATTGATTCTTTTCACCTTAAAGTAGTTAATCTAGATATTAAAAAAAAATATCAGCGATATTAATTTCCATACTGTGGGGATATTCTTTTAGCTTTCGAACAAGATAAGAGCTAAAACGAATGAGCTGAGTGTTTGCAATAGGTAAGTTGACATAATTTACTCATCATGAATTAACCAATAACATACTCTCCGTATAGGTTATGTCTATCTTATTTCATTATATAATTTTTAATGCATAAGCAGGTAACAAAAAATGAAAAATATCTAATAAGTTAAAATAATGACGTCTCAAAGTTTTTAGTTGAATGGAAAGCAGCCATGTTTTGACTACACCTACCCTATTGCAAACCGTATTCTGCCACCTAGCTGGATCAAATTTTTTTAAAAAATATATCATAAGTACTAAAATAATTCGTCTCACGCTACACAGTGACCTAAATAGTTATTTTAAGTTACCTCGGTTCGTAGTTGAGACCACAAAAAAAAAAAACCATTTTTCTCAATGTCTTTAAGCTGAACGTATAACTTCTTTTTAATTAACGCCTACAGAGAAATGTAAACAGGCAGCCTTTATATGCATAACAATCTTACTCATTTCTAGTATTGAACACAAGTAATCAATAACCTAACATCCACTATTCTGAAGACATTGTATTACAACATTATTCATGTGTTTGTGCGCGTGGCGAAACGTGGAGCAGAAAAAAAAGATTACGCTGGCAGGTTATTGTGTAATGTAATCGTGATAGCTCTCATTCCTGTTTACTCTAGGAATCAAAGCATTTACGATTACATTACACAATAACCTGCAAGCGTAATCTTAATTCTTTCGAGACGTTACACATCAACACCAACATGTATAATTTTGCTTGCATGAACTATCGAGTTTAGCGAAACAACTGAAATTTAGAATCACTCTTAATGTATTCCCGCAAGCAAGATCAAGTTTGTTACTCGTTTATTTATTCACACTTCTAATTAATATTAAGGAAAACTTCCCCCGCCATATTTGATCCCTGGTGTTCATAGCTTTTTTGTTTTTGGAGAAGGAAATTCTCAAAGTGACCCTATACCCAAATTTATATTTACCATACACATTAGTGCAGACAAGGCAAGGTAAATGTGAACTGTAAATACGCCACAGTGCTAATTCTGCCAGAATTGAGCAAAATCAATATTGTGACATTGTTAAATATGAGTTCGTAGTTCAGTGATGTCTGTACCGCTTTGTAATGTCGATAGCTAGTTTGGTGTAGGCGCACTTGTGGATTTTTCTTTTAAAAACTGAAATAAGCTAGAAAATAAACTAGAATTAATTATGGCGGGGGAAGGTTCCTCTTAAATCACTTGGAATGTCGCAGACATTTTTTAAGACAAAATGAATTTCTACACTCAAGAAAAAGAGACCGAAATTAATTGTAGAATGTTACAGTATAGGATATATGGAACAAGTATCTATATCGTAATTATATACAAAAATGTTTCCTCACTTCCTATTTTTAATATATTCCCTCAAGCACCTTACAGGAAATTTTTTTTTTTACCCCGCTCTACGTCTTCATTTATTTTTTCGTGTAACCGTCATCCACAAATACAAAATTGTAGAAAACAATAGACATGAGGTTATAAAACAATAGACATGAGGTTATAAAACAATAGACATGAGGTTATAAAACAATAGACATGAGGTTATAAAACATAGTTGTTATTGTCAATTTACACATACTTAGTCAATGACAAGTTACACTGTAGAATATGCACTTCTCAAATGATGTACGTGCACAAATACTACAACCATATACAACCATATACAATACTACAACCAAAAGTACAAAAATTAAATGTTCGAATCTTCATGTCAGTGACATACATCAAAAAGTGTATTTAACCCCATTTTTGTTAATAAAGCCATTGTTGTGCTTAAATCAGAGACTTGTAGCGCACTCTGGACTCCAAAGGATATTTGTGTAAAATTACACATCCAATAAGTGTTTTAACAAATCACACAAGAGGTGTAAATATACAAATTATTTATTTCATATTTGTTTTTTTTTTTACTCCAGATGTTAGTGTAAATTTACACCTACTTAGTCATTGTCAAATTACACTGCAGAATGTGTACTTTCCCACTGATGTATGTGCGTAAATATAACGACAATATAGCACTAAATAAACACGAACTATGTAATTAGACCTTGATGTTAGTGTGTATATACACCTAGATTAGATTTTTTATTTATCCCCTATGTTGTTAATAAAGCCGTACGGTCGCGTTTTTTAAACCACATACTTGTAGTCCTCTCTGGATTCCTACATTTGTGTAAAATTACACATAATTTAGTTGTTTTTTCAAAATCCACAAATAAGTGTAAAAATACTGTGGTTATTTATCCCATAGTGGTTTTTTTTACTCAAGATGTTAATGAAAATTTTCACCAACTTAGTCATTATCAAGTTATGCTACAAAACATGTACTTTCCACTTATGTATGTGTATAAATACAACAACCACATAGCACTAAAAAATACACTAATTAAGTATTTAGATCGTGATGTTAGTGTTTTTTTACACCTACATTAAAATGTGTAATTTAACCCATACGTTGTTGTTAATAAAGCCGTACAATCGCGTTTTTTAACCACAGATTTGTGGTCCTGTCTGGATCCCTAAGCACATTTGTGTAAAATTACACCAAGTGGATGTGTTTTTGCAAAATACACAGCAAAAATGTAAAATTACCAAAAAAATATACGTGTAATTTTACACTTTTTTTACAGCGTATTTTAATCTGAGTGATTTCATCGCGTGTAATAAAACCCCACAGTTACAGACCCAATTTGCACAGTACAGCGTCACGAAGGAAACACTGCACGCCATGCGCGTAGGAGCGATGAGGCGCTAAGCGTGCGTGTTAGTGTCGCCCTTATCGCTCCCTCGCTTCTTAAGCTTGGACGTGCAGATATACAATACCCTTAAACAAATAATATCGTCGTCGCCAGCGTTTGAGCGCTCTGCGTGAGCAAATAAACATTTCAAATTTTACAGTTTCACTTTTCCAGCTTCCTGTTTAACTTGTTTTGCTAGGATTTTTAAACCATTATTAATCACCAATGAATGAACTAACAAACATTATTACTATTCTAATTGTTACAAAAAATGGAAACAAACTCTCGGGCTGTATTTTCGAACGAAGGTTATGAAATTAGTAGCTAAATAAATATATCCAATTGATTCAACTAAAAATTTTCTAAATAATTTGTTGTCAGTATAATTCATTTTAACTTAACAGAGATGTTTAGTTAACCCAAGGCATGTTTTGTTTAAATGAACGAAAATAATTTTGTTGTATCTCAAGTTTTGTTTACTCAACAAAATATTTATTGGGGGCAACTAAATATATTTCTGGTCCTATACAAACAATTAGTATTATTTATTCGCTTTTTCTTCAAACTTTTTGAATCAAATCTAAAAAAAAATAAAACATTCTGTATGATACGTGTTTGGTTTCCTCCTGAATGTATCATGTATCACAAGCGGTTTATGCTTATGTTTACATAACAGTACCTTATTTTCTGTTAAAGTGAACTTTTACTTATATTTTATGGATTACAATATTTTATTTATAACTATTCCTAGGGACACCCGAATTTCGCGGAAATATTCCCGTGCGTGTAATATTTCAATACCCTCCAGATATATTCGCAGTTTATTTGTCCTGTGTCTTTGTGAGAAAACATTTTCTTAACGTGCTGGCCAATATGAAATTGGTTACCCCTGTAGTGTGCGTCTGTGATTCGCGAGGAAACACCTAAGACATATAACTAGGAACCTGCATTATTCGTGGATTAATTTCGGGACAAGCTGTAATTCAAAACACGCGGGTTTATATAACTTTAGCCATTGGCCCACACGGTGTTTGACACCTCCTGGAGAGCGGCGTTGAATTGTCGCCTTCCACAGTGACAGCAGACCACCGATGTTCTATTGATATAAGCATATTTGCACATAACACTGTAGAGTCTGGCCTGCAGGTCATTGAATTTGCGAAATTTTTCAGGTCTCTACTCATAACACGTAAATAACCCAATCAAGAAAGTGGATCTGAGCTAAAGTGTTATGAAATAACTGGTTATGAAATCTTTTCGCGGAATTCAGGTGTCTTTAAATATTCTGAATAAAGATCTAGAGAAAATAGGTGTGTTGGTAATGTATAGAAAGGAATAGTTATTTTGCAAAATATTGTTACACCGAATGTGCATTAATTCGGTACGTTGACCCTCTGGGGTAATTTTCTGCGCTCCGTTTGTTTGCATGAGGCGGAGGAATATCCTGATAGTAGAACTTAAGCAGGGCTTCGGAAAAGTTGAAAGTTAACCGCGAACGGACTTAAGGCCCTTACACAATTGAAAATCTTAACATTTGACTTTACGTTTGCTTTCCGACATCTTGTTTCTTATCGAGATTTACACAATTGAACTGTCAAAGGTAAAGTCAAGCTCTCTTGACTTTACGATTTCGGAAAGTTGAAACTTAAAGTCAAAGTCAAGCAGCCACTATGCCGAGAATCTGACAGAGGTTATATGGACAATGCGTTATTTTATTGTAGTACGATATTAATCTCAGTATATTAAACAACGTTCCTTTTAAATTAAATAAATGGCAATCGAAAATATTGTGAAGAGGAAATATATGAAATTACATTTTAATAAAGGGAACAAATGAAATTTGGTTTTTAAATAAACTTTTGATATAAATTTTAAGCCTATTAAAAAAAAAAGGTACGTAAAATGCATTCCTGGATAATGTCGTAATTATTCATATAACAAGATACACATTTTAACGAAGCTCGTAGAACCGATGTCCAATTGTCTGAACTGTGACTTTACAATATTGTATTGTGTATATTGGTGGTTTCGTCAGAGGGAAGGGAACGTAGAGACAGATGCTATAGTTTTCTATTGTGTAAGAAGCTTATATTTGGTTGGTTGGAAAAAAAAAAAAAAAAAAAACATCTCTCAGTGAACTCAGCCGTCCCGTCTCCGAGGAGAACTGCTCTCGTTCCCGAAATCCCCTTGATGAAGGTTTCCTCTGATGTGTCGTTTCTATGACTGCGTGTGCGTGTGTGTGTGTGTGCGTGTGTGTGTGCGAGGCTTCATTCGGTAAATGGACGCCGGACGCGTCCGAAGCAGAGGACGAAATCGGACGCACAAACAACACACAGTTTCTCTACGAGAGCGGGCTGTTAATGGCCGACACACGACCCCGCCGGAACAAACAGCCTGGCCACCAGACGAGAGAACATCAGTGCAGAAGACAGAGAGAGAGAGAGAGAGAACGAAAGAATAAAATATAGACTGTTCACGGTCAAATTAGCACATTTGAACACGGCCTTCGAAAAAAATGTCGCTGCTCTCAAAGGCCGTTAAGGGTGAAGTGAGCACTTTTGAAATCAGCCTAGGGAAAATTTCATTGCCCCTAGTTGCGCGTTTTTCAAAAAGCACACTATAGGCTGTTCGCGGTAAAGTGGGCACTTTTGAAAACCCTGCTTGAGATCTACTTGCATACACCTTGTGTGTTATTCTGCCTTATGTAAAATTAACGTTGCCCTTGTCGCCTGGTCTCATCACTTTATTCGTGCGTCGGTCAGGTGAAAATGTGAAAAAATTAGATAAGTAAGTATTTTACAAATCAGCTCGTTTTTACACTTCGGTGGATTAAAAAATTCAGATAGCGAGAGAAATATTTTAGGTTATCACAAATGGTTACCTAACACTTTTTGTTCGACGTTAATATATGGAACTTCTTTCCCCTATCGTTATCAACTTTACTGGACGCTTGGCACTTATTGCGCCCGTTAAAATATATATGCAGTTAGGGGCAGTGATGTTTTCCTAAGGTTGATTTTTAAAAATGCTCACTTTATCGTGAACAACCTTTAGTGACAATCTTCCAGTAAAGTTGGTGACGATGGAGGAAAAGTAGTTCTATGACTTAACGTGGAATTAAAAGTGTTCGGTAAACATTTGTCAATTCTAAAATTATTTAATTTTCTTTCAGATTTTTTAATACATGTACAAGAATAAGCAAATTTGTATAGTATTTACTTTTCTAATAATTTTACTGTTTTCCTTGACTGGCGCGCGGATAGAGACGAGGTCCATGGCAATGTTGATTTCACATCTGGTGGAAGGATAAGCAATGAGCACACAAGTGCCTACATCTTACGCAGGGCATACAAATGTGCTCAGTTTACCGTGAACAGGCTATGCCTGCATATACCTTAACGGACATACTAATTGCAAACGACCCAGCACAGCTGGCACCGACGTAGTAAGGGTAAAGGTTAAAACCAGTCCAAAGTGGAACTATGGGGTTTCCAGAAATTATTTCCGTTTCAGCAGGTTTCCGCTTTAAGCTTCTTACACAATAGAAAACGTTAGAATTTGACTATACTTTTCCTTTCCTCTGACGAAACCACCAATACATAATACAATATTGTAAAGTCACAGTTCAGACAATTGAACATGGTTCTGCGAGCTTCGTAAAAATATGTATGTTATTATGAAAATAATTACGATATTATTCAGGAATGCAGTTGACGTAACTTTATTTAAAATAGGCTTAAAATTTATATTAGAAATTTATTTCAAAACAATAAAACTCATTTGCATGTTTTATTAAAATATGTAAATTCATATATTTCCACTTCACATTATATTCGTTTGCCATTTATTTTATTTAAGACGAGCTTTGTTTAATTTACCGAGATTAAAATCGCATTACAATAAAAAAAACATACTTTCCACACAACCTCTATTAGATTCTCGGCAAAATGGCAGTTAGACTTTGACTTTAAATTTCAACTTTTCGAAAAATCTAAAGTCAAGAGTGCTTGACTTTACCTTTGGCAGTTAAGTTGTTTCAATCTCTATAGGAAACAAGATGTCGGAAAGAAAACGGTAAAGTCAAATGTTAAAGTTTTCAATTGTGTAAGGGCCTTCGGGTAGGTCTCTTAGAAGTTGTCTTACGTACATACCGTAAAACAATACTTTAAAAAAAATAAAAAACGGATTTTAAAATTTTATATTTTAATGAACAGAATGAACAATGAATATATTATATTGGCAACAAAATACAGTACGTAAAGTATGTTCATTACCGTATAGGTGTAGTACTTATGTCAAGGCTGTGTTCCACCAGATGTCCATCAACGTTGGCTGCGTCGCTGTCTTCTGGATAACAGACTTTTTAATCAGTCCTGTAGCATCCTGCATCAAACCAGCAAGCATCAGCCAGTTTATGAATACAATGAAATTCCTCGTGGCATTTGTGCGAAATCGAATTGAAGAGTGGCATGTATGTTATTTAATAATAATTATTATTAATATTAATATTATTCTTATTATTATAAAATGATTTGGAAAAATTCGCAGTAGAAGAAGGGATACGCAAGATGGAAAGAGAAAATGGCTTAACCAGGAATATCTACAACAAAAAAATATAGCATATGTTAGAGGTGCTAGAAAGAATGATTATACGTAAAATATTTGGTCCACTAAAAACTACAGAATTATGGAAATTAAGAAGTAATGATGAAATATATCGCAACGTAGAAAACATAACGGAAACAATACGGAAGAGGCGAGTGCTATTTTTTGGACATTTATATAGAATGGATGGCAACAGGTTAACCACACGGACCTTCAAACATCTTTGGAACAAGAAATCAACAACAACCTGGATTCAGGTAGTTAAGAAAGATTTGGAAATAAACAATATAAGTGAAGAAGAAGCAACAAAGAGAGAAATTTTTAAGAACAAAGTGTTAGAAATGGAAGGATTCCAAGGCAGGAAGGAAAAGAAAACAGGCTCTAAATGGTCCGAGTAGAGGAAGAAGATACATAGTGAGAAGATGAAGGAGAACTGGAGGAAGCAGAAACAACAGCAACGGATGAAGTATTGAAATTGGCTCGTGGTCCCTAGAAGCCCGTAACGGAAAATGAAGAAAATAATAATAACAATAATAATACGTGTGCCGTGTGACTACCACCTAGTCTTACAATCGTGTTGACAAGAGCAAAATTTAACAATCCATAGTCATGAACCTTTCATAGCCTGCACTCTTGTGATTCTCGTCTCACTCCTGTATGTCGGAATAGAAGTAAAAATAGACACTGAACTCAACTGCTAACTTAAGAGATGATGCAAAAGTTACAGTAAACAAGGAATTTCGGTATACATATCGTTACGAGCTTACAATCAGGCGATCGCATCGCATTGTCACGAACATAACACCGGCAACACGAGCCGAGAGCCCGAACCACAACACAAGGGACCATCTCCAACGGCGCGTTAGTCAACACGCGCTAAGGACAAAAGATAATATTCACCGCTCTTCCAGCCTTAATATCGGTATTAAGGCTGGAAGAGCGGTGAACATGATCCTTTGTCCTTAGTCGCCGAGATGAAGACGCCAGGAGATGGAGTGTGCCGATCGCCGTTATAAGTCTACAGTCATCAGCCTTCGGAGACGTGATTCAGGTGAAGACGTTCTATTTCAATAGCATCCAAACTAAATACTGACTATTTCTCCGAGTACCTCCGATTTAACTTATATTTCATGTATCGAGTTGTAACCATAGGCTGTTCACGGTAAACTGAGCACTTTCGAAAGCCCTGCTTAAGATACACTTGTATGCACGTTGTGTTTTCTTCCGCCTTATCTAAGATTAACATTGCCATGGGCCTCATCACTTTATTCATGTGTCGGTCAAGTGAAACTGCAAAATTACTAGAAAACTAAATATGTTACAAATATGCTCATTTTTGCACTTCGATGCATTGAAAACAAGCGAAAGAAATAATTTAAGGTGTCACAAATGATTTTTAAAATAAAAATCTTTAAATTAAAAAAAAAAATTATTTGGGATTCTATATATTTTCTGCAATTTTTTTTGGATTCAAGGTCATCCAAGTTCACGTAAATGGGGTCAAAGTCAAATTTCAAGGTCGAGGTAATACAGACTCAATATGGCGGTTGGGAGACGTCACATCATGGCGGCCGGCCGGCCGGCGCTTGGCCCCTATCGCGTATCCCCTTGTCCCAGGCATCTCTATAGTATTCTACTTATCCACGTCAGAGTATTGTGTAAACAAACAACGGAGCCACTCTTCGAACATACGATTTTGACAACAGTCAGTGCTGTGGACTAAGGCCGTGTCCGAATTCAGGTATATACTTGTGTACTTACTTCCTCGCACACTTCACTTACCCTTGGCACCAAACTTGATTAATGCGGACATGCAGTCTTGTTGGCTTCGGTGTCAGTTATTAGCCAGATAACCACTTTAAATGTTCATGTACTTCGACTAAGAATTTGATAATTGCCGAAGGTTTTAGGGGTTAAATAAAGTATTAAATAATATCTCAATTTGATTTACATTAACATTTATTGTCTTGCATTATTATATGTAAGTGCAGTTCGGATTGCATTGTTTTATCTTAGCTTCTATAGGTTATTTTTTAGGCATTTTTTGAAGGTGAAACTTGCGATAATTATTTACTCGGTTCAAAATGCTATGTCTACGAAGTAGTAATGTTGCCCTATTAAACTTTAAATACAATAGTAATGTCAGAAATCAATTGCAACTTACAAATTCTTTCTCTAAATGGCGGCACATATTCCGCAAGTATGCGAGAAGTCCACAACTTCGTTGACTTGCATACTTGCATAACTTCACTTGGAATTCGGACAGCACTTACGACGTCACTTCCTGTGTCAGGTACACACAAGCATGTGCTTCAGGCGAATTCGGACACAGCCTAAAAAAAAAAGAAAAAATATATCGCTCTTAAGGGCACTGCCTACCAGCTGGCAGCTGCAAAATTTAAATAGGAAATCCCACGCTGAAAAAATTTCGCCGCAGTGGGTTAATTTCAAAGACAGGGGCTTCAAACAAAATGTATTACTCACGAATTTTTTTAGGAGAAGTTCCCTACAGCGGAGATGTTTGCAAGGAATTTTTAAAATTTGGTGGGAAAAAAAAATTAAAAAAAAAAAAAAAATATATATATATATATATATATATATATATATATATATATATATATATATACCAATGCCTATAGAAACGTCATATTTATTTAAAATAAAACTTAAAAAATCTCTCGTGGCCGGGACTCGATAAGCACGACACGATCTCAAGTAACACGTCGACGTACAAATTAGCGTATTCAACTTCCTCATACATAAAACATGGCAGCTCAGATATTAAGGGCCTAGGGAAGTTGCTCAATTTTGCATAAGCCCTGCTTAGGCTGAACTTGGGAGGCCTTGAACCGCGAGCTCGAAGAAATGTTGCAGGCATCATCTGCCGACTACCGCCTGCAAAAACGGCTCGTAAATACGCGAGTCCTGCAAGAGGGAGCGACACTTAACGCCGTTATAAACTTGTAGCGATTATCACGCAGTCGCACACTCTTCTGTTACGTCAGGAAGTTTAACCCTTGTGATGATGTCCTTCCTTATCACGCCTCTCCACTAACACGCCTGTTCGCGATAAAATGAGCGCTTTTGAAATCAACATTAGAAAAAAAAAGTCACTGCCCCTGCCTGCATATACTTCAACGGGTGCACTGAGTGACATGCGCCCAGTAAAGTTGGTAACGATGGATGGAAAGTAGTTCCGTATCTGAACGTCGAATAAAAAGTGTTAGGTAACCATATGTGATAATTCAAATTATTTATTTCGGTTTCTGTTTTAATTTTTAATTCACCAGATGTGTAAAAATTAGCAGATTTATAAAATGTTTACTTTTGTAATAATTTCGAGTTTCCACTTGACCAGCGCATGAATAACGCGATGAGGCCCATGGTAACGTTAATTTTACATAAGGCAGAAGACACAACGTGCATACAAGTATGTATTAAGCAAGGGTTTCAAAAGTGCTCATTTTACCGTGAACAGCCTATAGATAGTTTACTCTCTGTTGTTTAGGTGGGTTATGGTTTGGCTACCTCAGTCAGTACATAGATGACAGTTTAATTGTCCCGTATGGCCCAGTATACATTCTAAATTCGGATCGGTGGAAAACCGCTGATTTGCAGTGAAATTCAGCTATTCTAATCAGTGAAAATGGCTCCACTTAGAATCAGTGGAAAACCACTGGTTGTTTCAGTGGAACAATTTCACTGATGGGATAAGTGACGTGTAACAATTTCACTGGCTGAATAAGTGACGGCTTGTACTTGATCTGGCGTACCGGGTATCCAGAAACGAACATGGCGATAGCCCACAGTAATATAAGAGTAAATGGCTGCATCTTCTGGTCGGAACTGCACAGACATGATGGGATGGAACTATTACTACGAGCCTTCTCCTCCAATTATATATATATATATATCAGCTTCCCCATCTCTGCGGATTTTTTCCACTCCACCGCCATTCTAAATGGCCCAGTGTTCAACTCAGTTGCAGGCTCGTACTTGCTCATGAAGCCTGCCGACTCATCCTCTTTGTTTACCAGACGCCGAGTAGATACAGACGTGCTAACACGGCTATTCCCACGCACATGGGACATCCGACACCATCCAGGTGTGAAAACGACCAGGAAGAACACGTGCAGACTCCAGTTTCCGTGCAGGTACATACCTGCTCTTGATATTTACAAGGTCAGCTGGTCCTCGGATAAAAATGAAGGGGGGTGTTGTGAGTTTAAATCTAGCAATTCTTTGTTCAAGATGTCTCAACTCTGATCTACGTGACGTCTAGTTTGAGTCTGGTGTTGGTTAGTGGAGCAAGTATTCTGCAAAAGAATGCGCTGATTTATCTATTGTATATATGTATATGTGAATAAAAATGTTATATAAATTCATAGTAATATGTATATCTGCTTCTCTGAAACACTTATTAATTCCGTTTAAATCATACTTTATGCGAGTGCATGTCGTAGGAGGGCTATAGCACTCGTTCTGAAATGGTCTACGATAGCCGCTAACTAATCATCGAAGCCAGTGAATAAGTTCTTATTAATGTGAAAGTATATTTCTCTCAGCTTGAACTCATAAAGCAGACAACTGTCAGACCGACCACTCACAAGACTGCTTATTTGACCCTTGACACTTTTACTCTTTGACTCTGACTCTAAATGCAGTGCCTGCAGTGCTAAGTACGGAGCACGAAGAGCTTTCAGGGCGTGCGGAGAACGTAGTGCATGCGGTGCTATGTGAGGAGCATGTAGTGTATGCAGTGCTAAGTGCGGAGCATGTAGTGTATGCAGAGCTAAGTGCAGAGCACGTAGTGTATGTATCGCTAAGTGCGGAGCTTGTAGTGTCTGCAGTGCTAAGTGCGGAGCACGTAGTGTATGCAGTGCTAAGTGCGGAGATTGTAGTGTATGCGGTGCTAAGTGCGGAGCACATAGTTTATGCAGTGCTAAGTGCGGTGCCTTGGATATGTTAGGTTAATATGTCTTTAAAAAGTAATGACATGGGGTAAAATGTGCTTGAATGAGTTAAAATTACTCCGTCTTCTAAACAACATGAAAATACTTTCTAAGTTCTTACGTACATGACTAAATGTGCTGGTATTTGAGTTAAGTAGATGTCGAGAGAAGTAAAATATAGTCAAAGTCCTGACATGGGGTTGAACACATACAAGTATGAATTGGTTGTACAGTTGCTTTGCTTGTGTAGTTGATTGGTATAACCTGATCACATGTTGGGTTATTTTGGCAGAATGAAAAATAGTATAGCTTAGATAGTGTGAGGAGAATAGTTAGATGTATGTTTAGTTTGTATGAGAGGGGCAGGATGCTTAACTGGTATGATTGTGATTGGAATTAAGACGATATGAGTGTCGTAGGTGGTTAATTTAATAGTATTGATCTTATGATAGCATGATTGGAATATTTGAATGGTTCGGCGGCTAGAATGGCTTGTTTATATGTTGTGTAACTGGCAAAGATATTTAGGCTGAAATGGTAGTCAATATAGTTGACTGTTACTATGGATCAGTAAGTCTGAGGGTATGGTGGTGGATATGGCCTGTATTATTAATAGCATGAATGAGGCAAGCTAATGTCTTGGTGAAAGGTATTATATCTGTTTTGGTACTCAGTAGAATTCGATATGGCTTTTAAGTAAAGCTGTAAGGAGGGGAGGCGAAGAGGGGTCTGGCGACTTAAGTATGATGGTTGAATGTCAAGAGCAATAGAAAAATATATATTCAGTGTTCTTACGTGATGATTGGGTTAAATTATCTTAGGTTAGGTTGAGTGGATACTGAACAGTTTATGGGATAGTGCGTAGGAAAAAAAATTCATGCATTACATTACATAGGAGTAGTAAATATAGGTTTTTTCAAAGTTCAACATAGAAGTCCCTACATACTTAAGTCTGGAATATAAAAAAAATATATTTAAATAAAAATCGAGAAAGTGCGAATAATCAACGTTCATAATACAAAACACTTGGCATATATTTACTAAAATAGTTTTTATATATACTTTAAAAAAAGCCAATATGGCGCTTGTCATATTCACGCAATCAAATATTCTGATGACTTATTCTTATCTGCCTGTAAAATACGAATGCGTAAACTCCCCACTCGATACACATTAAAGTTTAATAAAAATAAAAGTATTTAAGTTAAATTGTAAAATAACCCAAATTAATAAAAATAATTAAAAAATAATATAATAAAAATGATTGATTAAAAATACTTAAAATTAATTTGATCTACTTAAAAAAGATTATATAAGTTTAATCTCAATAATATATATGTAAGTTAAACGAAAATAATAAAAATAAAACATTAAAAATAATATAATAAAAAATATTGATTAAAAATACTTCAATTAAATTTAAGAAACTTAAAAAATATATATAACAAATAAATATTATATAATAAAAATACATACTTAAAAATTATTGATTTGTATATAAATTAAAAATTTTTTGATATGTAAATGAAATACATTAAAAATTTATAGTAAAAAATTAAAATGTAATGTCTTTAATCAGAGGTAAGATATTATTTATTCGGCTCCAAGCTATACACTACTTATAAACTCTTGTTCCCAGTGGATGTCGCGATAGCCGAGTAGTCTAAGGCGAAAGTCTGGCGACCCAATATCCGGCAGTTCGATCCCGCACTATTCTGGATGGTATTTTGAGTTCTAAAAATAGCAGCGCTTTTACAGATGTGATCAATGCCAGAACTAATGTGGGGAAACAAATGACAAAGTTCCCGGTGGAACTGGCGCTGGCCTCTCCATCCTTCCCTCTAGGTGGCCGATAGCTATTAAAAGGTCATACCTAGAGCACTACTTTCTAATCTTTACTTTAACCCCCGCAAAGCATAAGCTAAATCGTCTCATTGATCTTCAGGGTCCACCGGGAAATTAGCAATTTTTCAAAACCGTCATGCTGTCCGAAAAATTTAAAGAACCACTACACTGAACTACTCACTCACACAACTAACTACAGCGTCCGCGCTTCTCCTTCTTTCACATTACAATCTAAGCATGGCGGTACTCCATTATCTGCATTCGAGACCCAGTGCGTTCGAGTGTGTATGGACTTAGCTTTGGGGGATGACCGGTGACCAGAATCATTCTCCGTCACCTCGCCCCCGGGTGCAAAGGGAGTAGCCAAACCACACTGCAGTCATTCGTTACGGTTCTCATTTACACACACATCCATTCAATACAATCTGCTGGTGACCTCGTTGAGATCCGGTCCTTCATTCCGCGGGCTGTCCTTCCGTTCTCACGTTCCATTCCTATGGGAACATATCCGGGTATTATTGTGATCGGTGTTTGTGGGAGGGGGTAGGGAGGGGGATGTCGATTTTGTTTTGGTGGTAACTCTCCCCTTTCTTGTTCTTCCAATCCTTAGTCAGGTGCAACCGGGAGGGGGGGGGGGACCTTTGGACGGAAACAAATGACAAACGAAAAACCAAAATGGCGGCATCCATGTAAATGTAAACAAAGATGGAGGCCTCCAGCAACAGCCGATGTAAATAAATGATGAACGAATGGGAAAGAAAGAGAATGAGAGAAGAAGAGAAAAAGAGAGAATGGACGAGAAAGGAAAGAATAAGAGAGAAGGAAAGGAAGAAAGAGAAAGAATAAAATTGAAAAGAGAAGAATGGGAGCAGTCCGAGAAAACCCTGGGAATGCAAGAGCATGAAAAAATGACCTACTGGTTATGATGGCCGCGCACTTGCTACAAATATGGCGGCATACTGGCTAGCAACATGGCGGAATCAAATATGGCGGACATGTGACTGGAATGATATAGCAGGAAGTCCGGAATCCAACATGGCGCCCGTGTTACCTTGGCACCTCGCACCTCACTGCAGCCTGATGCCCTCGAACATACACTGGGGTAGATTGAGGTAAATATTGTGCAGCGCCGGGATGAAGGGGCCGGGGTAAATGGGAGAACCCTGAGGAAACCCGCCGACCCAGTAGCATCGTCTGGAAAGATTCCCACATGCCCAAATCCGGGTGTGACTCGGCCAGGGATTGAACCAGGTTCGTCTTGGTGGAAGGCAAGCATTCTAATCGCTCAGCCACCGTGGCCCCCACTAAAAATGGGAATTTTATTTAATAGTCACTATGCGTATGTTTCGAAAATCCCGCAGTTTTATCTAGTTTTATCATGGAATTAGACACCTAAATAAAGAAAATACATGTAAGATCTTCTAACATTTATGTAAAATTTTCATATAAAAAATTGCACAGTGAGAAATTTAGTTTTGAGTTGTTGGCACTACATTACAAAGGAGTCGTGATGATCCACAAATACAGAACTTTATGAAGACGTCCGTAGAGTTTTAGATGGCGTGCAATTCAGTTTGCACTCCATGTATGCATTTAGATAAACTACAACAAAAATGATGGACGTACAGAGGACGTAGCAGAATGCTCTGATGATACCACGACCGCAATTGTAGCTATGGATACATCCCATAGGAGTAACAATAAAATATAAGGGCACAGCTAACCAATGGAGATGGAGAGAGCGTTCGGGAAACATCTGTGTGAGTCGCGAAGGGTTGACTGTAGTAATACTACGAATTATATTGGGTCATGAGAAGGGAAAAGTTGAGTTGCCGGCGAGCGAAACGGCAGCCTAGTGCGTTAAGGGAATTGGAAATTGGGGGGGGGGGGGGGGGAGAGAACTCATTTACGTCTGTGCCGAACAAATTAAACTTGCAAAAGCTCGCCTCCGGGGGAAAAAAATAAAAAAAATTCTCAGTTTCTGCGAAATCGCACGTCAAAAACACGAGTTTGCTGTTTATGAAACTCGCACAAATAGTGAAAACTAAATTATTTTGCATCGAAAGAACGAAGTGCTACGCGCTACTACAGGGTATCTATGTATACGTGTATTGCGGTTTAACTGACCACTAATATCAGTCTTTAAAAACAATTCTTCGCATAATTTAATTTATTTTCACAGACATGCTTCCAAGTACGTCAGCAGCGCCGTAGAGAGAGTGTTAATGTCGTACTAAATCTGTTATGTTCAACTTGGTGCATGCAGTCTATTCGTGGTTTCTTCATACTTTTTAAATCAAGCCTTTAAATAATCACCCCATGTATGACGTGTTCGGTTGTTTCCTAAATGTATCATGTATCGCAAATATTTTATACTTCTTTTAACATTAAAATGTCTTATTTTTGGTTACATTAAATTTTTTATTTATAACTATCAGGTCAGTGCTACTTCGTTAGCATGATATTTAGGACTTTAAATAGATCTAGCAACTTCTCTTGGGAAGGAAAGGAGAGACATAGGAAAAAAAAAAAAAGAAACGAAGGAAATTTTTTTAAACAATTTTTTTTATTATGCAGTAATCCTAAGAAAAACTTAAAACAGTACCTATTTACATCCCTGATAATAATATCGCTCTATCCACCGCGACCCCATTTTATATATATCTATCCACTGGGTCACTACGGCCCCACTTGGTATAGTTCCATCCATTAAACCACTGTGGCTCCACTTGATATAGTTATATCCATTAAACCACTGTGGCTTCACTTGATATAGTTATATCCATTAAACCACTGTGGCTTCACTTGATATAGTTATATCCATTAAACCACCGTGGCTCCACTTGATATAGTTATATCCATTAAACTACTGTGGCTCCACTTGGAGTAACTCTAACCACTGGGCCACTGCGGATTTTTGGAAGGAAAGGAAGACAGCCCATCATCATTTTTTTCCCGGAACCGTTTGACATATCTCGATGAAACATAGACTAAGTTGGTCCTGGGGTTATTATCTATAGACTGTGTAACTTTGATGTCAATACGTTCAGTGTTTTTTGAGTTAAATATGGTCGGACAGACAGACAGACGGACATACAGACAGACAAGAAAAAAATTAACATTAGATATGGCTTGGTTATCAATTATACTATATGAAAAAATAATTAAAATTTGAAAATTCGAAATTCGCAGACACTTCTATTTTATATAGTAGTATAGATTAATTTCTGAATTATGACATTTAAGTAATAATGAATATGAATAAAAATTGTGATAAAAAAAGCGTGTGTTGGTAATGCCTAATAACTAGAGACCTGAAAAACTCGCGAGTTCAATGACCTGCAGGCTAGACTCTACAGTCGTATGTACAAATATGCCGATATCAACCGCACATTGGGTGTCTGCTGTCACAGTGGAAGGCGACAAGTGGGCCAGCGTTCTCCAGGAGGTGTCAAACACCGTGTGGATCAATGGCTGAAGTAATAAAAACACACGTGTTTTGAATCCTAGCTTGCCATGAAATGAATCCCCGAATTCTTCAGGTCTCTACTAATAAGAAATAGTTGTAATGCAAAATATTATAACGCTGAGTGAGCAAGAATGCTGTCCATTGTCCCTTTGGCGTTATTTTCTAGACTCGGTTCAGCTTTGTTTGCATGAGGCGAAGGAACATCCTGAAAGAAGAACTTTAGCAGGACTATATTAAATGTATTTCACTTTATTCGCTTTTATTTTAACTGATAACTGCGCAACCGATTCTTGGAAATTTTATCATATAAGTAATACTATTGTAGGCTATGTTAATATATGCAATTCAAAAGATAACAGACTTATTTTCAAAATAGCGGCAATATAAATGTTTTAGTTCATCTGGACTATCTACTATACCTTGCCGTTTAACCAATTTAGACTAAACTTGCTATGCTGAGAGTATATTTCACAAGCATCAAATATGCCAATACATAACCTCTTTTGTCCGCCAATTTTTAAGATAGCGCTACGTGAAAAATTAAGTTTTTAATGTCATATCTTGGGAAACAATCGGCCAATTCCTACTAAATTTGACACTTGGGTAATTCTATGATACCCACCATTACGTTTTAAGAACTTCATCAAAATTATTTGCATCAGTGTAGAGGAGAGTACGCTCATTAGTACGTGTTTGTCGCGAGAAGATTTCAAGACATGTCGTGTTCCAATGGCAATTTAGTTAAGAACTATTTTCGTGATTGGATCATTTGAATTGTTACGTGTCTTATCTGCCTGCCCGCTAGCCACGGACGATCAGTAATGGAGTAATGTCATTCTGATACGATCACTCATGTAGTAACAGACTGTCGTTACACAAAGACCAATAGTCACGAGACCTGCAGAATTTGCGGATTCATTTCGGGACAATCTAGAATTCAAAACACGTGTGTTTACATAACTTTAGCTATTGGTCTACACGGTGTTTGACGCCTCCTGGAGAAGGCTTGCCCAAACGTCGCTTGCCACTGCGACAGCAGATAACCAGTGCATATAGCTGATATCGTCATATCCATGCATAAGACTTTAGAGTCAAGCCTGGAGGTCATTCAACTCGCGAATCTTTCAAGTCTCTACCAACAGTCAAATTAATACTGCAAGTGTGCATATATACTATTGAAGACTAACCTCCGCATAAATATTTTTCGGTGAAAAACAGATGGCCCTACTCGTTAGCAGAGGCCTGCAAAATTTAATGTTATTATTTGAGGACACGTTGAACTTTAAACACGTGTACCTTTGCAATGCGTTCGTCATTGGAGCACAATGTACCTGGCACGTCCTGGGTAACTCAGCGCCAGTAAATGAACACACTTCACGCCGATCACGTCAGAAAGGGCGTGGCTTCACATCTATGCAGCAGCCAATGGAGAAACGACGCCGGCGCCAGCACACACAGTACTGTGAAGTTTAGCCTGATGCTGAGCAAACTTTGCGTTTCTCTACTCATTAGTTATACTGATAACTTTCTGGTTTCGTTTAAGTCACGCTAATCAGTATTTTCAGTGGTTAATTTCCTGCGTGGGCTCGCAAGTGTTGGAAGGTCGTCTTCAAGCCGACCGCGAAAAGACCTTTTTTCTTTTCTTCTCTTTATCGTCGCGCGCCCATTGTGTAGAAGGGAAGGACCGAGACGTCGCTTCTCCGTCGTTTCTCGGCCGTTAACGTCCATCTCGGAGACTCCGCGGCTTTGCTTGCTCTTGTATCAATTACTGCCAGCCACATATTTTCCTTTCGGCCCCCCCCCCCCCCTACCCACACAAATTTAATATCGAGCAAGCGGACGTCTCGGGTAGCTCGGTGCATGAGTGGACCAAGTGTCGCACTATTGGAGTACATTCCCTGGCGGAATTCACTTCCTTAGACGCTTTGTAGACTTTGCTCGAGTGTAGCTCGACCAAAATTAATTTGATCATATCTTTGTTGTTAAATACGAAGCTCGCATGGATGTGCAGTCTTTACTCAGCTAGTGTTTAATATGACCTCACAAGAACACCACAACGCAGTAACAATAATTAGAGACCTGCGAAATTCGTGTTATTATTTGGGACCACGTTAAACTTTAAACACGTGTACCTTTGAAATGTGTTTGTCATTGGAGCACAATGTATCTGACACGTCCTGGGTAACTATGCGCCAATAAATGAACACATCACAATATGTGTGCCCAAATCACGTGCAATGCAGTTAGAAAGGGCGTGGCTTCATACCTGTGCAGCAGCCAATGGAGAAACGACGTCGGCTCCAGTACATACAGTACTGTGAAGCTTAGCCTGATGCCGAATGAAAACGCGAATTTTTCATGTCTCTAACAATGATATTGCTTACGACAGAATGTCTCTTTTTATGGCCGCTCAAAGGGACATGAGTGATTGATTGTAAATCCTTTTATATGATAAATGACATTTTATTGGGTAAATATCAGCTCGGCTCTCCATTGATTGAAGACCGGCCAATAACGAACGCTGTAAAGTACAGGGTATTGTCCGGTGTGGTATGGACCAATAGGACGATGGCGGGTTCTAACACAGACACCTTCAGAACCGGTGTTCTTGCAGTAGTTTATATAGGTGACTCACTTCTAGTTTGTTTTCAGTGCCAGTAAATGTGTGCAGACCTCAATGTGTTAACACTTTCAAACACACTTTAATTTACAGTTTACAAAAAAAATTATGATGCGCGTTGTTCTTAAGTCGACACAACACCTTATTCGCTCTCACAGCCAATGAGCTGTAGTCTGTGTGTTTGGCTACAGTTAAACGAACCAATTATGACCAATTAAGACGGTTTGCAAATAATTTGCCCACAGCCAAGATCATTGGTCACTGAGCTTCGCAGTGTGCAGTACAGACCAAAAATTACCTACACGTGCGTAATGTACACAAATGTATACACATGGTATGACTGGGTTAGGTCATACACATGCTCAGGCCATTCATGTCGCACAGATTTCTCGTTCGCTAATTTTTATTTGACGCGATGTAGAACTTGTTCAGGGTTTTGAGTAAATTTTAGCTCACTATTTTGTATTATTTTAAAGAAATAATTTTATATTTATAAAAAAATTGTTGTGATTGATATATATATATATATATATATATATATATATATATATATATATATATATATATATATATATATCACGACAATTTTTTTTTAAATGTTAATTTGATCTATAAATAAGAAACACTAAGGACTTGGTATACTGTACGTTTTAATTGTATGAAAATGATTACATCCAGACATGTATAACATTTCTACACAAATTATTTTTTATCTTTATTTCAGTTACAAAAATTTATTTAAAAAAAATGAGCATAATTTAGATGTATGAAACTATTTACTGCTTTCAACCACGTTATTGAAGTAATTACTACATCTTCAAAGGTAACATACTTTTTGTTTCCTTTGTTTTAATTCAGTAATTAATTTAGTCTTTCTTATTTTAACCTAACAAAAACGTAAGATTTGTGATTTTGACAGTTAATCCCGCATAAACTGCACAACATAAAAAAATGCATCACAGTATAAAAATAACACACTATTATTTACTCGCAATTACCAGAATTCCACACACACACAGAATAACAATCTGGCAGGAAGGTTCGCTACAACAGTAAATGTTTCGAGTGAAATGTACTAAATTGGGAAGAGAAAAGAGAAAATAATTTGTATGGCATTTAGCATTCGTTGTATTACAGCGCCGCTGAGTAAGTTATAGGCTATTCACGGTAAAGTGAACACTTTTGAAGCCCTCTCATTTGGAATATTAGTCAATAAATATATTTTATTGTAGCCTTAGACATTAACTTCCGGGTCCTGTGAAATATACACACTATGCTTATTGCCAACGTGGATATATTTATTTTTAAAAAAGTGGCGCAAGGATAAAAAAAAATGGTAGATTGGAAAAAAAGTAACTAGGGCCTCAAAAGTACTCACTTTTCCGTGAACAGTAGACCCCATCGATACTCGAGCCCTGTTAGCCATACGATGCGATTTTCGGGAATTGGGGGGGGGGGGGGGAATTATAGTTATTCTAATCGACGAATAAATAGTTAGGGTGAATATTAAGCTGCTCCCTTGGAACTTGGCTGGACTGGAGCTGGACAAAACACTCAAGGAAATACTGCCATCAGCGCAGGCAGTCGGTTTCAAATCCTCGACCGCCCTAGTGGAGATCAAATGCTACAGCATGATCAAGCACAGTCGGTGAGTGGAACACTGTGTTTCTGAAATCTTTCAAGTGCCGTTCTTATAGTCGATTCACGGTTACCTCCGAACTTTTCTGAAGCCCTGCTGAAGTTCTACTTCCAGGATATTCTTCCGCCTCGTGCAAAAGCTTAACCGAGTTTAGCAAATCGCACCAAAGCGAACACACCGCATTCGTGTGCACTCTGTGCAATAATATTTTGCATAAGAACTATTTCTTACTAGGCACTGACATATCGATTACAAACTAGATATTTCTTACTAGGCGCTGACATATCGATTACAAACTAGATATTCCTTACTAGGCGCTGACATGTCGATTACAAACTAGATATTTCTTACTAGGCACTGACATATCGATTACAAACTAGATATTTCTTACTAGGCGCTGACATATCGATTACAAACTAGATATTCCTTACTAGGCGCTGACATGTCGATTACAAACTAGATATTTCTTACTAGGCACTGACATATCGATTACAAACTAGATATTTCTTACTAGGCGCTGACATGTCGATTACAAACTAGATATTTCTTACTAGGCACTGACATATCGATTACAAACTAGATATTTCTTACTAGGCGCTGACATATCGATTACAAACTAGATATTTCTTACTAGGCGCTGACATGTCGATTACAAACTAGATATTTCTTACTAGGCACTGACATATCGATTACAAACTACATATTTCTTACTAGGCACTGACATATCGATTACAAACTAGATATTTCTTACTAGGCGCTGACATATCGATTACAAACTAGATATTCCTTACTAGGCGCTGACATGTCGATTACAAACTAGATATTTCTTACTAGGCTCTGACATATCGATTACAAACTAGATATTTCTTACTAGGCACTGACATATCGATTACAAACTAGATATTTCTTACTAGGCGCTGACATGTCGATTACAAACTAGATATTTCTTACTAGGCACTGACATATCGATTACAAACTAGATATTTCTTACTAGGCGCTGACATATCGATTACAAACTAGATATTTCTTACTAGGCGCTGACATGTCGATTACAAACTAGATATTTCTTACTAGGCACTGACATATCGATTACAAACTACATATTTCTTACTAGGCACTGACATATCGATTACAAACTAGATATTTCTTACTAGGCGCTGACATAGCGATTACAAACTAGATATTTCTTACTAGGTGCTGACATATCGATTACAAACTAGATATTTCTTACTAGGCACTGGCATATCGATTACAAACTAGATATTTCTTACTAGGCACTGACATGTCGATTACAAACTAGATATTTCTTACTAGGCACTGACATATCGATTACAAACTAGATGTTTATTACTAGGCGCTGACATATCGATTACAAACTAGATATTTCTTACTAGGCGCTGACATGTCGATTACAAACTAGATATTTCTTACTAGGCACTGACATATCGATTACAAACTAGACATTTCTTACTAGGCACTGACATATCGATTACAAACAAGATATTCGATACACAATTAAACGTAAGTAAAAGTTCAATTTAACAAAAAATAAGGCACTCCTATGTTAACAGAAGTATAAAAAGTTTGTCATGACATATTTAGGAAATAACTAAACACGTCGTATATGGGGTGATTTTTCCGAGGTTTGATTCAAAAAGTGCTAAGAAATCGCAAAAACACTAGATCCTATATCAAGTGTGCATACTTAAAAATCCCAACACAGAAACGTAGAGAGAGAGAGAGAGAGAGAGAGAGAGAGAAGAGAGAGCGACTGTTTAATACAACCAATTACTATGTAACTCAGTGGGTAACGAGCGCATGCATAAAGGAAATCTTTCCTCCGCAAAATTGCATCCTTGGTTTTTTTTAGCATGTTAATATTTATTAAAAAGAAAGTTCCACAAGTACACCTATACCCAACTAGATATTGTTCTTAAGGGCTGTTCACGATAAAATCGGCACTTTTGAACTCAACCTTATAAAAATGTCCCTGCTCCTACAACGGGCGCACTGAGTGACATGCACCCAGTAAAGTTGGTAACGAAGGAGGGAAAGTGGTTCCCTGTCTTAACATGGAATAAAAAGAATTAAGTAACCATTTGTGTTCATTTAAATCAGGAAGCCAGAGATACAATTTCAAACACTAAATTTAAAGAAAAATTATGTGATAACAGCTTGGTCACGCTATAAATATTCAACTGAACTTGAACTGTGGGTTTGAAATAAACAAACTAATTAATTATTGTGGAGGTTCCTCTTTTATAATACCTGTAACTTATTTGCTTTCTGCTTCATGCGACTGTAGTAATGTTTCTGATGCTTATGTTAATGTTTAATTAATGAAATGTATTGTTAATGTATGTAGATATGTGAATGAGCGTGTGCGAGTAGATGTATTAATATCTTATATATATATATATATATATATATATATATATAGCTGATAATTTTAGAAGTTTTATATTATAATTTTTAATGTCTTACATTAATTATTATTTTTGTATTTTTCCCGTGTTTAAATAGTTATATGCGCTGATTTTCTGTCCTTCAGTAATCCTTAAAATAAATTTCAGTTTTAGAACTTTTGATAGTCAATATTATCTTGTAGTTTAATTTTATAAATAGTACAATTATATGTATATGGATATATGTCAGGTGTGTATATGGTTTTGTGTATGCATGTATGTGTTAATCGTGTAAGTTCACTATTAAGGTTAAATTTATTTTATGTAAGTTACTTTTATATATTCCATATGTGCTTCTTTATAAGTTTATAGTAGAAGTTATGTTATGTGTCATTGTTTTATTTCTTTTTCTTAAAAAAAATAAGTTATATGTTTTATTATGCATAGTGGTTAAGTGTAAGAGAAGGTGGTAATTAATACCTTAACTTCGTCACAAAAAAACAAAGACGTTTTATAATTATAATTATATTATTATTACTTCTTTACATAATTGAAATTAATAATAGTTTGTACTAGTAACTATATTATATATTATCTGATTCTGTCCTATTTATTATGTAAAATGAAAAATAATCACTTTTTTTTTTCAACAACATTTTTTGTTTGTAATGTTGCCGTGAATGATGGCTACGAAATTAGTGTTCCAGTCGGCCATGTTCGGTGTCCACCTCCTGATCGTAGTAGAGTCGTGAAACAGTCAATAACAGCTTGTCGTCGCCTATCGCGTCGTGATGCGCCGCTGTACTGTGGAAGCAGCTTAACCAATCAGCAGAGACAACACAGATAAGAAACTGCGGCTGCGAAACAACACACAGAAATATATTTGTTCGTTTACTCAAATACTTTAAAATATAATTGCAGGACAGACTTGCTTTATTCGTGAGACAGACCGAGTGTTTCTGCGTGGCGTGATAACAAGATTTATGCGCAACGGAATGTGTATATTCAGTATAAAATAGTTTTGATTTAAAATAACCACACAACCGAATATAGCCATACAAAATATGTTGCATCGTCAATCTGTCCCGCTAGGAGTGCTACTGTGATTTTTCTCAAGCCTTGTATTTTAAAGTATTTGGTTTACTTTACGAAGCCTAGCATAAATCATTAAATTAAAGTGTTTTTAATTATCCTATTTTAATCTCTCTAACCAATTGCATGTGTAGGGTGAGTGAGTGAAGATATTTGGCGGCTCTTCACAGCGAGGTCCTGAGAGCCGATGAGGGTGAAGTGAGGTGAGTATGGAGCAGCGTCAGCATGAAGGGGAGTGGGGTAAACGGGAAATCCCCGAGAAAACCCGCCGACCAGCGGCATCGTCCGGCACGATTCCCAAACGCGAAAATCCGGGAGGGCTCGGCTCGAGATTGGAACCGGTTTGCCTTGGTGGGAGGTGGGCAGTCTAACCGCTGAGAACCACCGCCCCCCCACCCCCAATACGTTAGAAATAGAAATGTTGCTGTATACCAACAACTCATCTGCAGAAGAACTTTCAACTGAACTGGCTCGTGCGTGATTTTGAATTGAATTGAAAGGGCGTATAGAGCGTCTCCAGGTGTCCTGAAGGTTTATCAGGGGACGGCTTATAAACTAACTTATTACCTAACTGAAACTAACAACCGTGACTTGCCTGGGATTTGAACCCAGGACCCCCCGTACCGCAGACGGGCGGTTCCTCAACTACCAACCGTGGCGCCAATTCAAGATCATGCCGGCATCGTGTTGTTAGTCATGAAATTAACAGAATTTAAAATAAAATTTAAAAAATAGTTTAATATGTTATTTTAAATACATATATTTTAGTTATAATATAATAATTTAACTACGTGAAACGGACGGCCATAAAAATTATTAAAGAAGGTTTTAAATATATTTTGTTACATGCAACTATAGTTATTACTGTAATTGTCTTTTGTAATGAAAGTACAATCTATTTTTTTTTTTTTTTTTTGCAAAACATAATTTTTTCATTATTCAGAATGGAAATAAATTTAATGTTTCTAAAAAAATGTACTTTTGAAATAATTGTTTCAATTGTTTAAACATTTAAAGGACTAGTTCATCCCGTCCTGTTACCCCCCCCCCCCTTTTTTTTCCCCCCCGCGTGTTGGTCTGACTTAAAAGACGTATTCACGTGTCAAAATTTGACTGTGTTCTGGTAGTTTTACGATTGTATTTTAGATTCGAGCAGCGGCATAACAACAGCTGCTGCGTCACTGCCTTGTTTTAGTATGCTGGGTGAGATCCCCCCCCCCCCCACGTATTCTCATGTGTTTGCTCCAGCTTGGAGGGAGATGAGATGAAACTTCCCTCCATCGCTGGCCGAAATCACCTAACGATGCTTGGTGTTGAAAATGCATTTTTTTTTTTTTTAGCGGCCGTATTTTTATTGCTTCTCGTAAATAAAAGTTGGGAAATTTCGACGGGTCGAATCGCTCACAAAAAAAAACGTTTTACAAAATATATATATATTTTTTATGTATCGCCGGCTGGTCCGCATTCTGCTCTACGGGTGTTATTTCTTCCGCGCATACACGATGCGAAGAGAGAGGATGAAAAGAGAGAATACAAAGTTGGAAATACTGCCCTCGGCATCCCTTTGTACACCCACGCGACATAGCATTATTTCACAACTTGTTTCATACTTGGAGAGAAAAATTATTGCTAGCGACGGAAACCGTAGTCTTTTTTTTTAGAATTCCAATCGAAACTGTTCGTTATTAAGATGCCATGAAACAAATATTACTTTTCCCTTTCGTTTTTTTTTTTTTTTTAATTTTTAAATTACCAAACATCCTTTCAAATATTAAAAATTCCATCCACAAATTCAGAAATAACACCAACAGCGAACATTCAATCTTTTGATAAAGAGTTGGTAAAATTAATATCGTTTATGATACAAGGAAATTTTATCATGAAACTGTGCCAAATTCGCATACCATTAACTTAAGGACGATATTGCGAAAACGGTAACATACACTGCAAAAACACGTCCTTCGCAGGAAAACATGATTTGTTACCGCAAAAAAAAAAAAATTACTTAAAAGTAGGCTTCCCACAAACGTAATTTTTGGGAGTTCCATAAGTAATAAGTATCATGATAAGCTTGCATTGTCGTTAGGGAAGTTCAGCAGAGGTCTTTGTGGTAGTTCGAGTTACACTGTTAAGGAAATTTGTGCTTTGAAAACAACCGTAATTAGTAAATAAGAGAAAAGTAACGAATAATTCAAATTATATTCACTAGAAAAAGGGCGGGGGGAGGGGTATACTAAGATAGCTCCGAAACTCGACCCCCCTCCCTGCGCCCTTGCCCTTGTTTGTAGCTTAACGCGTTTCACCATACCACCATGTCTCATTGTGTACCATCACGTTTGATATGTAGCATGTCAGGTATAGGCTGTTGGCGATAAAGTGAGCACTTTTTAAGGCCTTCGCAACAGGCATTAACCGCTGATAAATATATCATATTGCAGCCTCAGGCATTAAATGTTGATGGTGGTGAAATGTATACTCTGTGTTTATTGGTCACATTGCATTATTTATATAAAAAAAAACACCAGGAAGATGGAAATTGGATGAAAGGAAAAATCAATAAGGGCCTTAAAAAGTGCTCACTTCACCGTGAACGGCCTATAGTGGCATGGGCCGGAATATAATAACTTCACCTGTTGTAAAGAATTGATGTTAGTGTGATTTGGAGAACCACTGCACTTCAGAATGACATTAAACATCTGCAGGAGAACCGTACATTTGCTCAGTTGCAGTTTCACAAATGCGGAATATATTGGTTTACGAGTGTTTGCTTCGGGATAACATTTGTGTACTGAAAATTACAACCCACAACAGAAAACTATGAATAGGCTATCACCAAATCGTTACCTTTAGTACGAAGTAACTTTTCTTTGCTATGAACAAAAGCAGTTTAAATAATGTTTGTTTTTTTCTCTATAAAGGAAGGTAATACTGCCATAAAACAAACATGTACGATAGAAACATTTATTTACATCAAACCTACGTTTCTGTATCCTTCTATTTGAATTAAAGCAATATCGTGTTATTGTAAACAAAACAGTCTCAAAGACCTGATTTTTTTTTTTTTTTACTGTACAGAAAAGTCGAATCGATTTTTTGAGAGTGTAGTACCAACATGCGTGCAGAAGTCAAACGAAGTCGTGTTTCAACCAGTCGCAGAATACGAACGCATGCTGTCCAAAATGTTATGATTAAAGCCATAAAACCTATACATTAAAAAATGCCTGGCATTGTATCATGACTTGACTCTCTAAGAATTCAGCAGAAACATCGATTAATACTATGTACATAATAGGGAAGTTACTATTACGTAAATTTAAATAAGGTAAAAATTTAAGTACATGAGTTCAGTACCTCAAATAAGCTTGCCTAGCTCTTAACTCCTACCAAGAATAACTTTCCTGATTGTTTATTTATGCAACCCTTTATACCGTAATTAATACTGTAAAGCTAGGTGTAAAATCTTAAATTGCCTTGCTGCGAAACGTCAGTGGCAATTAGATAATTTTCTGTTACGTTCGTGCAAGTCCGAAACAAGCAAAGGAAGCCTTAACTTCTAAGTTTCCTACTGCATAACGCCTCTTCCTTTTGCTTGATGAGGTGCAAGGCGCTTCACGTAGCTTCTCAACAAACTTCGCAAACTGTTTATGCCATTTAACTTGTAGCAACTTTCCCCAATCCACGAGATCGACGCAGACCCACTCCAGACCGGCATTTCTCTAAAGTAATCAGGAGGTTGCCAGGAGTGTCAAGTGCTTAATTCTCGCAAGTTCTAGCCGAATGTCGTCGAGAACTAGTGTATTGTGCGAAGAGGGAGAAGAGTTGGCTAATTAAAACTGGATGTTCTGGATTCGGTATTCCACTACGGGAAGCATTTTGAACTTACGACACAAGACGAATCATATACTGTTCAAGGATAATTGAATACTCGGGAAAACCCTGCTTGCAGGATACATTTCTCTTCTAATTTTGTATCCTCCTGCTGCATGTGCAAAATTAACACTCTCGTGTACCTGGTCGCTTTATTCTGACGCCATACATGCAAAACCGTGTGCAGGCTGTTCATGTTAAATCGAGCAATTTGGGAATCAACCATATGAAAAATATCACTGGGCGCGTGTGCTGGTCATGGCATTGGATTGCAGTGCTTCATGTGCTTCATGTATCCACACCACTGTGGGATATTTCAGCAGGATAATGAACAGTGCCGTGGGACCAAGTCGTCCAGAATTGGTCCGAGGAGCGTTCTGGCGAGTTTCAACGATTGCTGTGGTCACCTCGAACGCCAGATATGAACCTCGCCAAGCATTTATGGAACGTGGTGGGGATGTTCATTCGCGCCCAAGATCCTGCACCTACAAGTAGCACGGAGCTGCCCGCAGCTATCCATGCTGCATAACAAACTTATTTAAAATATTTACATAAAAGAGCCAGGTTGCCCAAATTAATGAAACTGCAGTGATTAAGTTTCTTGGCTTAAGAGTAGACAATTTACTTAACTGGAAATCTCACATTGCGTATATTTTACCTAAACTAAGTTCAGCTTGTTTACGCCCTGTGGAGTGTTGCAGAGGTCTTGAACAAAAATTCAGCAAAACAGTATATTTAGCATATCTTCGTTCCATCATGCGTTATGGTATAACTTTTTGGGGTGATTCCACTGACAGCAAAAAAGTGTTTCACAAGCAAAAGAGAGCTGCAAGAATAATCAATAGCAAAAGAAAGTCAGACTCATGTATACCTCTTTTCAAGAGCTCAGAGATTTTAACATTTGCATGTGAGTACATGTTATCAGTACTTATATTCATGTCCAAAAACAGTCATTTATTTCTGAAAAATGAGTCCTTTCATAAGCATGACACTAGAATAGAAAAAAAAAATACTTACACGTGGCTTCAGTTAACTTAAAACTTGTCCAGAAAGAGCCATCCTACCATGGTAGCAAACTTTTCAATAAGTTACCACAATACCTTCAAGAAATTAGCTTCACTAACCAAACACTCTTTAAAAACACACGAAAGAATTTTTTTCTAAACTAACATTTTATTGTGTAGATGTCTATCTAAACTACAAAAATTAAGAAATTATTTCATAACATGTCCTTGCACGCATTTCTTGTTCTGGTTTTTCTCGTTTCCTTCATCTTCTGTTTCAGCAAAACGTCGACGCCCCACAGCATGTTGGAGGAGGATTGGTCAAATTATGAGGAAAATATGTGATGCGTGTACATGTAGTCTGACATATATGTGTGTGTGTGTGTTTACTACGTCCAGTGTATAAACATTGTATACTGTAATTTGACTTTTCCAATATCTTTGTACAGCTATGAATTGAAAAAAGGTCTTACGGATGCGATAAAACAAAACAAAATGGGCCAACATCTCTCCACGGGTGTTTCGTCCTGTTGTGGAATCGATGCCACGACGAGTTTCTGCACTTTGCCGTGTTAGACTGAGGACCACACGATACTATACACGTATCCCATGACTAGAGACGCTACAGACCTGCAAAATTCGCGTCTTTCTTTGGGGACACGTTAAACTTTTAACACGTGGTCCTGGTTGCATATAACTAACCGTTATGGTCACCTATATTGTTATGTCTCCCCTTCGATATTCCAATACTATACTGCTCGTATCCTGCTAGCCTAATTATTATTATTGCTATATCTCGGCTGGCTCACAGTTAATTAGTATCACTCTATTATGAATCGGAAGATGTACTCAGGACTGATTCTAATTACTTCACTTTATATAGACTCTGACCTTACTGCGTCCTAAACCAAAGGCTGGACAAGGCAGTAATTGCATAAGTCATAGCAAAACCATCAGAACACAACAAATGGCACAGCCATGCAAAATATCATATTAATGTACACTGTAAGGGTAAGTTGATAGTTATAAACGATTTATTTCAGAAACAAAGAAGTGTGGTAATATTCTTTATTTTGAGTGTGTTCTCTCAATTTTTTTTATATGCCATAAATATTACAAGTGGAAAACTTCCATTAGTTATCATTCTTACATTTCATGTTGATAAGTTAGCATTATTATTTTCCTTTCCCATATATGATAAAATTTATTTAAAACATTTACATAAAAAAGCTAGGCTGCCAAAAAAATTGGAGTAAAATGCAACAGATTCTTCAGGCACCAATATATTCGTTGGTATTTAGCTAATACTTAAAAAATTTTTCATACATGTTATACTTATGCCTCTTACTGGCCATTTTAATAAGAAAATACAAAATACAAAAGACCATCACAAAATATATTAAACAAGTGACCCCAAATTACCATCGTTAAAAAATGGTGGCTTAATTTCTGTCGCACCTGCAATGCCTGGGTTACAATTGTTTGCAAGTGGTTACAAATGGTTGCAAGTGTTTGCAAGTGTTTACCATTGTTTGCAAGTGGTTACGAATGTATGCAAGTGGTTACAAGTGTCTTTGTTTCTTGGTGACGACGTGATCACTGGTTACAGAAGTTAACATTATCGGATTTTGGCTAAAAGGCCAACATTTCGCAAAACTTTAAAACCTTTAGAAATTTTCGGCCAGCATGGCCCTCGCCTAACATCAAAATGACGATGTGACCTGTTAGCTTTATGAGCCTACATTTGTAAATCAACAAGAGTGCTACTTATCTCTGGTAGAAGCTTCCCCATCGAGGCCGCTGAACTGATCCCGATGGCAGCGTGTCCCGACATTAAATATACAGGTCCGCCCTCCTGCGCTACCAATCAAATCAATTTTCCCCTCAAAACCCGATTTTCCAAGAAATCGTTGGGGATTTCAACTACTCCTGGGAGGGATCAAGCTAATCACAATCGATAGCGTTTGACATGACCAAATATGGTGACCGACGCAGTTGGACACAAATATCCCTTAGGAGGTCTAACAAAATGAAGACGTAAACACCCAATAATATTGCAGCACGCCCTCAACTTCCGTCCTCTTGACCAAGTTGCCGGAAACATCGTAACGAAACGTCACCGTTTTTGGGGCGGCGCGCGCGCCATCCCAAGTTGGTCACCAAGCTTGCCGGCGACTGTGCTGCGCTCCGGTGACGAATCGCTGAAACATCAGTCCGCTGCGCACTTCTCTGCCAGGTCTGGTTTGCTGCTGCACGTGAAAACAAGCACGGGCATTAACAGTTATTTACAGGTTAGTTTTATTAGTGTTTCAAGTCACATCGGAGGTATTTCAAACCTCAAAATCAACGCGAGAAAGTACTCGTGCGTATTGGACAGTACACCGCTCAATTTAACAGGCAACCAAGCAATCACAGTAAGTAGTGCAGCGTGGTCCAACCCATTAATTTTTAGAGTATTTTTAGTAGTTGCAAGTTGATGATTATTCACAGACGTGCAGTGACGTGGCTTTGCCCGTCACGAGACGTAAATCAACACATCAAAGTACAACCCTTTTACTATTAAACTGTCACGCAAAACGTGGGGGGGGGGGGCGCTATTTGTCTTTATTATTAATTCATTAATTAAAAGCCGCTTAATAATTGATCTCCTAATAATGTCTTCCCTATTTATGCCTTGGAACCTGTCCACCTTGGTGCTCCAGATGCCGAAGGCAGCGTCCAATCACGTACGGCGGAGGCATCTCGAAGTACCCCTCTCTCGTGGCCCGACTAAGAGGCTGGCCACTCCCACCAGTCTCGATGATGTCCTCTCGGCGGCTCGTAGACGATTGGCTCCGCGACCAGCTTCACGCTCTCCTGAGTCAGCGCGTTCGCCGCTGTATTGCCGAGCCCTCGCACTGCACAGCCTCAACTCCCGCTTCTGAGCTGAATGTGTTGCTGCGGCGACTCGTTCTGCCCGCAACAACGTGTACCTTCGCGATAAGTTTGTCACTGGACCATGCTTTATTCGACACGTCCTGGGTAGCTCTGCGCCAGTAAATAAACACTTCACAATTGCGTAGTCAAATCACATTCAGTCCAGTCAGAAATTGAGGGACTTCAAATCTGTGCAGTAGCCAATGGAGAATCGACGCTGGCGCGAGTATATACCAGCACTGTGAAGTTCATCCTGGAGCCTAATAATAACGCGAGTTCTGCAGCTCTCTGCACAAGACTTTTGGCATGTCTGCGTACATAGTAGTGAAAACCATAATCGGAATATATTAAGGGACGCCAAGTACGTAAATTGATGTTTACTGGTTTTTGAAAGTCAACATAGAAAAAAGTTAAAAATGGCAATCCTAGATAATAGGTTTTGCCAACTTAACGACCAAGTATTTTGCAGTATTACTGTATCAATTTAGCATAATGTCTTGGGCCACGAAAACACACAATAATTGACGGCGTCAGAAATATCTCAGCAGAATAACGTCACTCAGGTAAAATATTTTCTCTCGTAGTTAGTATAAACTATTCTGTATGGTTGTCCTTCCTTTGTTTTATCTATCGGCTTCCATAAAATTTGTAAAATACGGTAAACCTCAATGGCATTAATTTATGTCCCGTGCCCTCTTAAGTAGTTTAAATTCAGTTTTTTTTTCTTTCATATTTTACGTTTTGCAAATCCACACAAGGCGGGACCATTTCGTGGAGGTTAACGGGACCATGCGAAATTAGCGTTGTCATAAGGCAGCACGCTATTCCTCGCCGCCCTCTGAACTTCCGGATCGCTGCCATCGGTAATTTGCTTCTGCAACACCGAGGACCCATTTTGGGCTATTATATAGCAGCTTTATTCCCATTGGTTCAAAACCGCCCAGGGAGTGTCTTAACTACACTGCAAAAATATTTTGTCAATTTTACTGGTGAATTCTTTCTACTACATTTACAAAACTTTGTAAGAATACAGTGATATCCTTTGTAATATTCTTTCTTTGCAATGCTACAAGAACATTATTTGTAATACATTTAGAAAATATTTTGTAATGACCAGGAATCACTTAAAGTGGTGAAGCCAAAGTTATGAACTATTAAATCCTGTGGTTATTTCATTAAAAATAGTTTAACGTCCGTACGAATGACGTACTGTTAAATAATAACAATTTATTTTTTTTTGGAAAGGAGAGAGGAGGGGATCAGAACGTTTTATTTTAACATTATTTCAAGTGTCAAAAATTTCATTGCCTTTTACTTTTTTTCCCCCCAGGAAGGATAAGCTTATGCGACCACGTTGCTATCAGTATGTCCCCCACCCAGTTGTAACCAACCGAACATATTGCAATAATCATTTGTTGGTTTGCAATGCCAGTAACTTCTGTCCCGTCGCAAAGGTCGTGACACCATCTATTCTACAATATAAAACTTCAACTGCGAAAACTGTTCAATCCGTCAGCAGACTTAATGTTCTCGTGGAGTGCAGTAATTGCCTAAAACAGTAGCCAGGGTCCTTCCAAAGAGGATAGATATTTGTGTTCAAGCTGAACTTAATTAACTACAAATCGCAACACTGAAACAGTGGCGTATGGCGAACTGTGGCAAGGTAAGCTGGCGTCAGCTGTGTGCTGTGCCTCGTTTCCAGCGCTGGAAAAAAACGTAGCTCGGCAGCTGACGCCACAGTGCGCGTGCAAAGGGGCCCGCTCGCTGCACGCTTGTGAGTGGTCGGAATGTATCCAGGCTCCATAATGGTAATTGGCTCCTCTGCTGCGTGCACCGAGAACGTACAGCAATGAGCAAGAGCCAGCTCACCTTGCAACACTTCACCACACGCCACTGTACTGAAAATAAAGCCAAGGCCCGTAAGATGAGGTCATCGTTTGGTAAAGTGCTTGTGTTTTAACCAGAAGGATGGGGATTCAAGTCCCGGCGTCGGCAAGAATTATTTTTCTATTTAAAAATACAATTTGAAAGATTTTTAACCTCCAATATTACTATTTGACTAGGTGTTTTGGAGAGCATTAAAAAAAATAATGCATTTCCGCATCAAGATATTGTATGCCTTAATTTGTAATAATACAATTTTTTGTTTTCCAATTAAAAAAAAACTTTTTTTGTAAAACTAGAAAATAATTGTAAAATTACAAAACCTTGCATTGTATACTCCAATGATGGAAGCAATACAAACACATATGTTTGTAAGATTGTTCTGTCGTAAATAAATAACGCGAATTCTGCAAGCTTCTGCTCTTTATAATTAAAAGTGTTAATTAAGTAAGCTTGGTTTCCTAGCTCGACTCGAGAGACTGGCGCGAGGTTACAATTTACAATTGTGTTAAACTAATTCTATCACTAAACCAGCAGTATAGATATCGTTCACGCTGGCTTCAGGTGATTGGTAATCATCAACGTTCCACTAGCTCGTAATTCGACGTGTATTTATGTGGCAGTTAACACTGGCGCATTTTAAAGGCATTAAGCGTGGAACGATAACGTCAATATTATAATTGCCGGTATGAGTAATTGGGAGGTGTGGGTGGAAAGCGATTTCGTTCGTAAATGGTAATTAGTATTTTGCGATGTTGATTTCATGGCGTCAAAAAGCATTATTTTGTTCCTAATCGTATATTTTCTGCATTACATCTCAAGTTGTCGAGTAATGCAGTCTTTGAAATGCACAATCATTTTTTTAAATACAATATTATGATACAAATGAGATCCTATTACATTAGGAATTTTTTTTTTACCAAAAAGCTTCAAATTACAAGTATGTTTAGCAATAAAATTTCTAATTATTATTATTTGTTTAGAAATCCTTCGATTAATAAAACATACTGTGCTACCGATGACACATAGACATGACAAAAATAATACATTCATGAAATCATGGAAATTTAGATTTGTTCTGCTGTTTCAAGGTAAAATTTGTAACTTTGGAATATTTTAAAACATATGATCTGAATGTAAAAGTGCAAACCAGAAGATCAGTGCGAACTATATCAGAACGTTTTACCGAATTACGCCACAAAAAGAAAATAAGGTCGATTTCGGTAGTGCCAAATGAAAACGTTTTATGATTGTTACGAATTAGTTAGGTTCTGTCAGTTGCAAGGAATGCCTGTAATTTTGTAAAAATATTGAGTTATGTCTCATGTATATCTTCTAGCCGTACGACTACAAAATCGACATAACCCAGACCGCAAGTAAAATATCACTACGGAATCCACTGACTATGAAAATCCACACACTGATACTTAGAATAACGGAAACAGTACCTATACTTTTCGTTGAACTTAAAATAACGATAACACATGTATAAATACATTTTCCTTTAACACATTTCAATTTTCATAAACGCATATGGTCAGTAACTAATCATTCTACTAGCACTCGTTAATTAATGGCTTCCCCACACTTCAGAAACTTTTCTTCAGTTATTTTATACTTGTACAATATTCATGTTAACACAAAGAAATATGAACAAAAAAATTAAACACCTAAAATATTTGCGCACTGATTAAAGGTCTTAAAATATTATTGTGCGTTACCTTTATAGGCGCGTCTTCAACTTCAGCGCTAGATGAGAAAGTGTTCTATAAATTCTCGTCCAAACTTCTGGGGTTCTTCAAAGTTATGCCGCCAGTTCACGGAATGTTACTAGCGAAACGTATGATGGTAATATTTACGACTTCACTATAGACTAATTTTAACTGAATATTTAGTCCCTTGAGTCAATCCTTCAATAAAACTGTCCACCCAATACCACTAACAATTTAAAAAAAAATCACTAAATTATATACTTACCACTATAGAACATTTTCCCACGGCGTAGAAATTAAAATCTGCTTAAAGGCTGTTCACGGTAAAATGAGCACTTTTGTAATCAACCTTACAAAAAAGTTACTACCCCTGCTTGCATATATTTTAACGGGTGCATTGAGTGACATGCGCCCATTGAAGTTGGTAATGATAGATAGAAAATAGTTGCATAACTGAACGTCAAATAAAAAGTGTTAAGTAACCATTTTTGGCAACTTAAATTATTAATTTCGCTTTGTTTTTTTTTTAAATACATCGAAGTGTAAATTCGTCAAATAATTTCTTTGCTTATAATTCCACAGTTTCACCTGACCTACGCACGAATAAAGTGATGAGGCCCATGACAGTGTTAATTTTACACAAGGCAAAGGAGTACACAACATGCATACAAGTAGATCTTAAGCAGGGCTTTCGAAAGTGCTCATTTTACCGTGAACAACCTATAGTAACCAACACTGCTACAATTGCCTGTTCTGGTGCGATGTCCGCTATCAATCTTGCCAGCGTAGCAGCCCAAGTGAAAAGATGATCACGGAGTAGTAAGGGCGGGTGTGTTCGGGAACATGGGCAAAGGGTCTCGTTGTGGTAAGGGTGAAGGGGGGGGGGGGGGTAAGGGGAAGGGGGTGGCTTTTCATTTGCGCCCCAATTTAGCAAAGATGTTGGCGCCCTTGAGGATGGGGAGGACGAAGAGCGAGGGGAAGGAAACATGAAGGAGGTTTAATGAAGACATAATGAACAGGCCAGCAGGGAAAATGGAGACGGACAGAGTCCTGGATGGGCCTGTGTTTGTTCCCCCGGTGTTATTACTTTGCCGGGCTGGATCACAGGGCTTTTTTTCTTTCCGTTGCTCCGCCATCTCACGACGTGACTAGCATATGAACGAGGTAACTGTCTCGCAGGATCTGCGTTTCTTGCGCTGGTTGCCTGCGGATCCTGAAAAGCACGACAAGGAGTGTTCACTGGAGAAGCAAGCTATTCTGCAGCAGTCGTAGGATTATAGTCTATCCACGTCGAATCTAACCTTTGAAAGAGAAGAAGAAGAAAAAAATGAAATTACGTGTTTGGTTGTTTCCTAAATATGCCACGCATCACAACCGTTTTATATTTATAACATTCCATTAATAATAAATATGAATTTAAAAAACAGGGAGAAAACGGGTCTGCGTGTAATGCCTAGTAATAAAATAGTTCTCTTGAGTAATATTACTACAGTGAGTGTCCCTTTGGTGTAATTTTATAGACTTGGTTAGGCTTTGTTTGAATGAGGCAGAGTTGGAAATAACCATGAATGAAATATACGTCTTAAAAATTCGTATTCCCCCCACCCCGCCCCTTATTGTTTGATTCTGGATAAAATTAGTTTATGTTTTCAAAGTGTGTAAGAATGTAAAACCTCGTTAGTCTACCCTGCATCGCTTTGTCATAACTTGAAAGTAATGAATGTTCATAATTTTTCCCGCCAAGACAATGTTTTCCTCCTGTGCGAGTTCCTCAACCTTAGTTGACTTGAGTTGAGAGATTTGGGTGGCTCTTGACAGCGAGGTCTTGAGAACCGATGATGGTGAAATGAGGTGAGAATGGAGCAATGCCAGAATGCAATCGCGGATGTAAATGGGAGATCCCCGAGAAAACCCGCCTACCCGCATCGTCCGGCATGGTTCCCACTTGCGAAAAATCAGGGCGTGACTCGGCCGGGGATTAAACCCGGTTCCCCTTTGTGGAGGGTGAACAAGGCTAGCCGCTCACTCACCGCGGCCCCTTCCTCAACCGGAGTCTCGAAGTTTTAGAAATAAGATAGCGACTGTTATAACCTAAATTTCAGATGTGTTTAGCTCTGTCCTGGAATTAATTTTCTTAAAAAACTTAACTTCTTGTATTCTGCACTTTAGTTATTGAGCAGTAAGGAAATATATATTCACACATGCTGAAAGCCATTTAGAGCTCCTAATATGACTATCGAGAAGTAGTAAAAGAACACAAATTTTACCGCGAAGTCTCCTCTGCCACTCGACTGTTATAGATCACAAGACAAATACGAACAAACGCTTAAGAAAACTTATTAGGCCTACCATACTCTAAGAGAACATACATGCACCGAAAATAAAAGAAGCCTCTATGCTACCGCTCGCAATTATCGCAATGATTCCGCGAAAAAAGCATAATTTCTCGAGGAGTTATTTTACGACTAACATTTTCGACCGACTTGAAACTAAGCGCGATGTTATTCACTGGCTATTCACTGTAAAGTGAGACCTTTTGAGGCCCTGGTAACTTTTTTATTTCAACCTATATTATTCTCCTTTAGCTACTTTTTCAAATAAATATTGTCATGTAAGTAATAAGGACAGTTTGCATATTCCACCGCACTCGGAAGTTGACATTTAAGGCCAAAATAAATTATATTTATTGGCTATTATTCCAAATGAGAGGCCTTTCAAAAGTACTCACTTTTCCGTGAATATACTATAGATAAGAATACACCAAAATATAATTTTCACATAACCATACACACATTTTTCAAACTGCAGTTAACTTGTGGACTTTTTATTTCTGTCTGCAGAGAAATTGTGAACGGGAATTTCATTTATTTTTGTTCTGTCATTCCTCTGTTTTTTTTTTTTCCTCACCATTTTTTTAAAACATTTGTATGTACAATTTACCATTTCTGGCAGTACATTTTATGCCTCAGTAAAGCGTACCATTCTTCGAGCCAGCGAGTGAAAATTTGGCCGATGTAAGTTTCTGTTTTGTTACACTTTGTTATTATATCCCGCTGGATCACTTTTTTTTTTTTTTTTTTTTTTTCGGTGCTCCATCATCGTCTGGCGAAGATCCTTGTCTCATTACTTGTGTTACACATGGCTTCCAAAAGAAAGGTGAGGATAAGGCGTTATTGCAAACACATCTTCGGCGACTGCCAAGTCTCCCATAACACCGCCGGTCTACGCCATAGACTGAAGATGAGATAGAACGATTTTAGTCTTCTGCGCGTTTACCCAATATTGGCCTACTCCATACCACTTAAACTGTCTCAGTGGCATGGTCTACAGGGGTGAACGTGATTGATTATGTCGGAATTATAAACAGACCCACATTTTTGTTTCAATAACATGCTTTCACTGACTTAAATATATTTTACTGATGGTTCTATTGAACTGTGTCCATTGCCAACCATGAGATCAAATAAAAATAGCACACACACACACACACACACACACACACATAGAACTCAGCAAGACAAAAAACCAAAAACCTTTTACAACACCAACAGACAAATAATTAGGAAAAGCTGTTTCCTTGTCATTAGAAAGTAAATATGTATATAATTAAAATACAAAAAGACGGGCGAACAACGTATTAATACAAAACGGGAGAGACATAAAAGTAAACTAAAATTTAAAAAAACACGATGAAGAAAACGAAAACACTACACAAGTGAACAAGACAATGCAAAAAACAATATCAGTGGATACAGCAGAACACTAAAAAAAATTCAAAACACACCAAAAAAATTACAAATACCACAGTGAAACACAAGTGAGGAAAAAGTATGCATTGTCAGATTATAAAACAAAATATATCAACACCACGAACTGTGACGGTGTTGCCAACACACACAAGACGAGGACATTGTCTCAACTGCTTCCTGAATGTAGGTGCTTTAAGTTGGAAAACAGCTGAGAGCCCTCCAATGATGTCAAAAATGTGATTTGCGTTGGTTCCACTAAAAATGTTTTGAAATATATGTTGGCTTGATTTGATATTGTAAATTGAAAATATTTATATAGGTTTTCCCCCAATATCACAATAAATAATCTTTATATAAAATATAAATTTCCCACTGATTACAGTTAGTATAAAAATAGTTATTTCCCCAAAGATTTACATAGTATATAAAATAAGCCTTTGCCAAAATTTACATGTTATATAAATTATGGCTTTACGGGTATTTACTTAACTTAAAATGGCAGCAAGGGGCCCCCACTTTTTTTAATGTTGACGGAATAGCAGTTCCTGCCCAAGTGAATCCCTTGCGCTGTCTCCCCGAACCTGAGCGAGACGCCTGCAATTATATTTTATTTAAATCCATTGAGAACAATACAAAAGTATCTTCACTCCGTCGATATGTGAAGTCCTGGAAGGGGCACCCTGGTGGTGCGTGACTGGCTGGCTGGCATCATGTGGTCAAGGTGACGTACGAGGAAGGGGAAGGCAGCCCAAGTTTTCACGGGTGGCAGTAGCCCCGCTGCGCCCATACTTGCAGACCAGCAGGCCCGCCCAGCGGACGTGAGGCGCGGAGCTCGTCTTTTTAGATTTTTTAAAAGGATTTTTTTTTGTTTTTGGGGTCAAGGTCAAAGGTCAAGGTCACATGGATACAAGAAAGTTGTCAAATGACATCACAACATGGCGGGCCCCCTGCTCCGAGCTTCGAGCCACTGTCACCCTGTTTCTCAATCCGCTTTTTTCCTACTACTTGTATGTTTTGTATTATTCCGCCATATGTGAAATTAACACTGGCATGAGCCTGGGGGATTTATTCATGCATCTATAAAGTGAAACTACCAAATTATTAAAAAAGTAAATATTTTACAAATTTGCTAATTATTACACTAAAAAAAAAAGGAAAGTAAAATTAATAATTTCCGTATTCACAATTGTTTATCTAACACTTTTAATACAACGCCAAGACACAATACTATTTTCCCTCCGTCGTTGCCAACTTTACAGGGCGCATGCCAGTCACAGTGTGTCCGTTTAAATACACGCAGGTAGGGGCAGTGACATTTTTCAAAGGTTGATTTCAAAAGTGCTCATTTTACAGTGAGCAGTCTTTACTTTGCTTTCGTCACGTCGCCCCGGGGCGCAGCTGTATTTATTTATATATTTACTTATTAGGTTCTATAGTTCCTACTTTTGAGCTCAGTAAGCTCTGAGATGTGGAATACATGTCAAAACATTACAAAAAAAAATTAAAAACGGCATAAAAATTCTGACATACAAATACGAAACAGTAACAAGAATATATAATGATCATATGTTCATATCGCTAATAAGTGGGCTACGAGTATTTCGCGAATTCATTCGGCGGCGAGTTAGACTCCAAACACTTGTTCTTTTCTCCTACTGTTAAGATTGGACGACAGTTGTTTAGACACGCCCCGTTTAACTACCAGCCAGTAATAAGCAGGAAGCAGTAGTGTGAGTGAGTGTGGAGCAGTCCTGTATAGAGGACTCGCGTGATCACAGCAACCAATATGCAAACGATAATGGCTCGAGTGTATAGAGGACTGTCCAGCCTAGTTTGCTGCCAACTCAATCCGCGAAATACTTATAAGACAATACAAAGCAATTTTTATTGCGTAAATAATCCCCACAAATAATGACATAAAAGAAACAAATTTTGCGTGAAATAATATAGGCTAACACAGATAACACATTAAGATGACAAATATTCATTTACACAGTAAAACGTTTTGGCAATTAAATAAAGCTCGTTAGTCTACTTTTTAATTTTTTTCTTTTACCTTCGTATAAGAGCCACCGGCTGGTAGCTGCAAAATTTTAGTAGGAAATTCCATGTCAAGAGTGGGATGTAACCCCCCCCCCCCTTCTTTTTCCCCACCCGTCCAAGATCAAGAAGCGAGGGAGCGATACGGGCGACACTATCACGCACGCCTAGTGTCTCATCGCTCCTACGCGCAAGGCGTGCAGTGTTTCCGTCGTGGTCCTGTACTGTGTAAATTATATCTGTAACAGTGGGGTTTTATTACACGTGATGAAAGTCCACGGATTAAACTACGCCCGCTTAAGGAAACTGTATAGGCAAGATTTAAAAATGCGCTATTTGACCATTTTACGCGAATTTTGTTCCTCCAAGAATACACTTAATATGATAATAATTATTTTTTTTTCTTTTTCTGACAAAAAGTCGTATTTGCAGAACATTTATTTACCGAGATACGTGTATTCGCACAAACAACTATTTCACACGCTTCTGTGCGTTAATTGTAAAGATAGGCATTTCAAACAAAATGTACTCTGCACGGAATTTTTGGGAGAAGATCCCAACGAGCGTATATTTTATATATGTATAGGCAATATGTTTTTTTTTTTTTTTTTTTTTTTAACATTGATTTTAAAAATTCTTTGTAAACTGGCTATACGTGTTATTTAAACATCTCCGCCCAAGGATGCAGCGTGACTGATTATCATTTCGTCCTTCACTTCGAGAGAAAAAGGATTATACTGTATGTTCGCCTGGCAAGCGCATGAAGTGCTATGCAGAAGTTTGGTAGACAACATGTGATTTAAAAATGTTTAGATATTTTGAAGTGGCGTCTAAAAACGAAAATCATATCTAAAAAAAAAAAAAAAAAAGCAATTCCGTGCCCAAAGCCAAGTTTCCATTTCAAATTTCAACCCCATGGAATTTTTTTCTTTAATTTAGCGTGAAATAGCTGAGAAGGGTGTTTTCATAATCTACTTTACACTAGGTGCTAAGTTTTCAGTACAGAAACTTTGGAGTTGTTTGCAGACAGGTATCATTCTGAGTGAAGTGATTTGGGTGGCTCTTAACAGCGAGGTCTTGAGAGCCTATGAGTGTTACCGTGGTGAGTACTGAAAAATGCCGGAATGAAAGGGCGGGGGAAGCTGGGAGATCCCCGAGAAAACCCGCCGACCAGCGGCATCATCCAACATGATTCCCACATGCGAGAATTCGGGATTGACCCGGCCGGGTGAATGAACCCGGTTCGCCTTGGTGGGGGGGGGGGCGAGCAGGCTAACCGCCCAGCCACCGTGGCCCCAGGTGTCATGGTGTTATCTTAATTAGCGTGCTATAAAAATATTTGGTCCACGCTTTAAAGTCACGTTCAGACGAGTCACCAACGGAAAGACTGCACGCCATATGTGCACTTTATACGTAGAGGCGACGAGGCAAATGGTAAGTAAGCAAGAGACGACCTTAGAGCTCACGTGTGTTGAGACCTCAAGAGCGCAGAACTGCTATATGCAGGCGGATCCCTTAAGGGTTATATGGACCTGGACGTTTTTTGTGAAATAGTTGTTTGCGCGAATACGCGTATCTCGATAAATAAATGTTCTGCAAATACGACTTTTGTCAGAAAAGATAAAGAAAAATTATCTGTGTCCCTATTATTTTATTTTTGTCATATTTAGTTTATTCTCGGAGAAAAAATTTCGCGAAGTTGGTCATATATAGCATTTTTAAAACTTGCCTGTGCAGTTTCCTTAAACGGCTAGAGAAAAGCACGAATCTACAGACTTAGTTTAATCTGTGGTCTTTCATCGCGTGTAATGAAACCGCGCTGTTAAAGATCACATTTGCACAGTACAGGACCACGACGGAAACGCTGCACGCCTTGCGCGTAGGAGCGATGAGGCACTAGGCGTGTATGTTAGTGTCGCCCGTATCGCTCCCGCACTTCTTGACCTTGGACGGGCAGCTCAAACTAACTCTTAAAGGCGTGAGCCGGCGACAAGGCAGAATTAAAAATAAAAACCCCTGTAAAGCAAAGATAACAGAACTTCGCCCATGTTTGAAGTGGCCTGTAACTATACGTTGTTCAAAAGGCACGTTTCGCGTATCACGCACACGATTCGTATTACGTTAAATGTACTTCTTGCGTTTCCTGAAACGATAGCGGTGGGCCTTACTGAATCGCAAAAGTCAAGGCAAAGCCGGTGTGCTTAAACGTATCATTTGTTTACGTTTTTCGTGAAATGTGAAGTTACCGGAAGTCCGGCCCGTGAGAGCAGAATCAGGCGCCTTTTTTGATTTTCCAACGCGAGTGAGTGAGCGAAGAGATTCGGGCGGCTCTTAACATCGATGAGCAGGAAGTGAGGTGAGTATAGAGCAACGCCGCAATGGAATGGTGGGGGGGGGGGGGGGACGGGATATCCCCGAGAAAACCCGCCGCATTGTCCGGCACGATTCCCGCTTTCGAAAATCCGGAGTGAACCGGCCCGGGATTGCACCCGGTTAGCTCAGGTGGGAGGCGAGCAGTGTAACCGCTCAGCCACCGTGGCCCCATTTGCCAAGGCAGGACGACTTTCTTAAAAAGGAGATGGAACATGATTTTGACAGATAACAAAATTTTCTTGCACGATAGCACCACACGCATGCGGTAGCTGATACGTCTCCTCGAGTCTCATCAGTAGACTAGCATTATCAAGTGAAGAATATTTTCTTTGTTCTAATAATATCCTTTATGTTCTTTGGCATAATTCGCACAACATATTTCCGACTCGGGAAGGAAAATCACCTTTGCCTGATATTAAATCAGCTTGTCTTTGACCCAGTGTAAAATAATCCGCAACGCCATGTTCGTAACAGATTGTCTGCAGATAATAAAATCTGTATTTTATCTTCAGAACCCTATGACGCTTGCACAATTTCTTTCTTCTTTTATTCCTTTCATAGCTGTCTAGTGTTTTCTTCTGCCTGAACAGACGGTGCTTTATGAAAGAAGATGATATTTCGGAATGTGCACTAATATGAACATTTACTAATGCTCTTATGAACGATACAAATGGTTAAAGACGTTACGTTTCAGACAGATGTAATAATATAGCTGCAGATATTAAAATCCACATACGCCTGGAGTATGTGTATATACATTAAAGGTAAGAGACACTGCGAAAATGGCCCAGGGTCTCCTTTCGTTATTGGCTCTCGTCCATGTATGAAGATGTATTCCCAATTTCGCTACTCCAACGAGAATTATGATGCTGCAATTCAGAAAGGTGGAAATAGTAGGCCTATGGCTCGTCCAAAACAATTCATGTAGTTGTGAAGTGAATGAGCTGATATAGACTGTTCACGGTAAAATGAGTACTTTTGCAAGTCCTGCTTAAGAACTACGTGTATTCAAGTTGTGTAATCTTCCGCTTTAAGTAAAATTAACATTGACATGGGCCTCTTCACTTTATTCATGCGTCGGTTAAAACGAAACTGTGAAATTATTAAGAAAGTAAATACTTTACAAATGTACTCATTTTCACACTTCGATGCATAAAAAAAATAACAGAAAGTGAAAGAAATAATTTTAAGTTATCACAAATGGTTACCTAACACTTTTTATTCTACTTTAAGATATGGAACTACTTTCCATCTATCGTTACCAACTTTACTGGGCGAATGTCACTCAGTGCGCCCATTAAAATATAAGCATGCTGGGGGAGTGACTTATTTCTAAGGTTTATTTCTAAAGTGCTCACTTTATCGTGAACAGCCTTTACAGTGTTATAGTCCATTCTCGGTTTCTTCAGCCGTTTTAACACTAACTTTTGAAAAATCACCCCATGTATTACATATTTAGTTATTTTCTAAATATGCCATGTGTCAAGCGTGTTATACCTCTGTAAACACAGGCGCATCTTATTTTTCGTTAAATTGAAGTTTTACCTATCTTTTATTTGTACATTATAATATTTCCTATATAATAAACACGAATAAAAACAGTGAGGAAATATCTGTGTTGGTAGCGCCTAGTAATAAATAGTTATAATGCAAAATAATATTACAACTGAGTGCGCAGGAAAGTGGTGCATTGTCCTCTGGTGTAATTTTCCAGTCTTAGTTAATCTTAGTTTGCAAGGGGCGGAGGGATATCCTGGAAGTAGAACTATAGAAAAAAGCGAGGTAACCGCGAATGGACTATAATCCAGTAGATTTTCGCCCCTTTCCGCTCTAATTAGAGTAATGCGCTACTGTTTCCGGCCTGTGGTCGGAAAATGCTACCATATATTGTCTTATATTCTACCATCTTTCCTCATTCGCTATGCTCCATTTTCCCCTCTCACTTGCGCTTCTATAATTTTCTAACCTCGCCATTTATAGTGTAGCGTGCTTTGCGCTGTTATAAACGTTTAACTATTTCTTTAATAAATTTATGCTAGAACCACTCGAATCAATTAGTTTTCCGCTTATAACGCGTGTCGAATTTTTCTTAAATATCGACGGTCAGATTTTTTAGCCCTCCGCTCTAAATCAGAACCAGTGATATAAATCAGTGAAGTAACATCCACTGACAGTCAGCTGATAAGCTACTGCCGACTGGCGAATCAAGAAAATTAACTGGAAACATGTGACGTATAGTAATGGCATTATCGACATTCAGGGGAAATAAAAAATAAATCAGTGAAATTCAGCCATTGTATTGATTAGTTATGTGGCATTGGTTACCAGTTACTCAATTCTCACTATTTTCACTGATTTGGCTCAATTCTGTTTCGACTTTAGAGTGTCGTGAAACTAACTGGATGTAGTTGCCCAAGAAAAGTTCCCAGCTCGTTATATTTTTGATATTTCGTATTCCTGGTACATGACGTGAAGTGCGCTAAAAAAAAAAAAAAAAAAAGGAAATTGCAATTCTCAGTAAAAACCAATTTTTATATTACAGCTATTTTCAGTGCTGTAAAAATATGATTTTAATGACAAAGTAGGAAATAATTATAAAATTGTTACCAATTAAATAGTTAGAAAGTAGAAAAATATTTGACGAAGGATAGGTCAGGCTGGGTCACTTGCGGGTTTGGTCTTTTTTTCCATGAATACGTTGCATAAATATGCTTTCACATTTCAAATTTTAATAAAAAAATATAATAATCACAGATCAATTAATTTTCATAGAAACCGGTTTTGTAGTGGTTTCAGAATTCTGTCCAGTTGCATACACATTGTCCTGATACATAACTCCAACTTCAGGTTTATAACACTTTGAGGGAAAACCTTGAGCGTGAAAAGTGACATAGCGTGACGTAACTTCAAGCAGCCGTAGCACACCATTGATAATTAGATACTGCCTTAGATCAGAAAAAAAAAAAAAACCCACGTCCAGTTGCTTCTTTTTTCAAGAAAATTTCCCTTCTTTCCATTTCCCCTACTTGCTACATCCCTCATCCAACCGTAGCTATTTGCACTTTTTGCTTAGTTTTACATTTGGTAACCTAATTTCCCTTCCTCTCCCTCCCCCCTAATATAGTATTTCCTCTCTTTGTGTTTCCGTTTAGATGTATTTCTTTTCCCTGTCCCCTTTCAGCGTATTTATAATGTACCCCTCAAAATGAATTTTTTAAATCCCTCTATCTCCGTGTTTTCTTTTCGCTTCTTTTATCACGAGTCGCAGTTTCTTACCTCCTGACAACGTAGCCATGCATTTTATTTTCCGTTTCCAAGCCAAGAATATCCTTTCCTTTATTATTTTCTTCTCTGCTAGCCGTTTGGAAATACGCTTTCTTCTTTGTGATCCCCTTAGACAAACCGCCTCGAGGTCTCATTAGACTCAAGTTTGGGTTTCAGTTCCAGGCACCGGCAAATACTGTTTCCAGACAGCCATTTCCAGACACTGGCATTTTCACCCTCCAGTTGTGAGATATTTGAACCCATGCCGCAGCTGGAGCAATTCGTTAAAGGCGATCGTAAGCTTCGCCGTGCAGTGTGTTTTTACGTAACTTTACAACTTAATCTTACGATTTAATACGAAAATTGAATCCTGAAACCACAATGGACAGATTTACTGTCTGTATTTTATCACGCGAGACTGGAAAGGAATAAATGACGAGTTTATGTCCGTTAAGGCTTACAGATGGCTTCGTTTTCGAATACGTGATCTGAAAGTAATCCAAGGGTGAAACCAAAACAATTCCGAGGTCGAGTGGATACCACCCCCTTACCTCCGTTCGGCCCCAGATTAAATTACGAGCTCGAGTGTTGCGATCGTTAAATTTTCCGATATGCGCTGTACCTGTGTCGAGCGTGTTTCTCGTAGCGTGCGAACAAAGCGACGCGTATTCGTCGACCTCTTACATCAACCGTTCACAAAATGGGATATGCAAAAAAAAAAAAAAAAAAAAATTCGACAAATTATATTCCTCACGGGGATGACGCTCAAGACACTGGCCATTGACTCCTTGTTGTGCTCAGTGCCGTCTATGAATATCCTTCACGTCCTCGATCATGGCCAAGGGGACTGGACGGATAGAATACATCACACACAAAATGGTGCTCTTATTTGCCGTCATCTGCTATACTCCCATTCTACTTCGTTTTAAATCGAGTCTTTCACTGAAACCATTAATGACGTGAGATATTTGTGTGGTGTCGAAACCTTAAGTTCTTATGTCCTCTGGTGCATGCCACATTTCTTTCGGTTTAAAATTATTTGAACATTGCGAATTACCTTTGTAAATTCATTTAAAGTTGTGCGGTGTGCCCTTTGAAATAATTATATATATATATATATATATATATATATATATATATATATATATATATATATATATATATATATATACACACATATATATATATATACACAGTTTTCTTGTGAACTATGTATTACAAAGAGAAAATCCGATATTTTATTAAAACACTAAAGTTTTGAAAACGAATACATTAAAACTGTGATTTGTTCACAATAATTAGAGGGATATGTGCTAGTAATGACTTACTATAGGCTAGAATCTAGCTTTGATATTTATTTGTGGAAGTTATTTGGAAATAAATTATGTACTTCTCTGTATCGATAAGCTGGCTTAATTTTGGCGCGTGGTAGTAATTGCTGCTGGGGGGGGGGGGGGGAAGTTCGTAAAAATAGATCACGACATTGAACGAAGCTTCCATTTTCTCCGCCAGACCATTAGAAGGCAGCGCGCGTCGAATTTCCAGTGATCAAACGTAAGGCTCGCTGAAGCTGAATTTCTCACAATGCAGCTGCAACAGTGGGATTTGTTTACCTAAGATTCTGAAATCAACGCTGAGTCCGTCGTTACCAACTTCACAGAGCGCATGCCACGTCATTGCGCCAGTTATGATATACGCAGCTAGGGGCAGCGATATTTCTCAATGGTTGATTTTAAACTTTCTCAATTAACCGCGAGCAACCTATATATATATATATATATATATATATATATATATATATATATATGCTGTTATTCGTCGCGTTATGTGTGTGTCTGCGTCAACCTTGCCGTTTCTAGGCCTCGTACACACAAATTAACATATTGGTAGACGGCACCCTTAATTATCATCTTGGTAGACGGCACCCTTAATTAACATCTTGGTAGACGGCACCCTTAATTATCATCTTGGTAGACGGCACCCTTAATTAACATCTTGGTAGACGGCACCCTTAATTAACATCTTGGTAGACGGCACCCTTAATTAACATCTTGGTAGACGACACCCTTAATGTAGAGCTAATTAATGTTTCCTGCTCAAATGTTCTTTGAATTTCTTATGGTGATGTCCAGAACGATGAGTTTTTCACTTTGTCTCTCTCAGATTTTCATAATAGTTATACTAGCAATGATTCCTGCGTATATATATTCTTCGTATAATACAATTAAGGAATTTACTGTATTTATAATTTAACCTGATTGTTTTTATATCATCCTCCGTGTGGTTTTTTTTTTTTTTTCATTCTTTTTTCCCCGTACATTGCCCACTCTGATATGGACACAGCTGTTTCGCCCGACTGCTCCCACGAGGAGACAAAACTGCGATGTGGAATTGCGGTAGAGGGAAAATAATGCATAAAATGCGAATCGTGAAAACGAAATTCTTAATTTTTTTTCCCATTGTCGCTTCTTTGTGGTCCGTATGTCATTACTTTATACGAGTTAATTTACATAATTACCGCCCTTACGACGAGCAGAGTTCCCAAAAATAAACAGGCAACTTGAAAATATCACGGAGCGTGTCACAATCAGATGTAAGCAAAGAAAACGCCATAGCGTTGAGGCTTCCGTAAATACCAGTTTTTATATAAATTTGTGGTAAATAAACCGCAAACCAATATAGGACAATCAGATAATTTCTTTTTAATATATGTTCTGCAAACAAAATAAAATATATAAGACAAAGTAACGTAACTCGATACTCGAGTTCACAGAACTATTAAATATCATGACATTAAAAATAAGAAACTTTGGTAACAAGGCCACTTTGTGCGATGAAGTAAAACATTTCGTGCCACAATAGAAAAGTTCTCATATATTTTTGAGTAATATGTACTGGAGAAATTGAATTATGAGCTATCTTCAGCGAACTTCATACTTAGCGTATGGCTGTTAGTTTATTTAAACAATCGCTTTTATGTACCATTTAAGACAGTACGTTTGGAATTTACATAAGTAATCGCAGTTATTTTATTTTTAAAATTATTAAGCTTTAATTCTAAGAATATATTCCATAACTGGTAGCAGCAATCTGTATCGTTTAAGGTGAAAAATTGATATTCTAGAGATGACACACAACCCGAAAATTAACGAAGAGCAAAAAAAAAAAAAAAATTATATTGGCTGTTCACGGTAAAGTGAGTACTTTCGAGGACCTAGTTACTTTTTTCTTTCAGCCATATTTTATCCTTTAACCACCCTTTAAAATATATAATATATAAGTAATAAACACAGTATGTATGTCTAT